>CM019178.2:14714023-14757445 GCA_009739505.2 Apolygus lucorum | reverse complement strand
AGTCCCATCAACTAACAATCGTTATCCGATTATAAAATCGAGCTCCGTGGGACATGTTTCATAGTCCCTTTCATAGTATTATCACGGAGAATGAAATCAAAACCGTAGTCCCATACCAAGGCCATGGGAGATCGGTTTTCATTAATTGGGAGCATGGTTTATTAAGTAATCGGAGCATGATTTTGTTTATTCCCTCGGAGACACTGTTTTATTTAATGGGACAATGGTTTTTATTAATGGGATAATGGTTTGTATTTAATCGAGAATGGTTGTATTTTTGGAAGCATGTTTTTATAAACTAGAAGCATGGTTTTTATAAACTGGGAGCATGGTTTTTATTTACTGGGGACCACGGTTTTTTTTAATGGGATAATGGTTTGTATTTAATCGGAGAATGGTTTGTATTTATTGGAAGCATGGTTTTTATAAATAGGAGCATGGTTTTATAAACTGGAGCACGGTTTTTTATTTACTGCGGGGACCACGGTTTATATTTAGTCGGAGCAACGGTTTTTATTTAATGGGATAATGGTTTTTATTTAATCGGAACGGTTTGTATTTAATGGAATCATGGTTTTTATAAACTAGGAGCATGGTTTTATTTACTGGGGACCACGTTTTATATTTAGTCGGAGCACTGTTTTTTATTTAATGGGACAATGGTTTTTATTTAATGGGATAATGGTTTGTATTTAATCGGAGAATGGTTTGTATTTAATGGAAGCATGGTTTTTATAAACTAGGAGCATGGTTTTTATAAACTGGGAGCACGGTTTATATTATCGGAGCACGGTTTTTATTTAATGGGATAATGGTTTGTATTTAATGGGATAATGGTTGTATTTATGGAAGCATGGTTTTTAATCGATTTTGTATTTAGTGGGACCATGGTTTTTATTTACTGGGAGCACGGTTTTCTCTCAAATGCTGATAATCTTTATGGGTTGCCATCCGCCCCGATAAATCGGGACATGTCCCGATTTGTGAGGTGTCCTGGGGCATCCCGTCCAGAGTTTTGAAGCAAACCCGAAAGTTTCCTTCGCTTATTTATTTCAATCATCCCTGCCTAAATATATACGGTTTGAGCTTGAAATATGGAACTGACAGATGGAAATTTGTTTTGTTATTTGGCTCGTTTCCATCAAGCTTATACTAGTTGAAGGTTGAAAAATATTTCAAGGTTTTTAAGGATGAATAAGGATTGTATTTGTTTGCGTGCTCTTCCACAGAACGCAGGAGTCTGAATCTTTAAGAGGCTTATCCGCCGCAGGTACCTATCCGCTTACCTCGCTATCGTATTCAGCTGAGATAACGTTACTGAAAGGAAACTACCTTATTTTGGGATGGGAATGACCTTATTTCCGTGGAAAAACAACTTAATTACACGTCAGACGTCAACCAGCACTTCAAATAACGTGATTGGAATATTATTGACGTCAGGTCTGGAAATAACCTGTGTACCTGGTGTACTCCCGTAGCCCCCAAGCAGTAACAGAACCTAAAACGGAATATTGGAAAACATGGGCGGAACGTTGCTATACTTACATATCAACGATATTAATCATTAAATATAGGAATCAGAATAATACTTTATGCGCTCAATAAATGTCATGCTTCGCAAACAAAAAAAAGGTAGTCCCAAAAGGCGGAATTTCATTCTCCAAAAATGTCGGAGAATGAAATTCCGCCTTTTTTTTTGTAATGCCTGGCAAATTCATGCTCCTCGAAAATTAAAGAGCGTAGTCCTACAAGTCAAACTCGCCTTGTTACAACAAACCACCACAAATGAGGGTATGTGGTTGTCCGTTAGACATGGAAGAAGATCGTTATGACACATCTACTCAATAAATCAAATTCAATCCGTTGCCTTGTTATCCGTTAATTACAACGAAATTTCCAAGAGGTACTTTGCTCATAAAACTGGCTTTTCTATTGCTTACAGCAAAGAAATGCACCACAAACATGACTTTTTACATACCATCCTACCTCAAGTTGGTACCTACCTACCTACTAAACTATTAATTCCTCACGTTTCCGACGGTTAAACCGACAAATTCCATGCCACCTTTTCGTTTTGGAATTATGTTTTATGAGGAAAACCACGAACAGTACAATTTTTTTTTTTTTTTTTTTTTAACTAAATTTTTAGCTTCCACGCTCCTCAAATCAAAAAATTTCTAGGACGCAATTTCTTCTTAAAAATATTTTTTCTGCATAGTATGACCATCAATTGGAAAAAAATTCAAATTTTTTATCCAGTACCTACCTTTTACTCGGGGCATAATCAATTAATTTGCGGGTTCCCTGGTTTTTAATCGAAAAATGCTAAGAGTCTTTTTTTTCTTTCTAATAATTTGTTCTATCGGAAATGATTACAAACGAGAACAAAATTTTAACTTTTTGCAACACGAAGAAATTCACAAACACCTAAAATCAAGTCAAAAATTGATTTTTCCTGCTATCTACCCTATTGCGTCAAAAGTAATCGTTAAGTACATACCTCTTAAGCAAATTGTGAAGTGTTAGTAAAATTAGAACGTTTAAATTCATGGTTCGTCAAAGAAATGAAGATAGAGCAGAATCTGTAACTTGTTCAACAAACTTGTGGAAGAAAACAGACTTTGAAGAAAAAAAAATTAAAACCGTCAATATCTTCAGATTCCTTGCTTTAAATCGAAAATTACAAAGAGGTATTTCCTTTTCAAAATCGATTTCCTTATACAATTCACGTAAAACATTGCCAAAATTTTGAAATTTTCGCTCATTTGTTGCGATCAACGATTGCAAAATAGTGCCCTCATAATCCACCTGGTGTGTGATAAAGTATAAATGCACTCAATGCATATACGTAATTATGTATTATGCATGATGATTAATAGATTATATAGATTCTCCGGAACACATCCCGTCCGCCTTTCAGAGGTTTATTAATCGGCTTTGATAGGAAAAAGCAATTAATGGACTCAGTGGTAGACAATGGTATCCTATACGATACTGCACCACGTTACCCTTTTTCCTAATGATGGGTGCATCAAAAACCACTCAAAGCTATCGTGATTCGCTTCGGTGAAATGTAAACTTTTGAAGACAATCGGTAATTATTTCCCAATTAATGGTATATTATCCAAATAAGTAATAAAATGCTGGCAAGTGGGCTAAGATACCGTGTTGGGGCGAGCTACACAATTTCTTTCATAGGATTTACGGTGTAATTACACAGTAGTAGGGTGTTTTAATTGTTTCATTTCGCTTTTTGATGATGTGATCTTGTGAAAATGAATAAACATTTTTATCTGATATGTTCCTACAGTTTCCAGCGAATCAATACAATTTCGAAGTGTACAGAAAAATTGGTAGGGAGTTCACGGCAGTGAGGTACGCCATTAGGATTTAATGCTCGAGAAAATAAACACATAGTCCGAATCACATCAAAGCGTAGTCCCTTCAGGTATTTACGGGGGAGCATGGTTAGAAATAATCGGGAGCATGGTTTCAAGAAATAGGACTGCTATTGAAGACATGGGACTACTATTTTATTGTAGCGGACTATGGTTCTACTGCGTGGGGTCTACTCCTTTTGGGGGGAGTGGGGCGCTGTCCCGCCATTACACTCCACTCTCAGCCAAGTGAATGTCGTGTTGCTCTCGCTCCGCTCCTGTTGATAATTTTCATTTAAAACTGTTTCATTTCAATCATTTCGTGTACTTGTTACCGAGGTGCATATTCAGTGGGTATAACTGTGGTAAAATAGTACATCATTGCAGCAGTTGTCCGTGAAATAATGTCTGAAGAAGTTGGCCAGTACCTCCTCGCTTGGGGAATGCATCAAAAAACCATCGATCTACTAATTGGTAAGTAATAAATTAATTCAATTTTTAAATTTGAATAGCAACCCTTGAATATTACATGTAGGTTCGTGGTGTAGGGTCGGTGAATGCAATAGCTAGTTCTGTTATCGGATAATTGAACATGCCTACAGCTGATATTCCATGGTACCGATTTGGGGAAAGATCGCACAGGGAACATAAGATGAATAAGCAATTTAATGTTAGACGAACAGTTTTACCAGATTGAGGGATAAAACCCAATTTTGCTGTTGCCAATCATACCTATGTGATGTGAAAATGTAACGTTACCATCCTCATTAGGTTGTACCTATAAAAGTAACTACACTATTGCATGATGTATACCACACTTTGATGTTGACACTTTTCTTTAATTTATTACTATAGGTGGACAAGTACTATGATGTGCTGATTGATATTGATTTCGGAGTGCACCCCGCTGGTCGGACGTGACTGCAATCCGTACATAACTTTAGGAAAACAGGGGTAGGTAAATAGATATAAGGGATAATATAGTTTAAATACTGGTTTGTAGATCGTAACCTGGGTACACCCATAACCCCCCCCCCCTCTCTTCAGGGTACTTTATGAATTCAATGTTCCGCGCACAATTTATTTTCCAATTGTGGAATGCACCCCGCTGGTCGGAGCTCCACACAGTATGTTAAATTTATGAAATATGTATTTTATCGGCTCTTCCGATTTGGCCCTTATTTGGCATTCGTCCTCTGGGCACTGTGGTACACCTCTCCACGTATACATCTCCAATTTCATGTAATAATTAACCAGCATTTCATTTATGCTCATTGCAGCTGCTGGATTAGAAAGTGTCGCTGACATCGTGCATGCAACACCTTCCATAGTAGTAAACTTGGATGGTATTCCACCGTTGCAAGCACTTATTTACAAGAAAAAGTGGCAAGAGTCTTTTGGGGAAGAAAGCGTAGAGAAATTGTCACAACCATCTCTGCTATCACCACCAGTACGTCTTATTCCTTTTTCTTTTGTCGTTATTCATAAATTTAATGATCATTAGTCAGTATATAGGGTGTCCCATAATGAATGGATATGCTCTGGAATGTCGTTATTTTCCATGGTAAAAAAATACATGTATGTTTTCAATCAACATGTTTTTTTTTGTAAGGAATTCAATAATGTCAAAATTGTTCGTTGCGCACGTACACAAACGTGGGCAACGCGCACAAACTTCGTTATTTCGAATGAGAACTCCTATTCCTTATTGCAGATTCGGATTCTACGTACAATTTCATGAATATTGGACCCTTTCAAATATTTTTTCGACTGCGCGCAACCCGTTAATCGATCGCCCACATTCGCGCAATTGCAGGATTTGGCCAAAAGTTGGTTGTTGGGTGGCACATTAACTTTGTTTTTTTTTTTCTTTTCTTTTTTTACCAAGGAAATTAACGATTTTCCAGAGCGTATCCATTCATTCTGGGACACCCTGTATAGGTAGAGACTGAATGTAGAATATTTTACTGAGAAATAAAGTAGTGTACTTGAGTTTTTCAAATAGTTACTTCATTGCAGGCGCTCTTTTACCCTGAGGTCCAACACTCAGTTGATGAACCCGATCCAAGACCACCATCAGGTATTGCGTCGTACAGTAATGTGGGTCTGAAGAAGAAAGTTTTTGAGTTGGTCAAAGAGGCTTCCAAAGGCCACGGTACAAAGAAATTGTTGTTGCAGAAATTGGAAAGTCTAGACAATACGTCAGTAGCCGATTTGCCGGTCCCTTCAACACTTTTTTTGGAGAAGGAAAAGTGGTTTTTGAGCAGGACTGTAATCAATTACCTCCTGGGATTACAGGATTCATCAAAAACTGCCAAACCCCGTCTAGCATACTCAGATATCAGACCGTATGCCCAAATTTGTGCTGACCTTTTTGGAGATACCTCTCAGTACTGGTTCGACAACGCAGTATTAAAGGTGAAATAAAGTTCCAAAACATTACTGATTGCCTAACACAACTTTTGACTAAGTATTCAAACAATAGGGGTAAGATTTCATTTCATTTTTTTTATTTGTTTTCATTTTAGGTAGGTAAGCAGCGCGCCAAGAGAACAGCTACTGGTATACTTTGGCGTAGGTACAACCGATGTGTTGCTGACTGGGTTAATGATAACAGAGAGCTAAACGAGAAATTGAGAGAGAAGGAAAAAGAAAGGGTTACCCTAAAGAAAACCTTAAAGGCACAGTTACCGAGGAAACGAACACCCCAAACTGGGAACGTCGTTGGGAAGAAGAAAAGGTGTTGTTGTGATACCATTAGCACCTGAGTCACAGAAGCAGGTATATAAATATTTAGTTATAACCTATTGTAACAATCGCATTGCATAACCTGTACTTATTAATTTTAAATACTGTTCTAAATAATGATGAATTATTGCATACATATTTGATGTGACGATAACGCAGTGTGTATATTGTGTTTCAGCTCTGTGGCAGTCATTGTTAGAACACCCTGATATACAATTGTTGGTGAAATGGAAAAATTACTCATTAATGACTACCGAAATCGAACATGCATTTCGAAATAGTTTATCGTTGAGGCATCAATACTTGAGTCACCCTAACGGAGAGTTAACTAAATATCTGGATACTTTCAAATTTATGACCTCAGCCGATCAGGGCCAAAAATTGGTAAGTGCATGTGGTGTATTGTATAATGCATCATGTATCGTTTTTTCAACCTTGTACATGTAACTTGTTGTTCTCTTTAGAAGTTAGAAATTCCTGTCGTACTAAATTTTTAATTGGTAAACTAAAGTAGGTAAATTGTCATAGGTTTTTAACGTGTGATGAAGTTCATTCAATCTGTTCTCATTGTTTGATTGAGCGATTTAGCGCTTCATGTAGGTGTAGAAATTCCTGTCGTACTAAATTTTTAATTGGTAAACTAAAGTAGGTAAATTGTCATAGGTTTTTAACGTGTAATCAAGTTCATTCAATCTGTTCTCATTATTTGATTGAGTGATTTAGCGCTTCATGTATAGGTGTATACCTTGCTTGCATCGTCGAATATTTAATGATACGTCTGGTAGTAAATAATATGTAATAACATGTTTCAGGTTGAGGCTGATTACCAAGCTCGTTACCCCAGCAACACTGACGGTGATTTTTATTCAAAGTGTTGCATAGTTTATGGAACTGTAGTATCTTTGTTGGAATCCGCTGACATTGAGAGGAGACCCCCTTTCCTTGATTTAATGAAACATGCAGGTAATTATCATAGTTTGGCTTAACGTTGTTGATTGATCATTTCTTTCATTCAGTCTTTCATTTCTTCTTTTTTTGTAACATTGTAATATTCTTGGAGAAATTAGCATCCCGTGCCTGATGAGCCTTTTTTTGTTGGGGGGGACTTAATATTATAGCAGCACCCTAGCAGCACTGACTTCAGAAAGGTCAGAGCCAGAATTTATCGAACGGATATTAATACATATATTGTAGGTGCCAAAAAAAAAAAAAAAAAAAAAAAGACTGCAAACTCCTTACTTATTTGCGAGGAATCTGACCAAAATGCGGATGTTGGGGTGTCCCTCAATAACTATTTCATGAGCCATACTTTAGGAAGATTCCTGGGGCTGCGGAACTTTGACTGCTCGCTAAGCATGGTTACAAATATGAGGTTTTCATTTGAAATTACTAAGTATTGCCGGGAAATGATGGCTCACTTATCAGTGTATACATTTTATTGTGTTTATCCTTTGTTGTCTAGCTGTTGTGGCGGAGATGTAACTTGTTGCTATTTGTTGTCTTCCAGTTGATGAATCTGACAAAGTGAAACTACTACTTCTGTCACTACCCTACGCAACGTACAGCCGCAGCGTGACAAAATCAACCTTATCGACTTCTCACGTCAAACCGATATCGTCCCAGGCTGTGATAGCCACTTGGTTAGTGATTGTGGAAGACGAAATTGCATTGGAGGCATATCACCTGAAACTGAAGCAGAGAGGCGACGGAGTTGTGCAGCCGTACGTAATCGCTGTCGGAAAAGACTCCCTGTCACTAGAGAGGGTGCAGGTCAGATTACTAGATTACAGTTTTCCTGTTTCAAACGTTATCGAGGCTTACACGTTTTGTTTTAAACTGTTCTTTGTGTACAACATCCACTACCCAGTGGAGGTGTTTCATTTGTGGGAAGTCATCCAATTTTTGTACGGCATAGAGTTTTCATCTTGCCATAGGAGCCGTTTTGGTTCTGGCAATCTTATTTCAAAGCTGGAAAGTTGTTTACGTATTCGAGATACAGTACCATCCCTAACTGGGGCATCAACAACTGAGGATAGTAATGCTGAGAGCCAAAGTATTGTAGATTGTTCAGATTTAACTTGTGTAACAGATTACTTCCAATCATCATCTGATTTAGAATTGATTCTGTCATCCTCAGTTTCCCATCATTTTGGGGAGGAACCTGGTAATATCTCGATCGTTCCTTCGGAAAAACCTTTGGAGGAACAGCCTTTAACCACTCCACCTCCTCCTTCACCATCACCGTCACCATCACAATTTCCGTCTGCTAAGACTCCTTCTTCCAAAAAGAGAGGCGTTAGAACGAGGGGGGGGCAGAAAGTATACCCAACATTGTAGCAAGTCGCTTTTTAACTCCCCTCCCACTCCAACCAACCTCGGTGGTACTGCTGCAACCGAGCTCAACTCTCCAACTGACGTCAGCACCCCAAATCCAAATGAGCCTTCCCACCTTCTGCTGTATCCGACAGACCCTAATTTAAGTGTAGCAGCAAATTACTCTCCCGAGTCCACTTCGGAAAATTGAAAGTTGGTTTTCTATTTCAAAAATTGAAACGTAGTGTGACTTTTTTTTCTCGCACTCATTACCGTTTTTACTCATTACGTTATTATTTTAACTTGCTACTAGTTTATGATATTCGTTGCTATTTTCGCTATTTTCACTAGTAATCTGTTTATGCAGTCTTTGAAATTTTTAGTAGTTGTACTTACTATTTTTTGATACTTATTTTCTAAATAATTTTCAATACTTTTTCGAAAATCATGTTTGCTTTGTTAAAGTGCCACTACTGTCCCGGGGAGTTTAGAACAGTAGTACAGCTTATGGACCATTATAGAAGGGGCGATTGCCCTAATCGCAGCACTTTAACGAATACCGGGGGGTTCACTTGCGGCAATTGTCTTTCACAGCTTTCCAATGTCAGATCTTTCACAACTCACGTTCACAAGTATCATAAAGGTGCAGTACCACCTTCCCCTAGCTCGCCAGCATGTAGACATACCCCTGATAGGACCCCTGTACTTCGTTCCCTTGAGGATGAAAGAACACCAGTAAAGGCCAATGCCCCACCCCCACCACCCCTTCCTCCTTCTGCAGTACCATCAGTCAAAACCATGAGTGATGAAGCAGCTTGTGCATATATGTGTACTATTGGTAGCACTTTTATAGCTGACTTCCATCGCAACACTGCTGCGACTAACAAGTCAATTCAACAGGCAGTAGTATTTACTAGAAAAACTATGGAGGAAATGGCTGGAGTACTGGATCACCTTCATGATGACTATGTTACCCGCAAGTGTGGTGGTGAGAATTGTGACCATATGAAGGAGTTTGTCGCACTAGCTCAACAAGTAATGACGAACTGGATGAAGCCTCTTTCAACTGTTCACAAACGATGGAATTACTTTGTCGAGTCTGGTGCCCTTATCCCCCCTGAAATTGTAACTTTGAATACCAGGAAAGTTGTCTGCGGAGATGAAGTCCCCGAACTTATTAAAGACATGTCCGGACAATACGTTTCTATCACTAAGACTCTTAAAAACGTCCTGGAACTTCCCGGTTTGTTAGATGAAATAAACGATTACAAGGCATATTGTGAGGATCAAACTGGTATTTTCAACATCTGCCAGGGTTCCGCCTGGTTAAACGGTGTTTCCAACGCACCAGATTGCTTGACATTGCCTGTTAACATTTACTTTGATGATTTTGAAACCGGAAACCCACTCGGCTCTCATAGTGGGGGTGCCAATAAATTGGGAGCGGTTTACATGACGTAAAGAAAAGAAATTGAGAAACTCAGTCAATTACCAACAAGACTATGAGAAATGGGAAAAGGGGGAAACTGACACTGGGATAGTGGGGGATAACGTTTGGGAAAAATTAGACAACTTTTCGATTGACAACAAAGTTTCTGTTGACTTGATGCACGACATGTATGAGGGTGTTGCGAGATACACTATGCAAGTAGTTTTGAAAGGCCTTATTGCAAAAAATTCACGCTTCACACTCGAATACCTAAATTCTAGAATCAAAAATTTACGTTACGGTCCTGATCGCTACTCAAAGCCTACCCAAATCGGTCCCTCCAAGAAAAGAGGGGGAAATTTCAACATTAGAATGTCTGCTTCTGAAATGCGAAACTTTGTGGCTTATTTCGGCTTGTTGGTTGGCCACAAAGTTGATCCTTACGATCCTGACTACCGTACTCCTACTGCCCCTCCACCTGCTAAAAAACGGCGTTTAAAAGAGAAGGATGATGACTCCTCATCCTACTTTCATCTGTATAACCTCATGTGTGCAATATTACGTATAATAACCTCGGACCGCGTTGTTGATGAGGAAGTGAGAAGGTTACAACTCTTGATAAAAGATTTTCTCATGCTTTACATGAAACTATCCAATCGCCTTACTTCACTCGTTGCCCACTCGAGTGGGGTCCATGTGACGGAGGATGGTGATGGTGATGACTCTGATTCAGAGTTCCTCGAGGGTAAATTGCAGCCTAAATTTCATTTATTGACCCATTACCCAAGTATCATGTTGAAACTTGGTCCACTCGCTCCTCTTTCCTCAATGCGCCCTGAGGGGAAGCATAAAATCGTTAAAAAGGCTCTCACCTCTATCAGTAACTCTATCAACCCCCCACTTTCAGCTGCTAGGAAGGTTCAACTCAGTAATATGTCATTAATAATGAGAAATGAACTTCCCTCTGCTCTACCTACTGTCTCAAAAATGGTAGTTATTGAAGATATTAAAGACCACTCTTTAAAATGTACTGTATCCGAATCCGAAAACAAACTTAGGGCGCACTTTTCTATTGAACCCAACGTTCAAATTAGATACATTAAATTCGTTGTAACTTCCCAAGATGTTAGATTTGCTATTAATGACACCGTCTGTTTGGATGTGACTGATGATGGATATCCTAGGTTTGGTGAAATTCTGAATTTGTTTTGTACAGCGCTCGACAACACTGTTGTTTATGTCGAGACCTTGAATTTACAAACCCTTTACTTCTGTGAACATTTCGGGGCGTACCGAATCGGTTATACACACACCACTTGTTTCCACAATTTCAATGAAATTACAGCCCTGTATCCGTTTCCCAACAATTTAGTGGAGAGCGTTGGTAAGGGAGTGTACGTCCTTTCTAGAAACCCGGGAATTTGATAGGTATATTTCTGTAAAATAAATTTTTGTATTATTATCATTATTATTATCATCATGTTTCGCGTACTCTCCAATTGCTGTTATTATTGATATAATCCCATTGACTCATAAATTGAATTTACACCTACATATTACAACGCATGAGTGTCTGTGCATTTATTTGATAGTATATTGGACCTATTAAGCTCAGTATGTGTGTTTGCATATTTATTTAATTGTATGCTGGAACTATTATACAATGATATATTTCATAAAATACACTGCATACGTGCAAAATTTCGTCTAGCCTCTCAATTTCAGACAAACTCCTTATTACCCCCTAGACTTGGTTAATAATTACAAACTCATTAATAAATAGGAGATATATAGGAAATTCTATATTAAAAAAATGTTGCGCAACATATTACAAAATTTAGGCTACTATAATATAGTAGCCTAAATAATATTTATATATTATTTAAATAATATATAAATATTATTTAAATAATAATATATTATATATTATAATATATAATATATTATTATATTATTTAAATAATATAATAATATATTAGCCTAAATAATATCTATATACTAAACTTAACATATTATGTTAAGTTTAGGAACATCAAGGAATATTCACTTATCATCACTTCAGCATCAGCGTTTGCTAAATTAAAAAAAAAAAATAATAATAATCTAATGAAAACGCATGAGGTATTATAGTTATACTCATTCCACAACAAACCCCCATCCTCATGAAGGTAAGTTACTATACAATACACTGCATGACGCATGATTTGAATGTTATTGTTCCTTTTAAATTATATATTCATTTTTGTACATGTATTGTGAATAATTTTCTCTTTTCAGGTTCCCAATGAGTTACACTCATACTGAAACAAACAAATAAAAATTTAAAATATTTTCAGTATAGTGTATCTCAATTGGTAGGTTGCCCCAACATTTAAACAAGTCCTTCAAACGTACCAAAACTTAATCCAATAGAAACAAATTTGTCCCAAATTTCAAGTCCTGTTCAGGATAAATATGAGGCCCCGCTTAACAGTAATAATAAATTATCGCGGAATTTTCCTCCTATATCATAGTATCAAAAATGACTCCAACAGAAAACAAAATTGTCGCGAATTTCAAATCGTGTTCAAGATGAATATTAGGTCCTGCTCAACATAAATAATACAATAATTTTTACATCTTACCATAAAAAAAACCGAGGTCCGATAATGCAAAACCGTAGTCCCATTAATAACAAACAGTTGTCCGAAAAATAAAAAGCGTAGTCCCAACAATACAAACCGAGGTCCGATAATGCAAAACCGTAGTCCCATTAATAACAAACAGTTGTCCGAAAAATAAAAAGCGTAGTCCCAACAATACAAACCGAGGTCCGATAATGCAAAACCGTAGTCCCATTAATAACAAACAGTAGTCCGAAAAATAAAATCGTAGTCCCAACAATACAAACCGAGGTCCGATTATGAAAAACCGTAGTCCCATTAATAACAAACAGTAGTCCGAAAAATAAAAAGCGTAGTCCCAACAATAAAAACCGTGCTCCCAAATTAAAAAAAAAGCGAAATTTCGTGCTCCCAAAAATACTTTGTATTTTTGGGAGCATGAAATTTCGCTGTTTTTTTAATACTATTCCAGAATTTCATGCTCCGCAAAAATAAAAACCATGCTTCCAAAAATACAATCTATGCTCCGATTAATTACAAACCGTGCTCCGAACAATACAAACCGTAGTTCCAAATATTAAAAACCGTGCTCCGAACAATACAAACCGTAGTCCCAAATATTACAAACCGTGCTCCCAAATAATATATACTATGCTCCGAAACAATAAAGTTTCCCGCCAAAACATGGCGGCCGCTCTCAGAGGTGAGTATAGTTATTAAATGGGACTACTGGTAACGGCCATAGTCCGCGTTCATAGGCTTTTTAACGGAGCATGAAAACGGTGGTTGGCTGTTTAAAGGACTACGAAATTGATTTCATGCTCCCAAATAATATTATTTCTCGGACTACTGGTAACGCCCATAGTCCGAATTAATTCAAAACCGATGTCCAAAACGCCCGAAATTTTTCTCCGTGAAGGATGCACGTCATCACTCTCTCCGAAAATTTATTTGTTCGCTCGTTTCGTACATTTCATCAACTGGCTGTAGAAGAGAGTACTTCGCCGAAAGTAGGCTTGTTTGTTTCGATTCTGTTTTTGGTTCGAGAGGTGCTGGAATTATCGGACTAGTTTTTCCAAATAATAAATACTCTGGGCTAAAGGAGATAACAGAGTGATCTGTGGAGTTATATTCCTGAACACATTCATCGGCTATCTTCGACCATGCTCTTCTCTGAGTTTCATTTATTTTGCAGCGGATTCAATTTACTAATGTTTGATTCAATCTTTCATTCAATCCATTGGAGGCAGGGTTATTTACTGAAGTGAATATGAGCTTAATCTTCTCTCTTTTGAGGAAATTTTTTAATTCAGCAGAATTAATTCTTGAGTACTAATTAATCTTCATGTTAATAATATAAATAAAGTTCACTAGCTGTGAAGTTTGATAGGATACTTGAAGACGATTCGAAACAAACAAGCCTTTTTTCGGCGAAGTAGTCTCTTCTACAGCCAGTTGATGAAAAAAAATAACCACTTGACAATCTATCACGCTGCGGGTTTCCTTTGAGCCAGTCTAAGGTTTAAATAATCCACTTCCAATACGTGTATCTGTTAGGTAGGAGATACTTACCGTTATCAATATTTTTAAAAGTAGGCTTTAAATATTGAAAGTAGGCTTGTTTGTTTCGATTCTGTTTTGGTTTATTATTTTCAATAATGAACCTTTGGAATCGACCAAGAAAAAAAAAATTTTAACACCCCCTCAAAATTTGATGGTTTACGTTTCAAGGTACGTAGAATCCAAAAATCGAATAAAAATTTGGCCGTCCGTCCGCCGTACGCCGTACGCCGTACGCCGTACGCGGCACTTTTGCCACTTAGCATTGACCGATTTTGATGAAATTTGGTATGTAGGCTCCATTTGGGGTCTAGTTGTGCCCCGAAGCTTTTGGTTGATGTAGGTCACTCCTAAGGGTTCCAAAATCAATTTTGAAATTTTGAAAACGCCCTAACTCAAAAAATTTCGATATAAAGGTATTGTTTTTCCTTCAATTTAAGATTCTATAGAATTTTTAGAATTTTTTGAGACCACGCGGAGCTCTGTAGGACAAACCGTTCGCTCACTACGAAAATTTAAGTGTTTATATTGAAATATATATATATATAAATCAAAACACGAGAGTGAATCGCAAAAGAGGCCTAATCTCCGTTCAAATTAGAGCAGACCGAAATGCAATCGATGGTTGGTGATGTTGATTTTTTTTTTGATTTTTTTTTGATTTTTTTTTTGATTTTTTTTTTTTTTTTTTTATTTTTTTTTCTTTTTCTTTTCATATTGGATGGTTGGTGATTTTGTAGACGAGTGATCTATATAGAAAATAATAAACCATTGTGTAATAATTTGCAGCGTTTTGGTTCGAGAGGTGCTGGAATTATCGGACTAGTTTTTCCAAATAATAAATACTCTGGGCTAAAGGAGATAACAGAGTGATCTGTGGAGTTGTATTCCTGAACACATTCATCGGCTATCTTCGACCATGCTCTTCTCTGAGTTTCATTTATTTTGCAGCGGATTCAATTTACTAATGTTTGATTCAATCTTTCATTCAATCCATTGGAGGCAGGGTTATTTACTGAAGTGAATATGAGCTTAATCTTCTCTCTTTTGAGGAAATTTTTTAATTCAGCAGAATTAATTCTTGAGTACTAATTAATCTTCATGTTAATAATATAAATAAAGTTCACTAGCTGTGAAGTTTGATAGGATACTTGAAGACGATTCGAAACAAACAAGCCTTTTTTCGGCGAAGTAGTCTCTTCTACAGCCAGTTGATGAAAAAAAATAACCACTTGACAATCTATCACGCTGCGGGTTTCCTTTGAGCCAGTCTAAGGTTTAAATAATCCACTTCCAATACGTGTATCTGTTAGGTAGGAGATACTTACCGTTATCAATATTTTTGGTAATTATTGCGATTATGTACTCGCAATGATGAAAGAAATGAACGCTGGCAATAAAAGGAGAGAACAATCAAAGGCTTTCTGATAATTTATGAAATATCTGAACGTGAGTTTTCATCTGAACCCTTTAATTTATGCGAGTAACAATCAAAGAGATAGAGGAATGTTTTGGTAACGACTACCTACAGTTGAAGCACCAAATAACCGAGAGAATATTTGCGATCGGGGAGGTGCATTTGACTTGTAAACACTCTGAAAAGGTGCTTCGCTATATCGAACGGCTGTCCGGATCACTGACAGAAAACTTTTATGTTCAAACTCGAACAATCCTTGCGGGTGGGAGACGCTCAAAGTTAGAGGAGGGATTATAAATTGCTGTTACATTTGACCATCGTCTGTTAGGATTATGATAATAATTCATTACGTGGAAGTATCCACCTTTGAAATAATATTCGGTATGTGGCCTGATGAGAAAAATCATCAGGTTTTGGGTATACCACGCTGCCAGAAGAATTATTTCCACATCATCGAAATCGGACAATAACTTCGTCCAGTTAAGCCGGTTACAAGGATTTCATGACAGACACACAGACAGACAGACGCGGAACCAAAATTTTTCAGAAAGGTCTGAAACGTAAAACGCGAGTGGAAATTTCGATTTTGGAGAACTTTTTTATTCGACCTTGAAAAGTGAAAACAAAGCTTCCGCTACCTTGGTAGACTCGGAAGCAAAATAAAATTCAAAAGAATAAGAAAGCGCGGCTAAACCATGTTGCATGTTTCTTGAATTTTAGCCGTGGGCTCTAAGCGAAAAGCATCCGGAGGTCCCGAAGGGCCGAGTTTTAATTGATGGAAAGGAGTGAATGACAGCTTAACCCTAATTAGACCATGGTTTCATTAGTGTCACCATCTTAGGAATTCCACAGATGTCCCAAGATGGAAAAATTTTCAAAATGTTCGTCATAACATAATTTTTTGACTTTCAATAACTTAACAAAAAATAGTTCAATAACTTCAGCTCTGTCCATTAATTTTTAAATTGTAATTGGATTTAAATTACAATTTAAAAATTAATGGACAGAGCTGAAGTTATTGAACTATTTTTCGTTAAGTTATTGAAAGTCAAAAAATTATGTTATGACGAACATTTTGAAAATTTTTCCATTAATTTCTTTGGAAATTTTTGTCATAACACTATTTTGAGACTTCCAGTAGCCCTCAGAAATTCTGCTGTCCATAAAATTTAAAATTGCAATTTAATTGTGGTTAGTCTGGTGACACCTTGGGACAGCTGTGGAGTTCCTGAGAAAGATGTTTTCGGTGACACTAATGATACCATGGTCCAATTAGGGTTAAGAGCAACTTTGAAGTCGTTGTAAGAAAGTTTCGAATTACACAGTGTTTACCTTGTGGATTTAATCTGACCCTGTCTAACATATCAGTCATCAGTTGCCGGTTGACGGTTGCCGTTCGTTCCTCGTTGTGGGTCAGTATTTTGCGAAATCGAAGGGGCAAACACATGAAAAGTTGTACCTAAATTTGAAATTTTAAAGGATTTTAGAAATTCATTAGTGCACGGCCCTAGGGAATTGAAAAAACTGAAATATTGCCGCCGGAATCATCAAAATCGAACAATAATTGCCAGAGAAAAATTGGAAAAACTACTGAATAAACGGTTTTCCCCATGTTATTACCTTATTTCTCTGGCAATTATTGTTCGATTTTGATGATTCCAATCTTTCAATTCGCTGCACCCATGCACTAATGAGTTTCTAAGATCCTTGAAAATTTCAAGTTTAGCTACACTTTATAGGAAAAACATGACTGAATTAACGGTTTTTACCATTTTTCTCTGGCAATTATCGTTCGATTTTGATTATTTATTGTTATATTAAAACTTTTCAAGTTTTCAAGTCCCCTTAAGGGGATCTCATTCGATCGCCGTTCGTTCTTAGTATTTCGTCAAATTGCAGGCGCAAAAACTTAAAAAGTTGTACCTAAATTTGAAATTTTGAAGGATTTTAGAAATTCATTAGTGCACGGCCCTAGGGAATTGAAAATCTGAAATATTGCCGCCCGAATCATCAAAATCGAACAATAATTGCCAAAGAGAAATGGGAAAAACTACAGAATAAACGATTTTCCCAAGTTTTCCCCATTTTTCTCTGGCAATCTTTCAGTTTTTCAATTCCCAAGGCTCATGCAGTAATGATTTTCTAAAATCCTTGAAAATTTCAAGTTTGGCTACATTTTATGGGACAAACATAACTGCATTAACGGTTATTCCCATTTTTCTCTGGCAATTACTGTTCGATTTTGATGATTCCGGCGGAAATATTTCGGTTTTTCAATTCCCTAGAGCTGTGCACTATTGAATTTATAAAATCCTTTTAAATTTTGGCACAACTTTTTAAGCTTTTGCGCCTTCGATTTCGTGAAATACTAACCCGGAACGAGCAACGAAAGGCAACCGACTGAGACCCCCTTAACGTCGACACGAATACAGAACTGCACATGTAGGTATAGATTGCCGAAGCTACTAGTACTAGGCAGATTCGATCGAATCTGATTGGACGAATACGAATCACGTTTTTAGCAAACAAATGGATGACCATCTTCAATCAAGATTTATCTTTTATAATCCAGTCTATTTTGCATATTCAGGGATGACGCGGAGAGATGTTACAGAAAACCGGGTTTCGCTCGCCTATCAGAACTCGGATAGATCAGTGTTGGACGAAGTTCCATAGCCGAGCCACTCGTGAGTTGATTAATTTGTCCATCATGTATTTTCACTTGTATGATTTTATCCTGATTTTACCAATAATTATTTGCGAACCAAAATATCACCCAGTAAGTAGGTATGTTACATAGCGTATAGTTTTGACGAAAAACCTCCTAATACCCACAAGTAAACTAACGAAGACTAAATCCAGTAGAAAAAACCAACGCCACGCTCTATTTTCCTTCAGCGGTCGCCGTAACTCCATGTGGGCCTTTGAATACAAAATACGTCATCTGATGTTCGATAGATGCATAATAAGCCCGAAGGGACGAGTGTACTTATCTAAACTATCGAATATCATCTTCCCCCTCATCTGCCAAACCTACAATCTCAGGAGCTTTGAGAAAGCCGCAACTTTCTGATCAGCAAGAACTACACCTTGGCAGTTGAGTAGTCCTCCGAATTGACATCAATCGCAGTCCAAAACACTAATTTGTTGAATTGATGTGCGCAAAGAATTTGCATTATCGCAGTATTTCACTCCGAAGAGGTCTCAGCCTGCTTATTTTTCATTTTATTTTATTGTTTTTGAAGAAGACATTTTGTAAAATATAATGAGGAGTGTTTTATCAAAAGGGAACATGTCCATTTTCAAAAAACAGCAAGGAGGATAAGCAGTTTCATACTTTTCCAGGATTTTTGGCCATAGTATTGTACAAACTATCATAGAGATATTAACCCAAAATATTAACGTGTTTCGTTCAAAAATTGAGGAGAAATCGCCATTTTAATTTTGGATATGTACCCTTTTGAACGAAAAATGTCATTAAGTGCCCTTCTGATTGAAAAAGAGTGTTCTCTCTCCGATAAAAGTTCACTAGTACTACCAGAAGATTACACTCTTAGTGCTTTGGATGTGTGCCCTTTTGAAAAAAACTGAGTTTCGATTCAATGTGTGAGACTTACGATATGTTCCTTTTCGATGGATATGATCGCGAAAAAATTGAAGGGAATGGATTTGCTACCTTTTGGTTGCAACCTCTATCTTTGCGTATTAAATGGACAGGGATATGTTCCTTTTGGAATGCTACAGCCTGCAGGGCTCGATGGGGCTCATCCAAAAGATGCGGGAAAAAAACTCTCAAAAAAGTGGAGTTGTTCCCTTTTGAAAAAACATTCCTTTTTATTTAAACATAGTTTATTGAGAATTGAGTGAGTAACTGAAGTTCAAACCCTCATTAGACCAGTTGCTACAGGAGGGATGTTATTACACTTGATGGTGTGCTGCAGCACAGTTTTGGGCTTGAAGACGGATTAGCCAGAAAAGTATCTTCATGCAGCAAGAGTTGATGAATTTGCAAAGAAACCTTTATTAATCTTTATAATTTAAGCTATGGTTAAAAAAACGAAATATTAGCTACATGTGAGAGTGTTAATTTCCGTGTTGTCGGAACGACTCTGGGTCCTCTTCTTTGGAAAGAAAGGAAAGGCTGCACTTTGTTTTTAGGTTTATTTAGCAACAGTTTCGCTAGTCGAGCTTGCTAGCATCATCAGGCTGAGTATTAAATATTGGGTTGTTCCACTTTAGTGCCTCTATCTCTGTCATTCAGCTCAAATAAGGGTATATACCTGCTTCATTCCATCCAAATGGAAGCAATCTGTCAAACTGTTTATAATATTAATATAAGAGGTGGCCTCTGTCTTTGTGTCGTTCAATTCAGTTCTCTGTTTACATCATTGCCACACGTATTAAAAATTATTTTGTTTTGGATTTTTAAAAATATTTTTTATCTTTTTCTTTATTTTTTTGGTAGTTTAAAATTGAATTGTTGATTCTTCCATCAAAACTTATTGAAAATCGAATGTTATTGCTCTGTTTTGCACACCGGATTGGTTTGTACAAGTGTCAAGTTAACAATTTGTGAAGTTTTATCTGAAAGAGTCGTTATTATTTCAAGAATCGTACACGTCAAGAATATTATAATAAGTTTGACAGATTGCTTCCATTTGGATGGAATGAAACAGGTATCTAAGTTTATTTGAGCTGAATGACAGGGATAGAGGCACTACAGTAGAACAACCCAATATTTAATGCAAAGCCTGATGATGCTAGCAAGCTTGACTAGCGAAACTTTTGCTAAATAAACCTAAAAACAAAGTGCAGCGTTTTTTTTTTTTTTTTTTTTTTTTCAAAGAAGAGGACCCAGAGTCGTTTCGACAACACGGAAATTAATACCTCCCTCACGACTCCACAAAGTACAACAGATATGTGAGAGTAGTTAATCTTGTTGGTGTGATAGTTGAAATTATCCAATGAACCCCTTGGTTAAAAATTTAAGAAAAAATACTCTCTTCGTCACTCCAAACTTATAGAGTTGTCACACGTAAATTGTAAAGATTTTGCTTCCGAGTCTACCGAGGTAGCGGAAGTTTTGTTTTCACTTTTCAAGGTTGAAAAAAAGTTCTCCAAAATCAAAATTTCCACTCGCTTTTAACGTTTCAGACTTTCCTGAACAATTTTGGTTCCGTGTCTGTCTGTCTGTGTGTCTGTCATGAAATCCTAGCCACAGCCATAGCTTCTACAATTCTCATCCGATTTCGATAAAATTATCAGGGATTGTGCGGTTTGGCGTGTGGATGGTCCCCTATGAGGGTAGTGGAAGGTACTTAGAGATTGGAGTTTTGAGATCAACTACTATGCATCGGATCATCTATACCAGCGGTTCCCAACTAAATTCTTCCAAGGACCCCTTCATCAATGACGAGGACCCCCACTATCTAAAGTTACCTAAAAAGAACCAAAATATGTGAAAAAATTAATCAAACTGATGCAATAAAACTTAGGATTTATTTGTGAAAATACAGAGATTTTTCAAGGTTCAGAGACGCCGACGAGTTGGGTTCAAGAGATACTAGCAAGTTCGGTTCGAGAGTCACTGACTTATTAACTTTAACATCGAAAGCATTTTCTCGTTCTTCGTCTGTATGCCTAGGCCGTTTTAACGATCCAAATTTTGAACAACGGTCCATAACTACGCGTAATTAACTTTCCGTGAAAAACAAAGCTTTTGCAATCACTAAAATGTTGCACAAAATCACACTTGTAAACAACTCGGTCAGGGACCGCACTAGCACTAGCAAACTCCACTAGCACTAACTTGTCCCCAGTACTCTGTGAGCACTAGCAATAAATAACTAACAATATAGCAATAACTGACATCTCTGAAATACATAAAGCCAAACTAGAGTGTGCTAGCGTTAGTTGTCGTATGAAGCCAGACGCAGAAGTCGACGTTCAGAAGCTGCAAATATATATTTAATTTGTATATCCTAAGGACCCCTCAGCCATACCTCGCGGACCCCCGGGGGTCCGCGGACCACCAGTTGGGAACCGCTGATCTATACAATCGGGTTACGGATACTAGGAAACTATGTGCCACACCCACTTGGCAGACTTTTTTTCCCTTATATTACTATAATAATAATATCATGATGGTAATTTCCACAAAAAAACCCTTAAAACACGTTTTTAAGACGTCCCCTATAAAAATCATCGCCCCCGACTACTATTAGTTGCTGCGCAAGCGCAAACGTGAATTCCCTGTAACAGCCATAACTTCTACATTTTCCATCCGATTTCGACCAAATTTTTCAGGATTGTTAAGATTAGTGTGTAGATGGTTCCCTATGAGGGTAGTGGAAGGTACTTAGAGATTGACGTTCCAAGATTAACTACTATGCATCGGATCATCTATACAATCGGGTTACGGATACGCAAGCAGCATTCCTGTGCTGCAGTCTCATAGATGATAAGGCGTATGTTAGGTACAATAAGAAATTAGTTAATTGAATGATTGTTGCTAAACACACTCACTTGTAGAACCGTTTGTAGTAAACTGACGGCCAAGCTGGATAGTAGTCTCCAATTCCGTCGAACATTCCACCGTGAAATCCTCTTGAATCAACCTCTGGAACGAAGGAAAATCATTTAAGCATATCAAAATAATCAATTGGGTGGAAGTTGAAACATTGAGCTGTACAATGAGATTGCTCTTCATCAATTTCAAAGTTCACCAATGTATAAGTTCATTCCTGTACTGTACTATCTACTGCTTAGCGTATAGATGTACGAGGCATGTCCAGGAAGTAAGTGTACTGAAGCTCCTGCGGCCGTAGGAAATTTTTTTGCGCTATGTAAGGGAGGATGTCGCGTGACTCCTCCCCTTCGAAACAAGACCAAAACGAGGTCAGTACGTTGAAAAACTGTGGTCTCAGGAGCATTTCTCGTTTGTGCGAAGTGCGAAATCCACGCGGTAATCCGTTACCTCGTTGTGAAGGAGAAATCTCCGATTGAGATTTTTAATGAGGTAAAGGCAATTTATGGTGGAGGACATATGAATCGTACAAGTGTGTACAAGTGGTGTAGGGAGTTTAAGAACTGTCGTACGAATGTGCATGACGATTTGAGGAGTGGGAGACCGTCGATTGTGACTGAAGAACTTGTGGAAACTGCTGCTGTGAACCTTGGGAGTTGATTTTAAAACACCTTTAGAGCCCGGAATTAAACTCAAATGAAAATGCTTGTATACGAGTCTGCAACGCATTGGGACATTTTCATGTCAACCACTACACAACAAGGTAGTGAAGTAAGGTTGTTAGTTCAGTAGATAACCAAGCATCAAAATAAGAAGACAGTTGATTGTTCCCTACGCAACACAATGAGTCTATTTTATTTATTTATTGGTCGCGTGAGCAAGACTTGCTTAGTTTTCGAGACGATTTTTCAGTTTATGTGCCAAAGCAAAGACATGAAAATGTCAAAAATTGAGAGTGCGGTCCGTGACGATCGCAGATTGACTCTGGACGAAATTTCTACGAAGTTTCCACAAACATCCAGATCTCTGCAGCACGAAACAATCACAGAAACCCTCGAATTTCATAAACTGTGCGCAAGATGGGTCCCAAAACAGCTGACTGAACAACACATGTTGAATCGAGTGCGGACCTCTAAAGAGATTTTTGAATGGTATGAATTGGAGAGTGATGATTTTCTCGAATGTATTGTTACTGGATATGAAACTTTTTCTTCTGATGATCTTGTCACTTCTCTAAAGACGCACAAGGGTGGAAAAACATTTTCAACGGACGAGGGGGTGAAGAGGGAGGTCGACAAGTGGACGAAGGAGGTGGCGGCAGATTTCTACGAGGCAGGCATCAAAAAATTGATCCCCTGGCTAACCACCTGCATCGAGAGAAATGGCGACTACGTAGAAAAATAGCTTAGATGTATTATACGAGCTAAGCCAGAAAGTCGTATCTTGGCTTCACCCAACTTTCGGGAAAACGACCTAATAGGTTTCTGGGAGAAATAACTCTTTCACGAGATTATTTTTCCTCCTTTTACCACAACTAAAAGTTTTTCTTATAGGAAATTAGTTGCTGAATCGATTTCTGAGGTCAAAATTAAACATTTTTTTTAGTGTATATTGTCAAAAATACAAAACTCTAAAACACAAACGGTGGATACAGCTTTCGTACAAGTACGCAACCACGAGAGACATTTTATGTCTTATGTTTAATAAATTGAGAGCTTTCCAATGAGTGGTGAACGATTTTTGTGGGTTGGAAAATGAGGAAGTTAGTTTTCCCTGGGAACGATTGGTTGTACGTGAAAATCATCAGAAATTTCCGTGTAACGCTCCCCTCGTAACGCTCCCCGCGTGACGATTTTTCATTTATGTGCCATAGTAAAGACATAAAATGTCAAAAATGTTTAATTTTGACCTCAGAAATCGATTCAGCAACTAATTTCCTATAAGTAAAACTTTTAGTTGTGGTAAAAGGAGGAAAAATAATCCCGTGAAAGAGTTATTTCACCAAGAAACCTATTGGGTCGTTTTCCCGAAAGTTGGGTGAAGCCAAGATACGACTTTCTGGCTTAGCACGGCAGTATTTGGGTAGGTAACAGTAAGAAGGTTCCTAAAGTCACCACTAAATGCTGAGTTTTCAGAGGCAAAAAGTCGTATCATGCCGAATCAGAATGCAAGAAGTCGAAATACTAAGGCCGATTCTCGTAACTGTATCAAGATACGACTTTTCTTCTTCTGATTCGCTCTGATACGACTAGTTGCTTAGCATAATCAAGTTAACATGCCTTAACGCAAAAATCGGGAGGCTTGTTTGAGGCATTTCTAGTCGAGATACGACTCTGAAACTTCGAAAATCGATAGAAATCGACCCCCAAAACCCCCGGGTACCAATAACTCAATTTGGACAAATTTTCACGTTACGACTTTCTGGCTTAGCACGGCAGTATACCTATGTAACCACGTAATTTTTTTTTTTTTTTTTTTTAATAAATTTTTTTGAACCCTAAAAAAAATCGAATACACTTACTCTCTGTACATGCCTCGTACAATAGATTAATTTAAGTTGTAAGTACCTTAACTAACTACCGAATCGGATGCAGGATAATATATTAGCCAAAGTCATTCTCTACCAAGTGCTCTACTACCCTTACTCTACCTGGGAAGGTGGGTGAGACGAAATGGTAGGTACCTCCAGTGTATGGCATTGGGGAGATGATGTTGAAGAGCGAAGACGAAGGGTCTTCCACGCTCAGGACCGCCTCCGGACTGCCGATCCGGTTGTCGTGGATTGAGGCGGCCACGGCCCCCAGCAGAGCCAACCCCAGCCACCACATCTGAAATAAAAACATGAATAGTTAGTTCCATGTATTTTTATTTATTATTTATTATGAGAGAAACAGGATAAGCTCAATTACAAAAAAAGTCTGCCAAGTAGGCGTGGCACACAGCTTCCTAGTATCCATAACCCAGTTATACATATACAGGGTGTCCCATGTTAAGGACCGAAAAACTTCGGGAGTCGATTCTACAACTAATTTTAGTAAGAAAGTGTCTCCTAACAATTTTTCGTTCGACGCTTAACTCCCGAGTTATTTCAATTTTAAGATTTTTTTCGTGTTTTCTACCTTAAGCCATAAAAATGGCCATAACTCCGGATACCTGTAAACACAAAGCAAAGTTTTTAACAGCCAAAAAGAAAATAATTGAGGTATGTCAAAATTTGAAGCAGTGGTCATCATATTACCGATTCAGAGTAAGTGCTCAATGTGACCTCCTCCTTCTTCAGTACATAATGTGCATCGTCTCCTGACAGCTCATTCCTCAATTATTTTCTACTTGGCTGTAAAAAACTTCGCCTTGTATTTACAGGTATCCAGACGAATGACAAACGAAGTCAAAGACGGAGTAGAGGATAATTTATTATACCATTCATGTTTAGTCAATAACGTACTTCGATGAAGATAATGATTGGTTTTGTTCATAAATATCATTTTTACTTTCTCTAAAATATCATTATTTTTAATAATGTAATTATATGTTATGTAATGTAATAAATTTAAAATAATTTAATTTAACAATTTTTAATTCCATATTTACACGCTATTCTTTATGAGACATCTCTTTTTTCATACAATCGAGAAAGTTGCGAGAATTGAACGTTCAATTCGTGCATAAATACCAAGTAAATTAAAAAAAAAAAAAGATTCGGACCTACCAAAATTCGAAACTGAGCTTTCACATACCAACGGTGATGGAATCAGTCTAATAGCGTTGAAAATGACGTAGAATTCCACCCCTAAATCGTCGAACCTGCCCGAGGCCCAACGAACCAGCAACCTTGATTTCCATGAGCGCAACCACGTTTTTTAGCATTCAAACGTATTTTTCACCCCTAATTAGCGGAGTAAAATTAAAACAAATTATACCATTAGAAAGCTGAGATCTTTGCGCAGCTTTTTACGTAGAGGTACGTGAAAAACCATGTGGAAGTAAAACCTTAACAATCAAAAGAAAAAGTAGGAAATTTTGACAATTTTACAAAAATGACTTCACGAGTTGATTTTTCACCCCTCAAGACCTTACAAAATTTTTTGTATATCCACTAGAAAGATGGTAAATTTAACACCCTATCCAACGGTGTAGTTAGATTTTAAATTGCTTGTGAATTAAGCGAGTTATGGTCATTTTTATGGCTTAAGGTCGAAAACACGAAACAAATCTTAAAAATAAAATAACTCGGAAATTAAGCGTCTTACGAAAAATTGCTATGAGACACTTTCTTACTAAAATTAGTTGTAAAATTGACTCCCGAAGTGATCCGATACATAGTAGTTAATCTCTGTTGAATCCAGTAGATAAATAGTGGACCCTTCTCTCTCTTCTGTACCTTCGGGTTCTTTTCAGCGCCGCACTTCTCCCGACCGGGATCAAAAACAAATACCAAGCGGTGAGTTGTTCCCTTCCTTCACCTATACATTTTTATAATCCTTGCAGGTTGGCAACACCTTCGGGTTGCTGCGGGTTCGTCGAGAGAGGTGGCGTTCGTATTATTTTATTATCCTCGCAATACCTTTTGGGGGGCATTTTTGAGGTATAGCATTGGGGCTCGAATATTCCGAATTTCACGTTCCAGGGATTACCTTAGGGTTTTACTTGCAGTCCACTAAAACTTAAGTAAAAATCGAAGCAAAAAACGCTGCAAATTATTACACGAAGGTTTATAATTTTTCTATATAGATCACTCGTCTGCAAAGAACACGGCTTTGCCATTGTTACCGCCAACCAACATGAAGAAAAACATCGATCGCAAGTAGATATAAAAATAATAAACCAACAGTCGATGTGATGGGATCAAAAGATTTCTCGACGAGAGTAAGATTCGAACCCGGTACATAAAGTTCCGGGGTCTGACGCGCATCCACTGAGCCAGCGAGTCCTTAACCAATGTTATAGTTATAAAATATAGTTAGATTCAATTTTTAATGGCCTGACAAATTCGAATCAATCAACATTTCTTTTTTCAACTGAGCTTGCCAAATTACCTTGTAGAGGAGGTCATTGTTGTTCCAATTACTTTCAAAAGAACTCTCGATTCCCGTGTTCTCAAGGTTGGAGACATGAAAACATCCTCTAAAAAGTGAATTTTACGTAATTTTGGAAACCTCGCATTTTTTCAATCGCAAATTGAATTATGACAAACCATATTTTTTCAAGATGCAAGAAGTAAAAACTGCGCCAGAATCTTAGCTTTAGGGGAGAAGTTTGTGTTTGAAGGCGGAAAAATGTGCATTTCTTCAACGAAATCAGCGCTCCAGCTAGACAGGCTGAGGGGTCGGACTGTGGAAGTGGGTGGGCGAGCGCGTTGATTTCGTTAAAAAAATGCACTTTTTCCGCGTTCAAACACAAATTTTTCCCCTAAATTTGGTTGGAAAATATTTCTTCATTATACCATTGGAAAGCCGAGATTTTGGCGCACTTTTTACAGTTCTCGAAGTAAATCACATATACGCTCCACCGCCTCGTTGTGTCGCCGATGTGGAATTTGAGAAACGCTTTACGTCAAATCCGTTTGGTTTCTCGTGTTTGGTGTGCGATCGACTATGGTTCGGGCAATATTTGCGGTCAGTGCCCGTTCGTGCTTCACCTTTACTACTGGAAGAATTTCCAAATGAAACCATCTCTACTTTCCGAACGTGCGACAACTGCTACCGATGCCTCTGTCAAAAAAAAATTCCGCGTTTGTCACGATCGAACGGATTCCAATATCCGCCGATTCCATCTCACCTACCATCGTTGGGTACTATAACTGAGCGGCTCATCTCGCCGCGTCTCCCGTTTATGCAAATCCGTCGTTTGCGGTTCGTGAAAGGGTCAAAAGCGATCATCGGTCAAGTCATCAACGTTCCAGTCGATGTAAATAATATGGTGCAGGCTTTACCGCGACAACTCGACGACGACTACGCGTTCAACGTACACATAAAAACGCTGCAAATCATTGCACAAAGGTTTATTATTTTCTGTATAGATCACCCTTCTGTATAGATCACTGGTTCTCCATCAATAGCACCTACCACCATCTGTCTTCTACCTTGACCTTCCCTGTCAAATTTCAGCTTCTTGCGTTCAATAGGATTGAAAATGGCTTCGGAGCTCACTCAGCTGATCAGTGATCTGAAGAGTGAAGAAGACTGAATTCGCTCGAATTCTCGAGAAGAAATTTAGTGTCACAACAGCAGTCGTCATAATCGTCGTCAGCATGTCATAATGTAAGCATAAAATAAATAAAACTGATCATTGAATAACTTTGGAGTTGAATGAAACCCTTCAATTAGAAGTAAAAGAGAAAATACTGCATGGGGAAAGAAGGGCCTTTAGCGGGCGGGTGGTTGCCGAGCTACGTCATCACCTCAAGCGTCGCGGCTCGTGACCCCTACCTTGTGGTCTAACATCCTTGGTAACAGCCATAACTCCCACAGACAGACAGACACTGAATAATAATAATAATAATATCTTTATTCAAAATCCTTTTACAAGGCGAGAATGCGTCTAAATAGCTCGCTTCATCCAACGTGACAATTATATCTTATTAATGGTCAACATTCACATAATAACAAGGTTCAAAAGTCAGCCCTTCAATTACACAGAATTATAGGCAATAGTCAACGTCATAAAATAATTGTAAGCAAGAATGATACGCTAGTCTGTAAGTCAATTATCTAGTCACTTTGTTTATCTGAGGGTAATTTTAAATGATCTAGTCATCACGAAAAAAGTCACAATTTAGTCACTATTTGTTTTTATTCTATATATCATTCTTGCTTACACATATTCCAGAGCACTTCAAAGCAAGCGTGAGTACTGTTATAAATAT
Organism: Apolygus lucorum; assembly: GCA_009739505.2. Lineage (NCBI taxonomy): Eukaryota > Metazoa > Arthropoda > Insecta > Hemiptera > Miridae > Apolygus > Apolygus lucorum. The sequence goes on along the minus strand of CM019178.2, from coordinate 14,728,607 downwards.
CCTCCGCTGCCGATAGATATTCATGCTTACTTGACTAAACTACATCTACTTAAATACGATTATAATACCCACGTCACACAGTTGAACAGTTTACATGTTCTCTCATATCACTTTCCAAGTGTTCTTTGATGGTGTAGAAAGGATTCAACGTCAGGAATTTCTTGAGCACTCGTTCAAACCCCCGACCGTTAACTGAAGATGACCTGGACCGACCCGCAACTAATGTTTTTGAAAATGGACTGAATCTGGTTTCACACAATGCTGTTTTTCATCGTACTTACTCATATTTACTATCAAGGTATCACTCAAATATCAATTATCGCTTTCCTTCCGCTAGATTTCTTTCACTGTATATTATTATAAATATTTTTAGAAATTTCTTAGAATCAATAATAGAATATTCCGAATTAATTTCAAAAGTTGCTACACCAAAGCAGCTCCAAGTTTTAACTAATTTTCCTCAATTTTCAGGCTCTTATCTCCAATTAATATATAAATACTTAACTCAAGATCCCAAAAATTTTAAGTTGGTTTATGACAGCTAGTGCATACTTATCGAGGCAATTGTCGCCTCATCTCAAGAGCCTGAAAATTGCGCATCTCAATATAGAGTCAGTAGTAGCACATCTTGACGAATTAACAGAACTCACAAGAGATGAGATTTTTGACATTATTGCGCTTTCCGAGACCTTTCTTAAGCCCGAAATTAATTCTAACTCAATAAATGTAGGTAATTATAATTGGGTGCGTAACGATCGGACAGGAAAGGGGCGGGGTGGTGTGGCTTTACTGGTGAATTCGAAACTAAAATTTACGGAACTTGCTCGATCACCATCTATTTACAGTAAAAGTCCTGAGTTTATATTCCTAGATGTTCAATGTCGAGGTAATCATGTGGTTGTTGGTGTAGTGTATCGCCCTCCCAAAATTGGTAAAATCGACCAAGTGTTTGTAACAGTGGGTGATATACTTGCCAACAATAACGATGTCATCATTCTTGGGGATTTCAACTCCGACATGTTGAGCGAATCTCAGTACAAACGGCAACTTACATCCTTGATGGACAACTACAATTTCAATCTGTTACCATTACAAGCCACCCACCATTCGTCAACAAATGATACCCTACTCGATTTAATTATGATAAATAATAATGATTTGGTACTACATTTTGGGCAGTGTCCCATACCCGGAACCTCTAGACATGATTTGGTTTTCTGCGCAGTCAATCTAAAAGTACCAAAACGACCTGAAGAGCTAAAAGTCGTCCGAGATAAACGTAAATTCGTTGAAGAGAAATTCATTTCGGAGGCAATGGAGCTTCGTTGGACTATGGTCTACCAGGAACAAGATATAAACAAAAAAGTGGAAATTTTCTCCAAACTTATAGTCGACCTGTATGATAAACATTGTCCTTTACACAAAATTAAACCCAAGCATTTACCAGCACCCTGGATAACGAACGATATCAGAATACTTATGGCAGCACGCGATAAAGCAAATAAAATTTACCGTAAGAACAAAACTAACGAAAATAGAAATGTATTTAAAAACTGAGGAATCAAGTTAAGCAAATCCTTCGGAACGCGAAAATAAGGCATTTCAAAGTATTATTTAAAAGTAACTTACCCTCCAAGGATTTATGGAACATTGTTCGAGGACTCGGAATCGCTAAAGATAAGAAAGCCGCACTTCCGCTCTTCCGGTCTCAATCGAACACCTCAATGAACACTTCATAGGTCAAACCCCTCAGATCGATGTAGAAAGGGTTAGCTAGGATTACCTAGCAAATCCAACTAGAAATACGGGATTCATACTGGGTAAAATAAGCGAGAGTAGGGTGCGTGAGTGTCTGTTCATGGTGAAGTCCAATTCGATCGGGGCAGATGGGATTTCTATTGAAATTTTACAAATTCTTGCAGAGGTTATTACACCTATTCTATGCCACATTTTCAATGAATCCCTCGAGAAAGGGGTGTATCCCAATCTTTGGAAAAAATCCATTGTATTGCCTCTAAAAAAAATTGACAACCCGAAGGCGGTGAGTGATTTCCGTGGCATCAATATACTATGCGCCCCAGGTAAAATATTTGATAAAATAGTGTATATGGAGCTGAATCAATTTGTAATCGAAAAAGATGTGATCAAAGACCATCAATCAGCATACAAAGCCAATTACAGCACCGAAACAGCTCTGATTGATGTTCTCGACAACATTAGACAGGCCATGGACAATCGCCAAATCACAATTTTCGTAGGGATTGACTTCAGCCGTGCTTTCGATTTAATCAGACACGACCTTCTTCTCGTGATCATGAAATCGATAGGTTTATCACAAAGATTGCTTGATTGGCTGACCTCCTATTTGTCCAATAGAACCAAAGCACCAAAGCCCCCGATGAGTCGAAGTCCTCATGGAGAGATGTTGTAGTAGGCACACCACAAGGCTCCGTTCTTTCTGGTTTATTTTTTTCTATTTTCATTAACACCATACCAGACATTTTTCAGCACTGTGCTTACGGAATGTATGCTGATGATTTACAGCTCTATGTGTCTTGCCAGCCTGACAATGTCAATGAGTACATTAGAAGATTGAATGAAGACCTGAGTCGGCTAGACAAATGGTGCAGTAACCATGGTATGGTAATAAATGCAACTAAAAGTAAAGCCATGCTCATCGGCAATACCAAACTGTTGGCGAAAATCAAAATGCCCTCCCTGCTAAACGTAATGATTGGAAATGCCACCCTGGATTTTGTTCATCAGTTTAAATATTTGGGAGTACTAATGACAAACACGCTCAATTGGAGTACACATGTGAAGAACATCTGTAATAAAGTGTACAGGAGCCTCTACCAACTACGCAGAATCGCAATTGATTTTCCACATCATGTGAGAGCTCAACTAGCGCAAGCATTGCTCGTCCCGTACTTCGACTATGCATCAATGGCCTACTGCGATTTAAATAGTGAGCAGACGGATACATTGCAAAGAGCACTGAATTCGGTAGTCAGGTTCGTGTTCCGCCTACGCCTTGATGTACATGTAACCCCATATTTTGACAAACTAGGCTGGCTCAAAATTCGTGAAAGGAAAAAACTGGAAACTGCCACTATGCTCTTCAAGATCCTCAAATACAAAAAACCAAAATATTTATTTTCGAAATATAAGTTCAGGAATGACATCCATGTTCTTTCGACCCGACAAGCCTCCTCTACCCTCCAAATCCCCCAGCATAACACGAATTTGTACAGCAGGTCTTTTCTGGTCCAAACTATAAAACTGTTTAATGATAAGGATTACACTTTTGATTTAAGCGTATCTGTCAGGGAGTTCAAGAATAAGCTGAAGGAAACTTTTCTAGAAAAGTACAGATGATACCGAAAGAAATTATATAAAGAAAGATACAAATAATGTAATATTAATATAAAATAGGTACTGATATTAAAAATAGTAGGAAGATTTATGTTATGTATATATAAGTAGTATAGGTACTGATGCTGAGAGTACGAGCATACTGTTATTTTCTTTAATGCTATAATTAAAATTTAGGTAAATGGTTGTATGGGGAATAGAGAACTAATTTGTACAGGGGGGGTGTAAGAGAGGACCTTCATGGTCCTAACCCATGTCCTGTTTTGTTAATAAAATCCATCAATCAATCAATCAATCTCTCTCTCTCTCTCTCTGTCTCTTTTTCTCTGATGGCTGTGATGATCCTAGAGAGAGGATGGCTGCTTGGAAGTCCATCAACATCACTCATTCGTCCACCAGAGACATCGACTGTATTCCCTGGTCAGAAAGGGGTTGTGAACTTGAAACAACGTATTATAGGTTCCTTTGTCGAGAAGTGGAACTGTTTTTCTTGAGTTCTGTAACGGAGTGGTGGTTCGACCAGAGTAAGCCGGCCGGCTCTCTCAAATTACTCGCTCACTGGAATGGACGGAGCTCTTATCGCGGGAGAACCTATTTCATTCATAATTCATCAACTTCGAAGGGAAAACAGGTCAAATAGAACGTCCAAGCCGTCATGATGGAATACAGAGAAAAACGTTTTGAAAAACGGTCCTGTCCCTACACGAACACCTCCTTATAATCGGTGTACTTACCCCTAGCTGTCGTGCAATAACGATAAAATACTTCCCAAGTTATGGCAGGAAGTTGGTAGTAAAGTTGGGAATAATTTCGAAGTTGACGAGATTTCCAGGACTGTTACTGTGAACCTTTCTCTTCAATATTGAAATTTGTAGTTGTTGAAAAACACAATTACCAGTAAAAATTAAATTATTGGCTGACGGAAGTTCAAAATACTGTATACTCAAAAGTACCTCTAATTCCTCTTAAAAATCCGGCAAATTAATAAAACGGTTTATCATTTTTAAAATAGATACCTACCTAATCATTCTGCGATAATCGCTGTTCCTCAGCACCTACCTGCCTACTTTATTTTATTCCAAGTTTATTTTATATAAATAAACTTCCAATAAGCGTGAGAGAAGCAACTTGATCTTTCCTCAATCCTTCGCCTGAAACTCCAAGAAACCTAGACAAATCTCTGGGGGGAATAACTCGTCTTGCCTTGAAGAGGTCTTGGACTTTATTTTACGATCGGTGAACTTACTCTAGTTAAAGGTTCCGAGCCCCTAAATATTTTTGTTCCCTTCCAACTGGCGAACGGCTGATCGACGGTCTAATTCTGTTCTAAAACGCTGCAAATTATTACACAATGGTTTATTATTTTTATTTTTATATAGATCACTCGTCTGCAAAGCCACCAACCATCCAACATGAAGAAAAACATCGATTGCATTTCGGTCAACTTTAATTTGAACGGAGATTAGGCCTCTTTTGCGATTCACACTCGTGTTTCTGATTTATCGTACGTCCAAACTTTAAATTCTCGTAGTGAGCGAACGGTTTGTCCTACAGAGCTCCGGGTGGTCTCAAAAAATTCTAAAAATTCTATAGAATCTTAAATTGAAGGAAAAACAATACCTTTATATCAAAATTTTTGAGTTAGGGCGTTTTAAAATTTAAAAATTGATTTTGGAACCCTTAGAAGTGACCTACATCAACCAAAATCTTCGGGGCACAACTAGACCCCAAATGGAGCCTACATACCAAATTTCATCAAAATCGGTCAATGCTAAGTGGGGAAAGTGCCGCGTACGGCGGACGGACGGCCAAATTTTTATTCGATTTTTGGATTCTACGTACCTTGAAACGTAAACCATCAAATTTTGAGGGGGTGTTAAAATATTTTTTTTCTTGGTCGATTCTAAAGGTTCATTACCTATTGAAAATAATAAACCAAAATGCAATTATATTAGGACTTGGAATTTTAAAAAACCTTATATCAGAAGTTTTCAACTTGATAAGATGTTTTGAAAATTTCATATCTGCTTTTCACGACTCAGGAGTGACTGATAAAGTACATAAATGTACCTAAGTACATTTCCATGGACCGATTTTGATGAAATCAGTGTAAATGTGGGCTCCATTTCGCATCTAGTTGTGCCTATGCTGTCAATCACTTTTAAGGGGTGAAAAGTGAGTGTTGGAATTTTCACTTGCTCGAAATATTTCAATATAATTAAGGCGTTTCTCCATTAATTTGGAATACATAGAATGAGACCATCAAGATCTCTGTGGGTCCAACCGTTCGCTTCCTTTGAGAATAGTTAATTTAAAAAAAGTCTAATTAAAAAAGTTAATTAAATTTATTAATGAATGCTTACTGAATAATAACGATAAACGAAAAGAGCCTGTAAAGGTACGTACTCATCTTAAAGCTAGGTATAGCTTGAAACTAATTGAAAAGTCCGCTAAGTGGGTGTGGCACATAGCTTCCTCGTATCCATAATACGATTTATATATAATCAGGTGCATAGCAGAATCTGCTATATCTGATAATATCTGATATATCTGATATTCTCTATATTTCAGTATCTGATATTCTCTATATTTCAGTCTCTATGTACCCACCATCACTCTTATAGGGTTATCGTCAACAAAATTCCTAAAAATGTCATCAAATCAGTGTAGTTTTCCCCGTTTCAAGGATTTTTGGACCCACAGACGGACACAGAACCAAAGTTGTTCAGGAAGGTAAAAAACGTAAAAGCTAGTGAAAATTTGATTTTGGAAAAGATTTTTTTTCAACCTTGGTAGACTAGGAAGTAATTTACTACAACCGATGATCAGGAATGATATAATATATCATATTATGATATGTTCATGGTTATGATAAGTACAAATATACCTTTTGATTCCTCTCCTAATTTTGCTTCCGAGTCTACCAAGGTAGCAGAAGCTTTGTTTTCACTTTTCAAGGTCGAGAAAAAGAGTTCTCCAAAATCAAAATTTCCACTCGCGTTTTACGTTTCAGACTTTCCTGGACAATTTTGGTTCAGTGTCTGTCTGTCATGAAATCCTTTGCATGCGCAAACGTGAAATCCTTGCCACAGCCATTATTTCTACAATGAGGAATTTCACCGAATTCTGTTTGCATTTTTCCTGAATAGTTAATGGTGTGGGAGAGATGAAAATCGGGTTGATTTCGGAAAATAAGTCTCCTGTTATTTTTGGGAGACAATCTAAATTTATGATTTCAAAAAATAACCGGGAAAACGGACCTCTTCAACGTGAAGCGGGAACGCTCGCTGATTGGCTGTTCGGATCGCCTTCTCCTCCCAGTGTTGCCCGTTGGTACGATGAAATCGTGTTATCTAAGAGGAAAGTTATCAAACAAAATTAGGGGAAACCTAATTTTCCCCATCTTGCTTTTTCTATTTTTTCTTCAGTTTTTCGATTTCGAACTTTACTGGTTTTGTGAAATGTTGCATCTGAAGACTATAGATTTCTCGATCTCAGCGCTTCAAGCGGCCATAAATGAACTATTCCAGGATGACGTCATCCTCCCGGTTTTTTTAAACGTTCATATTTTCTACACTGTTTTGTTTATTCATAAATTAGGAAGTACGGGCTGAAAGTTTGCCGTAGGGGGTTTTTCGAGGTGCTGAATCCGATTTTGGGGTCAAAAATAGGAAATTCCAATATGGTGAAATTCCTCCTTCTCGTTCAATTTCGATGAAATATTCAAGGATTGTGCGGGTTGGCGTGAAGATGGTCCCCTATGAAAATCGTCGCTCCCGGACAGTAGCCGCTGCGCATGCGCAAACGTGAAATCCTTGTAACAGCCATAACTTCTATATTTTCCAACAATATTCAGAGATTGTGCCGGTCGATGTGATGAGAGTCTAGCCCCCAACAATCCTTATCAGGTTTCAGCGCTACCTCCCGCCACTTCAACGAACCCGATTCCTGATCACCATAACTATCATTCCAAAGATTGTTGTCTCGTTTTTTTCGTTTCTCTTGTTTTCTTCTTCTTGTTGGTTTATTATTTTCAATAATGAACCTTTGGAATCGACCAAGAAAAAAAAAATTGTAACACCCCCTCAAAATTTGATGGTTTACGTTTCAAGGTACGTAGAATCCAAAAATCGAATAAAAATTTGGCCGTCCGTCCGCCGTACGCCGTATGCGGCACTTTTGCCACTTAGCATTGACCGATTTTGATGAAATTTGGTATGTATGCTCCATTTGAGGTCTAGTTGTGCCCCGAAGCTTTTGGTTGATGTAGGTCACTTCTAAGGGTTCCAAAATCAATTTTGTAATTTTGAAAACGCTCTAACTCAAAAAATTTTGATATAAAGGTATTGTTTTTCCTTCAATTTAAGATTCTACAGAATTTTTAGAATTTTTTGAGACCACGCGGAGCTCTGTAGGACTAACCGTTCGCTCCCTACGAAAATTTAAGGGTTTATATTGAAATATATATATATTAATCAAAACACGAGTGTGAATTGCAAAAGAGGCCTAATCTCCGTTCAAATTAGAGCTGACCGAAATGCGATCGATGGTTGGTGATTTTGATTTTTTTAAAATTTATTTTATTATTTTTTTTATTTTTATTTTTTATTATTTTTTTTCCTTCATATTGGATGGTTGATGATTTTGTTGACGAGTGATCTATATAGAAAAATAATAAACCATTGTGTAATAATTTGCAGCGTTTTTTTCTTTCTGAACAGTTATGGACGTGAAAATGATGCCAAGTGTCGTTGCAAAACATGTTGCAAAACGTGCCCAAAGTTATTCAATTTCAAAGCTGATCTCCAAAATCGTCACTGGTTCATGTTATAGAAATATGAGAAAGGAAAACGATTAAGAGACAACAATCTTTAGAATGGTGGTTATGGTAATCAGGAATGGTAGTTCGTTGAAGTGGCGGGTGGTAGCGCTGAAACCCGACAAGGATTGTTAGGGGCTAGACTCTCATGTTGATGTGTAGATGGTCCCCTATGAGCGTAGTGGAAGGTACTCAGAGATTGATGTTTTGACATCAACTACTATGCATCGGATCATCTACACAGTCGGGTTATGGATACGAGGAAGCTATGTGCCACACCCACTTGGCCGACGTTTTTAGATAAATTATGTTTTTATGGTGAAAATAATGAAATCTAAATAATGAAAAGTTGATGGAGTAGTGGAATTTACATGGGAATGCACCTGCAACGCATGCTTGGATCGATCCCGGTGACAGCATCGATCACTTTTACACCCTCTTGTAACTTTGCCGGTCAAACTTGTTACTCATCGATTCCTTCTTCTCCACTGACCCAGAGCTCTACTTTTTCTCGATGGCAGAGTTGCCCTCCTGAACCGTGATAACACTATCTCGGCGCCGGTCTCATCAATATCATTAACATTCATCCACAAAGTAGTTACATCCCTCTTCTCACCCCTTGTGAACTGAATTCCTCTGTGCCCTGAATCTCCCCGGGTTTCCATGACAACCGCCCTTTAGTTTTCTGTATTCCAAAAAGCTTCTCTTCCAACAGTGCATGTTTCCTCGAGTTTTCCCGATTCATTTCCAAGCACTAAAATTCCATCGATTTACATAGAGTTTAAACGATGAAAGTTTGGATATGAAATAATTGCCTGGATTGGAATGCAGCATTTCCTTCAACTTTGGAGGTTTCTAGCTTCTTCCGATATCTAGCGTGAATGAACTTATTCTCCTCTCCCTTTAGACTCCCATTAGAAATGCAAAATCAGGTACATCTAGTTATAAATGTAGGATCAACCGTTCGTTCTCTGCAGGATTCATTGAAAATGCCTACTAAGACTGTATTTTTCGATGGAAATGCCCTGTTCTTTGCAAATGGGTTATCTATATGGAAAAATAATAAACAATGATGTAGTATCACCTGCAATTCCATCGATTTATACGGAGTTGAAACGATTTGAATATGAAATTGTTGCTTGAATTGGATTGCACCGTTTCTTTCCAATTTTGGAGATATCTGAGATCTAGAGTGGATATTGTCTCCTATCCTTTTAGACCCCTGAAATGAAAAATCAGCTACTGTAATCAGTAGCGCTGGGATCGATATGCTCGATAAAATCTCCGGATATGCTCGAAAATCGTGTGTTTTATGCTCGATAGATATGTACGAAAAACCCATTATATGCTCGATAGATATGCTCCAAAAACCCATTATCTGCGGTTAAATATGCAGAATATGCTCGAAAAACACAGATAAAACTATAGAAAGAAAAGTGAAACGAAAAACCAATAACTTATTTTTGTGTTCGAGCTTTATTCTATAATAATTGTATGTGATACGCTGCTATATTCGCACTAAATTTTCAAGAATATATATATACCTATGAGAAGTTTTCTTATAAAAGATACAGTTTAAAAGTAAATTTACAAAAGGATCATAGAAATATGCGAGTCAATGAAGTAAAAAACGTCTGCCAAGTTGGGTGGGCAGTATAGCTTCCTCACTCATTGTAACATGGACGTATAGAATCAGTTGACGAAAAAATTATGATTCAAAGAGTTATTGAATACCAAAATTTAGTGGTCCACCGTCTAGGACCTAACCCACACAATCCCTGAAAATTTCATCGAAATTGGTTGAATAGTTGCGGAGTTTTGGTTGTAACAATAAATTTAAAGTTCGCGCATGCGCAGCGGCTATTGCTTGACCAATTTGATTGAAACTTATAGGGTGTCTCTTAGAAGTTAGTCCCTAACTAACCTCCAAATTTGAGCAAATTCGGTTCATTAGAAACCGAGCTTCCAGGAAATTCACGTTTGCGCATGCGCACTCGCTCCTATTGGTCCGAAGGTGCTGAAATTGATAGGCGACCGTCTAGGACCTAACCCGCACAATCCCTGAAAATTTCATCAAAATCGGACCACAGGTTAGTATAGTTTTGCCCGGGACAAGGATTGACCACAGACAGACCGACAGACAGACAGACACGGAACCAAAATTGTTCGGGAAGCTCTAAAACTCAAAAAGCAAGTGGAAATTTTGATTTTGGAGGACATTTTTTTTTCACTTCTTTCACGAATACAAAGCTTCCCTACCTTCGGTAGTGAGGAAGCAAAAACCAAGGTAGCTCGATAGCTACCTTAAGCATTTCCTTGTTTGCAAATTATCTTCTTTTTCTGGGTTGTCATCGTGTGTTTCATCAAAACTTCCAGCTCACCGTCTCATTTCTGTTGTCACGGCCCTGCTGTTACTGTGCTAATATTTTGTTGAAAATATTTGATGCGAATTTGAAGCAAAATTCGCAAAATTAGCAGAACTTGAAGATGGCAAGCGATTGAAATCGTGGGTCCAACATTTTTCATAGGTACCGCATACTTGAAAGTAGCCACATGGACATTCATTTGTAGTAATTCCCGACGGGAATACCTCAACACGAGAATGGAAAATAATTAACCAAAATAACGTAGGAATATACCAAAATTACGTAAGTACGTAAATTAACCAAAATGTCAACAATAACTACAGGGGCCCATGTTAAGGACCGAAAAACATTGAGAGTCAATTCTTCTTCTTCAAGCAACTATTTTAGAAGCCTCGCAATGTTCTTCTATTGTTTCCCTAGAAAGGACTGAGATTGTGTTCTTGTGGTGGGTGTTCGACCGTTTTGTTCATATTGAAGCATTTCGGGTCATTGTAGGGCTCTATTTTGGGAGTTTTTGAGTTTGGGGAGTCTTTGTTGCTGCATGATTTCTTTCAGTAACCTTATTACGCTGACACTCGTCAAGTAAGAGGGCGTAGAAGAAAGTTTCGCCGGTGTCAGTCCCAGTCGCACTCTTTCCATTGAAAGACATTTCGAAATAATGTAGAGTTTATTTCTGTTTTTTGAAATACAGATTCTATTGATCTCCGTTGGAACTTTATAAGTTGGTTTTTTTTCTTCAATTTATCGCTAAAAAGACCCTAAATATTTTCTTTGGAGTTTACCAAGACAGCTAATAATTTAAAATCTGGGAAGTTGAAAAAAATCCTGATTTTTCTCCAAACTTCATTTGAAGAGTTTTCTTTCTTAAGGGCTTATATCCATTTTTTACACTTTGTTTTTTTTTTCACGGATTTTGAATCTTTAGGATAAGGCCTATCACCTCACGAGTCGAATTCCTTCCGAAACGTTTTGTATCCCCCTTTAAAAGCTTGCTAAAAATCGGGGTTGCCGACAAAACGGCTTATATTCATCCCATAGTTTTCAATAACACCTTTTTTTAAATCGGTTTTCGGATTCTACATACTTTGAAACGTAAACCATTAAATTTTGAGGGGTGTTAGAGTATTTTTTCCTGCTCAATTCCGAAAATAATGGGTAAACCAATAAAAGAAAATGAAAATGAGATTTTCCTTGACACATCCAAAAACTCTTTTCTTTTCATGTGGCTTGTATCCATCGTTTTTCACCAAAAGGTCTTATATCCAAATAAGAAATGGCCGTGTCTCCCTCAAAACGCATGCCAAAATTTCGAAATTTGGTCTTACAATCAAAAGTTCCATGAACAAACTATTTGGAACATTTGGGAACCCTAGACAACTTCTTTCGCCATGAAATTAGGTTTCTCAATTTCCCACTATAAATTCAAAGTGGATATAAGCCCGTTTGAAAGAAAACTCCTCGTTTGTTAGTTCTGATTGTCTCCTATGGGTTAGTGTTGTGAGGAAGTTGAGGGCCACTTGGCGATCGTCTTAAAATTACAAATGCTATCGTTAAAAAACACTCATGGAACTATCTTTTCAATACACGACTGAGGCTGCTCGATGAGCTGTGACTAAAGCTGATTAATATGTCATAGAGCTGGTTTCAAATGTGATTCTGAACGTCCAGACGAACGACCTCAAAGACAGCTTCTCGAAGTTTTATCATGGAGAGGAAATGGTAATCGACACCGCACTTTCTTATCGTTTTGGGCCCGAACAGACAGATGCCTTTGGGGGAGTCTGATTCATCGTTCTATTGTTTAATATTTTATGGACAGAACCGAGCATCGGGTAGGGACTATGCGACTCCATCAAATTCTCATTTACTACTCCAGATTATATTTTAGTCTTTGGAGCGGGCCCGGCGGTTTTATCCAAATTATTACACTAATCTACCGTATAACTGCAGACATCATTTTGAAATTCTACCAGGTATAGCATGGGTGTGAGTGAAACGAAGTAGTTGGGGTTTATATACTTAATCCTGATTAATTTAAAAAAATTTCGTATGAAAACGTTTCCTTGTGGGTTATCACTACTCACCTGCTGATTTTCTTCTGTGAATTAGAGTTTGACCAGGAGTATGTACGCAAAATACCTACCTAAATCGGTTTACGGCGTACGTAGTTCTACAACTTATTGGAAACTAGTACTTGAAAATCAGTTCTAGAACTGTTTCTTGGGATCTTCTATTGAGACAGTTATATTTCCACAAGTCAGTGCTGTGACTTCATTTATTGGATTTTATTAACCCAGGTTCGTTTGAGAGAGATGTTAGCCTCTTCCGGAGGGCACCATTTAAGGTAGTTGAACTGAGATTGTGAGCTGGGGCTATGAGGTTTCCCAGATGATCCCAACTCAGGTGTCTGTTCCACCAACCATGTGCCTACTCTTCCTTATTTTATATAGCATTTCCAAGTCAAATTCAACCTTTGCCAAGTCAAATTCAACCTTTTCCAAGTCAAATTCAACCTTTTTCAAGTCAAATTCAACCTTTTTCAAGTCAAATTCAACTTTTTCCAAGTCAAATTCAACCATTTCCAACTCAAATTCAACCTTTTCCAAAACAAATTCAACCTTTTCCAAGTCCAATTCAACCTTTTCACGATTATTAGGGAAATGACGAAAATACGCACAAGCCCTAAATGAGCCTAAATTCAACCTCTTCAAAGTCAAATTCAACTTTTTCCAAGTCAAATTCAACCATTTCCAACTCAAATTCAACCTTTTCCAACTCAAATTCAACCTCTTCAAAGTCAAATTCAACCTTTTCCAAGTCAAATTCAACTTTTTCCAAGTCAAATTCAACTTTTTCCAAGTCAAATTCAACTATTTCCAACTCAAATTTAACCTTTTCCAAAACAAATTCAACCTTTCCAAGTCCAATTCAACCTTTTCACCATTATTAGGGAAATGACGAAAAATACGCACAAGCCCTAAATGAGCCTAAATTCAACCTCTTCAAAGTCAAATTCAACCCCTTCAAAGTCAAATTCAACCATTTCCAACTCAAATTCAACCTTTTCCCAACTCAAAATTCAACCCCTTCAAAGTCAAATTCAACCTTTGCCAAGTCAAATTCAACCTTTTCCAAGTCAAATTCAACCTTTTCCAACTCAAATTCAACCTCTTCAAAGTCAAATTCAACTTTTTCCAAGTCAAATTCAACCATTTCCAACTCAAATTCAACCTTTTCCAAAACAAATTCAACCTTTTCCAAGTCCAATTCAACCTTTTCACGATTATTAGGGAAATGACGAAAAATACGCACAAGCCCTAAATGAGCCTAAATTCAACCTCTTCAAAGTCAAATTCAACTTTTTCCAAGTCAAATTCAACCATTCCAACTCAAATTCAACCTTTTCCAACTCAAATTCAACCTCTTCAAAGTCAAATTCAACCTTTTCCAAGTCAAATTCAACTTTTTCCAAGTCAAATTCAACTTTTTCCAAGTCAAATTCAACTATTTCCAACTCAAATTTAACCTTTTCCAAAACAAATTGCAACTCTTTTCCAAGTCAATTCAACCTTTTCACCATATTAGGAAATGACGAAAAATACGCACAAGCCCTAATGAGCCTAAATTCACCTCTTCAAAGTCAAATTCAACCCCTTCAAAGTCAAATTCAACCATTTCCCAACTCAAATTCAACCTTTCCAACTCAAATTCAACCCCTTCAAGGTGCAAATTCAACCTTTGCCAAGTCAAATTTCAACCTTTTCCAAGTCAAATTCAACCTTTTCCAACTCAAATCACCTTCTTCAAAGTCAAATTCAACTTTCCAAGGGCAAATTCAACCCCATTTCCAACTCAACTTTCAACCTTTTCCAAACAAAGAAAATTCAACCTTTTTCCAAAGTCCAATTCAACCTTTTCACGATTATTAGGGAAATGACGAAAATACGCACAAGCCCTAAAGTGAGCCTTAGAATTCAACTTCAAAACGCTCTTCAAAGTCAAATTCAACTTTTTCCAAGTCAAA
>CM019178.2:14654303-14713923 GCA_009739505.2 Apolygus lucorum | reverse complement strand
TTCCTGCCATTTTCCTGCCACTTCCTGCCATTTTCCTGCCACTTCCTTCTACTTTCCTGCCACTTTCCTGCCACTTTCCCTGCCATATTTCCTGCCACTTCCTGTCATTTTCCTGCACTTCTGCCATTTCCACTGCCTTTTCCTTCTGTCATGTAGTCATCTCTTTTTAATTTATGGCTCTCTTGGTCACAACGCTCTGTCACCACGTTCAAGGTGGAGCCATTCCAGACAGAGTTTGGGCTTTTGGCCCAACCGTGTCTCCTCCAATTCCCACTTACAACGGCCTTTTCCTATCCTGATGTTCATTCTTACACTGGGTTGATAACTGACCCTCCCATCCGAAGGGATTTCCACCACAACCTCAAGGAGGGTTACCTCAGCAAAAACAGGTCCCATGAGGTTGAAATTGTTTTGAGTATTAACAGCTGGTTTGATTCTCTTATGGAAAAAAGAAAGTGTTTCATTCGGCATTTACCCTTCAACTCAAATGATGACGTTTTCAAAAATAGGTCCTCACTACTAGTGCCTTACAGGACTTACCTTTCGGATACTTGGACCTAGACGCCCAGGACATGTTTTCACTCTGTTTCCTACTTTAATGAGTTTTTATGTCATCTTCCGTTTGGGTTGATTGCTGACCCTCCCATCCGAAGGGATTCCCACCACAACCTCAAGGAGGGTTGCTCAGCAAAACAGGTCCCATGGTGGTTGAAATGTTTTGAAGATCTGGATTCATTCTTTTGTTAACCTGTAGTGTCCTAATGCTAATGTGTTTATACCATCTTCTAAGATGTGGCGTTTATCATCATTTGGTGATAAAGATATTTTATTAGTCATTATTGATTGTAATTCATGATTCTTTGACCTAATACGGCTGCAAATGTCTCTTCTAATTGATGATGATTTCATGCATTCGATATAGTGATCCAAAGTTATTTTCTTTTGAACTACAACCTTTTGTATCCCCTTGGCTTTTTTATACTCTTTGCCATCAATATCCATTGCATACATTTTGGGTCGGAGGCCTACAAATAGCTTTATAGGTTTTCCTGCTGCCTCATCTTTAAATTTTCCCATCACTTTCTTGTTGGTATTGGAGTACAGTGGATGATCTCTCTCATAATTTGATGTATCAAGATATTCAAGTAAATTATTCTGCATATCTCGATACCAATCATCTGTTTTTATAGCCATAATAAAGCTATCTGTATCCATATACAAAAGCTTGAGGGCATCATTGGGGTACAGGGGCTTGAGAACATCATAAAAGTACCTGTACATGATAGTTTTAGAAACGTCTAGGATGGCTTGACCCACGAATATTGGTCTATTGAATTCCAGGGTGGTCTTTGACATTAGAATTCCCACTAAATTTTCATTGAAAATAGATGCATCAACAAGTTTGATTTGGCTATTAGTTTTTCAGCCTGTCGAAAACTAGTGACAAGTCTGAAATCAATCCGATTCCTGATAGATTCCATTGTTTTCCCGTAGACGGCATTGTTGTATAGTTTGAATTGTTCCTTCTCAAAATCATTAGTAGCATTCTTTCTCAATTCATTATTGAGCTCTATGTATGGTTTCAACCAACATGATTGTTTAAATTTTAGGGCTCTATTGATTTTAACCAATTTGAGACCATGTTCCAGAGCTTGTTTGAGAGCAACATAGTGTACTACATAGTTTCTTCGTTTACCCAGATGAGCCACCAACTTCCCACCCACACTAGCCAGCTTCTCTGGTAGGAAAGGAAGATCATTGTGTTGATCGTGGAGCTCATCTGGGTAGTCGACAGAAACATCCAGTAGATAACCATAAGGGTCATCAGCAGACAGTGTTTCTAATCTTATGGAATTCAAATCTTTTACGAATGAAAATTCTCCAATGGGTAGAGGCATGGTCATAGCAGTGGAGTAAAGGGCGTTGCAATCTTGGTAGGCTATGAACAAATCTTCTTTATTAGGGTCATAACCTTCGGTGAATCGATTGTTCGCTTCTGCCATTCTTCCTGGAACTTGAACCAGTCCGCCCCTAATACCTGACTCTACCATCAAAATCTGATTATAATCAGTCAGAAGCTCAATTTTGACCTGAGTGCACTTCAACATAGCATCCCAGGTCATCATTGGAGATGTGAAAATAGTGGGCTGGATCAAGAGTATGAGACTTGATGGTTATGTCTCGGAATGATTCAAATATATCTGCTAGAAGAAGTACATCAATTTTCATATACAGATCACTATATTCCCCTAGGGTCTTACAATTGAAAACGTTCCATACTTCCTGTGCATGTGAATAATCCCCATCACTGATACCTTCATTTTTCAATTTGCTGAAGAATTTTTCCAAGGGAGGCAATTGACGTTCGTTATACTTTTCCCATGAGTTTATGTATTCATATGGAAAAACTCCCTTCTTTTTCACAAATTGTAATTCTTCATCATTGAAAAATTTGGGTAGAATTTTGTGATCAGTAAGATTTTTAGCAAGGTTGTCTAAACTTTGTGGAAGGAATCTGAAACTATCAAGGAATCGCAAAGAAATGGACTTGTTAACTTGTTTGGAGAAGGTGATGAAATTTTCAGAGTTGGATGCTATGACGTCAATTTTCTTGTTGTTATAGCCTAATTTGGGCACAATGAAGTGGGCATCAAATCCCGAGAGGTTATGACAGAGAATGGGGAGGAAGGAGGGGGGTTGGTATTGAATGTTACAATTGCGGTGGGCAGCTCCCCGATAAGTTCCTAATATGTGACAGTGGTCACGAACTTTAGGATTTTCCAGGTTTGTAAAGCCCTTATTGCACATGAAACATAATTTACTACCTTCATGACGTGCCCTCTCTTCCTCAGTAAGTACTGGCATTTTCTTATTCATATCATACACTTTACCCACTTCCTCAGCTACATGATTTAAAAAAGCCAACAACTGCTCGACCACATCTTCACCCCTGTAAACAAACAACTTCTTTGTCAGATTCTCACTAAGGGGTAGGAATTCCTTCTGAATGTGTAGATAAGCACAAGCTGAAGTGGGGATATGCTTGTTGAATGGGCGAGTGAATGATTTATCCTTTGGGTATGAAGGAGTGTGTATTTCCTCACACATTGATTCAAAATCGGCATAAACCACATATGGAACTCTCATTGATCTTGCTACTTTCTCAAATTCTATATAAGTTTTCTTAGGAATCATGGGTACAGCAGGTTTATTTGAATTGCATAAGTTTTCGTGGGCTTTTATATCCCCAGAGTTATCTGTTTGCTTGAACCATAAACATCTCTTACAAAGGTTGATTCGGTGTTCCATTTTTGTGACTTGTGATCGAACTAGTTTATTGAAATCTTTTATATAAACATAGTGACTGTTCACAACTTCTCCACTTTCAGATTTGTCTACAAGTAGAATTAAGTCTCTATGATCATCTAATCCTTTGTCAACTATTTTCTTAGGATATATATTGTTATCTTGATCCAGCATGAAAATATTGATCGAGATGTTATTCACTCTTTCAAATTTCTTAACATCAGTCATAGTAGCAGGATAATTGATGCAGTTAAAATCGTAATGATTAATCAGATTTATATATTGTGAAGGTCTCTGTGGTTTCCTATTTACGAATTTGGCCAAGACTGCATACACGAAACAGGAATCATCTTGATTTTCAACATTTATGCATGCTTTTCTATTACAAATTGTCTTGGGGAGTTGAATGAACGTACCTCCGCGTAATGGGGAATACTTATTGATTTTCAATCTCAAACCATAGATAAGTCCTAATTTCCACCCACTCTTTTTAGTTTCCAGCTCGGAAAGTTCATTAATCAACTTTTCATTCATGGTTTTGAGGATAGTATCAATATCTAATGTATGCAATAGAATTGAATTCTTTACTTTCAAATTACAATCCATTTCTTCACCCAAAATATTTTCCATCAAACAGTCAAGAACAAGATGGAATTTCACTGCACCATGATCTAACAGTGATTGGGTGAGTAATTTCAAAAGTTTCGGTCTGATATCAATAAAAAAGGATGGTAAATCCAATGCAAAGTCAGACTGAATGAAATAGGAAGCTAACCGATTCACAAATGCCGATGAGTATGGAATTAGTTGATGAATATCAGGGGCAATGCTCAAAATTTCTCTTATATTTGGATCAGACTGTTGTCTTTGAGTACCGTTATTATTTTGGGGAAGAAGTGAACAGTGATTGTGATGAGCCATAGAAAGATAAGCATTTGTGAAAGTTGCCCCACACTTTTCACACTCAGAAACAATGGAACATTCAAGTTCATGAGCCAATCTTTCTGAATTATCATTGAAATTTAGTCCACACTTGGTGCAAAAATTCCGCACATGTTGAGCTGTCTCATGTGTCTCCCTTTCAACCTTGGAAGAGAAATTGAGACCACAATATGAACAGAGATTGTCAAAGTAAGAAGTATAGTCATCATCTGGGGTTAATGTTTTCATTTTCTTTGGGGAGGATGGGGAAATATGAACTAATTCATGGACCATCCTGTCCGAATCTGTAGGAAAACACCATCCACAGTATCTACACATACCACCAAAATTAGATCCATTCTCATCAATTGATGGATACGATCTCTTTCCAGGTGTTAGACTAACTGATTCATGAGTGAGGTAGCTCACACTCAATCCACAGTTAGCCTCATGTTCCATTAACCTTATTAGATTAGGGAACACCCTCCTACAATTTGAACAAGATTTAGATGAAGTAGCCATATTAATAATGGAGATAGATTTTAATGATTAATTGCTTGAAAATAGCACTAGCAGGTAATCACGTTTTTAAGGGTGAACAATGGAGGGGAAGGTGAGGACTAGTCTAAAACAGGTGGGGGCAACCACTCGGGAACAGGGGCTACAAGGGAGCACTGTAGTGCTGTCATCTAGCGGCTATTCCCTCAACTGAGTGAGGAAGTGTGGTTCATAGCCATCCGCTAGATAGCAGCACTACAGTGCTTGCTTTGGTCCTTGTTCCCGACTGCTTGGTCCTACCTGTTTTAGTTAGGGTCTGTGCTATTACATACATAAGTTTTATAGTTAAAAATGACCTGCCAAGGGGGTGGGCAGTATTGTAATGGATGAAGATTTGCCCACCAAGGAGGGTGGGCATTATATATATTTTTTTTTTGATGAAATAGTTTGCCAAGGGAGTGGGCAGTATTGAAATAGAGAAAGATTGTCTGTCAAGACAATGGGCAGTAATGTGATAGACGAAAATTGTCTGCCAAGAGGGTGGGCAGTTTGATTTTTTTTTTTTTTTTTTGTCATGGATGAAGATTGTACAGTATTGTTATAAAGGAAAATTTATCTGCCAAGGGGGTGGGCAGTATTGTCATCTATTACAATACTGCTCCAATGACATGGAGGATGGTCCCCTACGAATTGGGAATGGTCCCCTATGAATTGGTAGGAGGTGGGGGAAGGGGGGTGGAGTTGGCACGGAGGTTACATGACACCACAGCTGATTTAGAATTTGAGGATGGTCCCCTATGAATTGGGGATGGTCCCCTATGAATTGGTAGGAGGTGGGGGAAGGGGGGTGGAGTTGGCACAGAGGTTACATGACACCACAGCTGATTTAGAATTTGAGGATGGTCCCCTATGAATTGGGGATGGTCCCCTATGAATTGGTAGGAGGTGGGGGAAGGGGGGGGTGGAGTTGGCACGGAGGTTACATGACACCACAGCTGATGCATAAATCGAGGGTGGTCCCCTATGAATTGGGGATGGTCCCTTATGAATTGGGGATGGTCCCCTATGAATTGGTAAGAGGTGGGGGGTGGAGGGGGTGGAGTTGCCACGGAGGTTACATGACACCACAGCTGATGCATAATTCGAGGGTGGTCCCCTATGAATTGGGGATGGTCCCTTATGAATTGGGGATGGTCCCTTTTGAATTGCTAGGATGACCCCCTATGAATTGGTAAGAGGTTGGGGGGGAGGGGTGGAGTTGCCACGGAGGTTACATGACACCACAGCTGATGTATATTTGGAGGGTGGTCCCCTATGAATTGGGGATGGTCCCTTATGGATTGGGAGATGGAGGACAAAGGGGAGTGGAGTTGCCACGGAGGTTACATGACACCACAGAGCACCGATACGGCGGGTGGTTGGGGAAGGGGGTCAAGTTGACACGGAGGTTACATGACACCACGGAGCACTACTGCCGAGATGCCTAGTAACTGGCCCAGAACCGCTGTTTTTACCCTACTACGGTTCTATTTAGGTAACTTAAGTTGGAACCTTTACACCTGGAATATTTCTTCTTTTCTGTAATATTGCTATTATTATTTCAACTTGTGCACAATCTACCCAACATCTATCCCCACTTAAACATCCACTCTCAAGCAGTCCTCATCTTACAGGATGGGACTACATAATTTCCTGATTTCGTAATACAATAAAACAAAAGTTACTCAAGATATTTGTTTATTTTTTATGTAAAGTGTAGGCAATATCTTAAATGGGTCTTCGGGTCTTCAAGAGTCCGTGGACGGTGGTTGAAGTCATGAGACTTACAGTAACCCCACAAAAGAAGGCGCACTCGCCAAAGGTTACAGTTTGCTGCGTAATTTCCTCAATTTTGATCATTGGACCTTTGGTTTCAGCGGGGTTCAGCGGGTGGTTACGGTAAATTCAGACCGTTACGTCAACCTGCATGTGAAGTTTTTTGTCACCCGACCCCCCCCCCCCCCCCCCCCCTAGACTTTCGGGAACACAAAAATAAATTGTGCTGAACTTATTTAAAAGAAACACTAGAATATTGAATGCGTAGTTAGTGGCATGGGAAGGTATTATTGGAACACATTCCTAACATACCTGGATTTTTTGAGACCAGATGGTCCGAAAAATATCGATGCATTTCTGTTTTCATGAAGCATTCCGTGGAAATAGTTCAGGCATTGGAAAAGCTCACTACAGAGGGAATAGTGATACAAGAAACAATGCGTTTCTGCTTTTCAGTGCCGTAACACGACCAATTTTCATCATTTGTGCCTTCATTATATCCAAATACTCGGCTCTGTTGCAACCAGTGGTAAATATTTTGCAGGGAAAACAGCTGAATTTACTTCAATGCAAGAATCATATTGAAACTGTGTTGTCACCTGTGAGGAATCACCGTGAGCCTGCTGATTCTGTGATGGGAGATATTTATGCATCGGCCAAAAAAATGTCAGACGAATTGGTGGGAGGGGGGGGGGGTAGTTTTTGACGCCAAGAGTGGTTGGACGTCAGCACCATCGTTCGAATATCTCAAGTGACTCTCTTGAGGAATATTGGAAACGATCAGTCTTGATTCCTTACCTAGACTCGTTTTCTTCACCGCTGACTGACAGATTTTCTCATAATAATGAACCGGCGTTTTCCCTTCTTTCTCTTCACCCCCACTTCATGTTGGCTTCAAAATTAGACCATTTGAAACTCCAAGCCGAAAAAATTGCCAAGTTTTATGATTTTGATGAGGATCTGCTGTATGCAGAATTCCAATTATGGCACAATAAGTGGGCGGAAAAAATGGACAAGAATGACAAAGGTGAAGGCTGGAATGAGACTGAAAAACTGTCAACACTTCAGAATGTGGAAATGATCGACTTGATCAAGGAAGCGGACCCCTTCTAACCTTCCATCAAAAAGGCCCTGATGATTGCGGTAACGTTACCGTGCACGACCTGCTCGGTGGAAAGAACTTTTAGCACCCTGAGGCGCGTAAAAACATGGACACGGTCTACAATGGGGGAGGATAGGCTGAATGGTCTGTGAATGCTCAGCCTCCACCAAGATTTGGTGAAATCAAAGAAGGCAACCATTGTAGAAGAGGTTTTGATCAATTTGCCAGCAACCCCAGAAGACTGATGCTGTCTTAAAAATTGTCCATTGCTTTTTGTAGTACCTACCTATGTTGTATAATGAAATAATGTAAAACATATAAATAAAGATATGTCATGAAAATTATTTCTCGGAATTCAGACTTTGTACCTTTCGTTTGCTATAATATGCAGACGCATACTTTATATTTATATTTATATAATAGCTCTTGGGGGTAGGCCCCCCCCCCCCTTGGCTAAATCCTGCCTACGCCCATGCTTAGAGAGTTTATGGTTCGAACGGCGACCTTACAAGTGGTAGAAGGAAGACTCTAGTTTCAGAGGTTCGAAAACTCATGCTCTCGAATAAATACGGTTGTCGGAGTATCCAACATAATTGTTTGCTTCGTGGAACTGATGAAAACGGGCATTTCTAGAAGGGGCCATAAGGAGGGAGAGTAGAAGTTGTGACCGACGAATATTGATAAGAATCTCATTTCCATCAACATCGGCCTTTCCAAGTGTGGATAAGGGATAAGATGATGAGATTAGTAACATGATTATGAAACTTGCACCATTCTTTACTGAAATTAGTTGAAACAGACATATGTGAACTGCCCAGTATTGCTGATTATTTGTTTGGGAAATTAAATTAGAACAGCACATTTTTTAACATATTGATTTTTTTTTTTAAATCATCATAGAGAAAATCCCATAATTGACCAGGATTGATGGTTTTTTTGTGGTTTTTTAATGGACTTTTTGTACTCATAGGCTTGTAAAATTTAAGGATTGAATTAATGTTTGCCCAAGTAGGTACACGAGTATTACAAAGTTAACAAAACGAACCTTTAGAATCATATAGAACCCCCCTTCGTTCCTATGTTCTTTGTAAATATGTAATATTTCTGTGTCAATGTCGACTGAAATATTGTTAATATTTACAGGTTTTGGAGATTTTTCTACGATGAAACGGAGAAGTTATGAGCCTTTCAAGAGAAGCCTGAAAACGCTTTCGTCACCAATCAACTTCAAGGAGGAGACAACTCAGCGCAGTACAACTGACAGGAACACTGGAGAGAACTGGAGTTCCCTGGACTCTGCCTACAGCCAGACTGACCACCTGAAGAAGAGGCGTCCGGAAATGGACGCTATGGGTTTCCATGGAGACACTTTCGGCGGAGGATTTGGTGATTTCGACACCATGAAGAAGCGCCGCCCTGAGATGGACGCTATGGGTTTCCACGGAGATACGTTTGGCGGTGGTTTTGGAGAGTTTGACACCATGAAGAAGCGCAGGCCTGAGATGGACGCTATGGGTTTCCATGGCGACACTTTTGGGGGAGGATTTGGTGACTTTGATACCATGAAAAAGCGCCGCCCTGAGATGGATGCGATGGGTTTTCACGGAGACACCTTTGGCGGTGGATTTGGTGAGTTCGACACCATGAAGAAGCGCCGTCCTGAGATGGACGCCATGGGTTTTCACGGAGACACCTTTGGCGGTGGATTTGGTGAGTTCGACACCATGAAGAAGCGCCGCCCTGAGATGGACGCTATGGGGTTCCACGGTGACACCTTCGGCGGTGGGTTTGGTGAGTTTGACACTATGAAGAAGAAACAGTCCAATGCACTCCATGTAAAACCTTGGATCACCAAGCAAATTCTAAACCAACTTCGAAACCACAATTCGAACATAACGTTGCAACAAATCGACGAACTTTTTGCTGCAAAGCCACTTCTGCGTAAATACTATGAAAGCAAAGGTGTTCAAACCTCTCAAAACCCATTCGAACACGACGTCCTCAAATTCATCGTAGCTCAGCGGCCAGCTTCCAAAAGACGACCTGAAATGGATGCCATGGGATTCCACGGAGGCGTATTTTCACACGGCTTCGGTGATTTTGAAACCATGAAAAAATCCGACGCTAAATTTTCGAGAGGATTTTAAAATTGTGTTTATTTTCGGTTTACCTGTAAATAAAGAAAAAAATCCATCCTTGTGTCATTTCGAATGTAAAACTCTCAACGGCAGACCATAATTATATGTGTTTCTTATGTGTACAAAAAATGGAAAAAATGAAAAAATTATACATGTTAAAGACATAGCGTGACCGCACTTGTGAGTATTTATATTGTAAAAGTCTTGTTTACTAATGTTGTAGCTATTTGTCTATAAAGTTTTGTTTCTTATAAACAGCAGGTTTTTTTAAATTTTTTTTTCTGATTCGTAATTTTTATCTGAATAATCCTTCACGAATGAAAACTATGTTGCGATAAATACAAGCTCAGTACAACGTGGAATAATAATTTAGGTCACGAACAGATATTTATCGAAAAAAAAAAACATCAGAACTATTTCAATCCTTAATTGAGGAGTTTTATTCCAAAAAGTACTAAAGACCAATTTCGTCGATATTGAGCTAACACTTTCCCAGGGTTTTAGGGGGGTAGTTCTTCACAAAAATGCGATCGTTTTGGAGCAGAAGATAATCTATTCCCTTGAAAAACAAGGGTGAATATTCCGTTCCATTTCTAAAGGTACTATATCTAGCACAATGGCGGTCCCTTATCCGTTTTGTATCAAAAACTACTTTATCCACTTCGTTTGTTTTCAAAAAGTACTGCATCCACTTCGTTTGATTCCAAAAAGTACTATATCCATAAATCTGATATTTCAAATCTCATTCAAAATTATTTTAAACTTGGAACTAATTTACCTTTTCTTTAAAAAATATCTATTAAAAAATTACAAAATAATAATTTTATTAAAAAAAGTAAAAATAAATAGATAAATTACATCATTGGCGTACAACACGTTTGTCAGCTCGCTATGGTTTTTCGCATTTTTCTCACGTTTGACCAGAATGGATATCCCACCGCCGGGCACTCCGTTGGGCTTGTAAAAAACATTGGATTCATCATCTACTTGTAAGTCGTTGTTCTTTCGTGTAGCGAAATTATCTCATAGAAAAACAATTCCTAATACATTGAAAATATATTCGGAACTTTTGGCCTCAACAACAAAGTGTATTTGTCTAACTTTCTTTCAAAATATAACTTCTCTTATTTTTATAATAAGAGATGCACAGACAGATACAGTTAGATTAGTGATAGTAACTACCTAATACCTGCAACATTAGTAGTCCAAAATCCAAAATTGGTACCGAAGTACCGAATAATCTTTGGCAAGAAAACAGCAAAATCTTTAAACACGACGAAGTCATTGTATAAATCGGACCACTGCAAGTAAATATCTGCTGAAAAAACTTCTAAATCAAAACGCTGCAAATTATTACACAATGGTTTATTATTTTTCTATATAGATCACTCGTCTACAAAGCCACGAACCATCCAACATGAAGACAAACATCGATCGCATTTCGGTCAGCTTTAATTTGAACGGAGATGAGGCCTCTTCGCGATTCACACTCGTGTTTCTGATTTATTGTACGTAAAACCCTTAAATTCTCGTAGGGAACAAACGGTTTGTCCTACAGAGCTCCGCGTGGTCTCAAAAAATTCTAAAAATTCTATACTATCTTAAATTGATGGAAAAACAATACCTTTATATCATAATTTTGTGAGTTAGGGCGTTTTCAAAATTCATTTTTTGACCCTTAGAAGTGACCTACGTCAATCAAAAGCTACGGGGCACAAGTAGACCCCAAATGGAGCCTACATACCAAATTTCATCAAAATCGGTCAATGCTAAGTGGGGAAAGTGCCGCGTACGGCGTACGGCGGACGGACGGCCAAATTTTTATTCGATTTTTGGATTCTACGTAGTACCTTGAAACGTAAACTAACGAATTTCGAGGGGGAGTTAAACAATTTTTTTCTTGGTCGATTCCAAAGATTTTGAAAATGATAAACCAAAATGTACAAGAAAAATCAAAAAAATCCAAGAAAAATTATAAAATCATTGAGATAAATCACATGGGAAAGAATCAGGGAATCTTTGGAAAAATTGTATATCACATAAATACCTTAATAGTAAAGTAGTATAATAGTAAATAGTTACCTACTTGAACATATGCCACAAAAAACGAACTTGTTCATCTTCAAAAATTAGTATCATATCCCCTTGATTAGAAAAAAGTTGTAAGTAAAGAAAAAGTAAGAAAAAGTTGTAATAAATCAAATTTTAATAGAAGGAAGAAATTAACTTGCAAAAATGAAGTTGCGGTAGACTCGACCTGTCCTCTTTCAAAGCATTGAATGTAACTGATAATAATTTGTTTTTCCGCTAAAAACCACGCGAATGTATCGGGCATACCTTGAACTAGGATTACCTTGAGGGGTCAAGACATTTCTTGGACTCCTTCTCGGCAGAATTTCGGTTTTGCCGCACTCGGCGCGGCCGCGCGCCCGGCTGTAGGTTAAAATACCTTTTGGAATCATACTCCTCTATTGGAGGAAGTTGTGATTTTTTTTTAAAATAAGAGTAAGACATTTTGGAGTGTAATTAAAAGAAGTAAATCATGATTACTTTGAAAAGAAGCTATTATCTTGAAATAACTATTTAAAAAGGGAGTTGATTTAGTGATGAGTGAATTATTCAAATTTTACTCTACATTTTCCACGGATGGAAACGATGATAATTTAGATACCTAAATTATTCAAATGCTTCCCTTCATGTTTTATTACTGAAGTAGTAAAAAAAAGATATTTTTGAGAGGGATAAGATATACTACGATGAACGAATAAAATAATGTAAACTTGGAGGAAGTCGATTTGTTTCTGGAAATATTTTATTTGAAATTAGAAACTTTTGTGGATGTCAGTGCATTCACAAATCCGCATGTTTACATTCATTACCAATGCAGTTGCAATCTTCGCCACATTCTCCTGGGAAATCACACTGGAACAATCAATTACCACCATTTCAGTATGTGGATGAGAGAAACACAATGTTATCAGCAGCGATCCTCCCTGATCAGCTGAGTGAGCCCGCAGAAGCTGATTTCTTCCCTAATCAGCCAATACTCTGCTGGAATTCGATATGGAACCGATGCAAGAATAATGAGATAGAAGGTAGAAGTGATAATATTAATTCCGACATGCTCACTAAGTATAACTAAACTTCTTTTCTATTCTATTTCTGGACCACTGAAGTTTGAAACACAATCTCAAGGGAAATACTGTACCTAAGTGATAGGTATGAAAAGTGGAGGAATCTGGATTAGCTGTGTGAGCGTGAAAACGATTTTTTTTCCAAGTTTATGCTCTCATCTAAAACGCCGATGTTTTGGGCCTAGAAAGTAGCGAAAGTCTCTCTGGTTAGAAGACAGATCAACTGAGTGAGCGATAGAGTAATTTTCCACCTGTTTATCACAACCAGTACAGACACTGTTTAAAGGGAGATTGAGATCAGTCACTCAAATTTAGTATCACAACAATTTTTATTGTAAGCTTATCTATGTAAATTCGAATTTTTTTTATTTTTGTTAATTAACTAAATTCTAGAGAAAGACGAAAAATTAAACTTACTATACCGCTTCGACAAGATCCGCCTGCAGTTTGCAGTAGCGCGGAGCACAAGGCTGCCAAAAGTAATAAATGATGGAATAGTTTCATCCTGACGAGTGAAATGTGGATCGAATACGTGCACCACCAATTTATCACTTGCTGTAGGTAAAACCGAACTTTTAATTCGTACGAGAATACCGCCGACATTTTTATTAATCATGTTTAATTGCTTTGTCGTTATTTGACAAAGGAAACGTCAATTTTTTTGTTCATAGACAAAACTAATTCAAAACTGCGATACGAATCTTTGTCCATGATCAAATAAATGTCATTGGAAAACTCGGCCCTTCGGGCCCCGCCAAGCAAGCCCCCTGAACTCCCGGATGCTTTTCGCTTAGAGCCTACGGCCAAAATTCAAAAATCATGGAACATGCTTTAGCCGCGCTTTCTTATTCTGTTTAATTTTATTGAAGAATTTTATTGGAAGAACGCGATCAAACCTATTCTGCTATTTCAATAGCCTTTTTAAAAATCCCCCCACAAAAACCCACGTTTAAAAGTCTTAACGTTAAAAGAACGTTAAAATTAACGTTTAAACCCACATTAACCACCTCTTTTCCCCCCTCAGAAGACAAAATTCGAAATTCCGGCGACGTAGTGCACAACTAAATAGTTTTCCGCGTCGAAAAAAAAAGAAATACGAAAATCGGTTGAAAACCAAGGCCTGGGCAGACGTCACAAGATTTTGTCACACATATACACACAGACAGACATACACCTATGGGTTTTTCGCGTATTTGGATTCAGAATGGTCTAAAACGGATTAGTGTGTGGTTATTTTTTTCTGTCGAATGTTGTCCAACTTTACCCCAGATCAATCGCATAAGGACGCACAAGTCATACTGTTATGAGTCTTACTTAATAACATCCTAAAATGGGAGTTATTTCTGTGTTGGGTGAAATAATTCAAAATTTACTTCACACAAGTGGAAAATATGATAATTTAGATATCTGTATTATTCAAATGCTTGCCTTTATGCACCATTACTGAAAAGAAAGAAAGAAAGAAGTAGAAAAAGGAGTTTTCAAGAGGGTGAAGATATCTTCCAATACAAGAATAAAATTATGTAAACTTAGAGGAAGTCAATTTTTATTTGAATCAGAAACGGTTGTGGTTGCCAGTCCATTCACAAAGTATTAATTGAATGCACATTTATTGTTATAGCAGTAGCAATTTTCACCACATTGTCCTGGGTAATAACACTGGAACAATAATTTATCACCATTTTAGTATATGAATAAGCGAAATACAATCTTATCAGCAGCGATCCTCACTGATCAGCTGAATGAGCCCGCAGAAGCTGATTTCTTCCCTACTCAGCCAATACTCTGCTGGAATTCGATATGGAACCGATGCAAGAATAATGAGATAGAAGGTAGAAGTGATAATATTAATTGCGGCATGCTCACTAAGTATAACTAAACTTCTTTTAATATCTTGTGGTTGTGGACTTTTTCTTTTTCCAAATAAACGGGGTTTTTTTGACAATGAAACTCTTTTTTTTCGGTTTCCAATCACTTTATTGCTGGAGAGCTCTCAACAACCTTCTGGTTGTCATTTTCAATCCTAAAAATAACAGAGTGGAAACATGTAACAATGGTAACAGGTATTTGAAACTATGGGGTGTACTGAAAACTGGGAGATGGTTTTTTCCCCTAAACGATGGTTATGGATGGAGAGAAGAATCAGCAGGTACTTAACATCAGCAAGAGGATGAGTTTTCTGCGAAGAGCACAAGTAGGCACTACTGCAGATGACTAACAAAATGGTGGTTTGTTGTTACCTACAGGGTTGTCATTGTCCTCCCCACTTCAGGACTCATCCAGAAACTGCTGGTAAATACAAACGGTGTTACCAACATCTGATTTGAAATTTACTGTATTACTATCTTGATTAATATGGAATGCTTCTAATATTTTGCGTTTTCTAAAATGTTTCTCCTTATTTGCTATTTCAATATTTTTTATTTTATTTTAATATTTCGTATTTACCAGCAGCTTCTGGATGAGTCCTGAAGTGGGGAGGACAATGGCAACCCTGTAGGTGACAACTAACCACCATTTTGTTAGTCATCTGCAGTAGTGCCTACTTGTGCTCTTCGCAGAAAACTCATCCTCTTGCTGATGGTAATTACCTGCTGATTCTTCTCTCCATCCATAACCATCGTTTAGGGAAAAAACTATCTCCCAGTTTTCAGTACCTACCCATATCCCACAATTTCAAATATATGTTACCATTGTTACATGTTTCCACTCTATTTGTTTAGGATTGAAAATGACAACCAGAGGGTTGTTGAAAGCTCTCCAGCAATAAAGTGATTGGAAACCGATGAAAGGACTTTCATTGTAAAAAAAAAACCCATTTATTTAGAATTCTTTTCTGTTATTTTTAGACCACTGAAGTTTGAAATACAATCTTTAGAGACATACTTTGAATGATAGGAACGAAAGTAGAGTAGTCAAGTTGGAATCTGTATTAGCAGAGCGATAAAACGGCATTTTACGGTTTACGGCATAACGGTGTATGCTCTTAAACGCTGATGTTTTGGACCTAGAAAGCAGCGAAAGTCTCTCTGGTTAGTAGACATAAAGGGAAATCAGCTGAGTGAGTGAGCCATTTTTTTTTCACTCTATTACATCTGTTTATCACTACCAGTACCTCAGACACTGTTAAGAGTGTAATAATTACACTGTAAATTAAAACTCTTCTAAATTAAAACAGAAACATTTGAGTGACTGACCACAATTATTGTGGTCAGTCACTCAAATGTTTCTGTTTTAATCAGAACATCTATGGGTTAATTAACAGAATTCTATCGAAAGATGAACAATTAAACTTACTGAACCGCGACTACAAGATCCGCCTACAGTTTGCAGTAGCGCGGAGCACAAGGCTGCCAAAAGTAATAAATGATAGAATAGTTTCATCGTGACGAGTGAAATGTGGATCGAATGCGTGCACCATCTATTTATCACCAGATGAAGATAAAACCGAATTTCTAATTCGTACTGGAATACTGCCCACATTTTCAATGATCGTGTTTTATTGCTTAGTTGTTATTTGAAAAAGGAAACTTCAAATTTTTTATTTATAGGCAAAACCAATTCAAAACTGCGATAGAATTTTTGATCAAGATAAAATGAAAGTCATTTGAAAAATCATGACAATTTTGTTTTCACAAAACACATTGAATAACAAGGACGTATAGAATTACTTCGTATGGAAATTATCGAATATACAGTGATTTAGTACTGTAAAAAGGAATTTATCATTCAAAATCAAAAATTTTTTCCATTGTATCGCTTATTAGAGCTGTGTGAATAACTGTAAATCGGATAATGTTCGTTCCAGAGCGTTAGAATTTTCCACGTAGCATTTTGTGGAATGTTGGCAGTGACTAGGAAGAAGTCAGATCAGCAGAGTGAGCCTATCCACTTCTCTCGTGTTCAGCTTAGTTCAAATGTGGTCAACATCCTCTTAAGAGGATGAAAGCGATTGAGAGAAAGCAGATCACACGAGCCTCTCCTGTCTGCCATGGAGAGCTGCAAGTCGCCGAACAGAATTTTTGGGACCTTAATAATAATAATACTGAAGATAAGATCAGATATTACAGCATTTGCGTACACTTCCCTCTTTATTGTCCTGGCGAGGCAAGATTTGATAACCTTGGATGAAATCAGATCAGAAATTAAACTATACAGGGTGTAAGCCTAACTAGTCTGCAACACTGCACAAGTCGATTTTACAACTAATTTGCAACAAAAAATGTCTCCTAGCAATTTTTTTAAAGGTTTTGTGTTCAAGTTATTTTAATTTTAAACTTTTTATTTTCGTGATTTTGACCTTACATCATTAACTAGGTCATAACTCCTTTAATTGGCTGTAATAATTACAATTTTAGGATACCACTGGAAAGAGCATTAAATTTCCTATCGAATAGGTTCCATTACTGGTACTGCCTACTGAGGGCGGTAATATCCCACTCTCATGACATGGAAGAAGAAGGCTGTCAAATCCCTATCTTCCTTCATCCATGCTTATGATATCAACTTGCAATACAGAAGGAAGGAATTCGAACAAGTATTACAAAAGAGACAATTTATTATGAATAATAGTGACCTAACAATTCAAGGAAAGAATAATTTTTCGTAGCAGATCAAGAACGTAACATGAGAATAATAATACTGGAGACAACTTCCATGCTAACCAGTCCAGAAGATCCCTTCCCACCCAGTCCAGGGGCCCTATTCTGATTCACTAAACGCACCAGTCGCTAAATAACCACCGAGTTGCTAACTGAAGCGACATGGATATTATAAACTCAAAAGTGTTTCCGATTCATTTTCCAAGAGATTAGTACCGTCAAAATTTACCAATTGAGGTGAATGAACACATTTTGGAAGCGGGAGAGGGAGGGGAATAGATGTATAAATGAATAGATTAGCTTTATTTGTTACCCCCTCCATAAACAACGAAAATTCGAACTTATGTTATAAGTTGGAATTGAAAAAAGTTAGAAAATGAAAATGTATCAAATATATTCATGTGAGTTCTCTTTTTTTCATGAGATTCAAGGCGATGTGAGGGCTCATAATCTGGAAGTATTAAATTTTTTACCCCCACCACAAATGTAAATATAGAAGGTATGTTAGGTATGCTAGAATCAAATCCTCCACATAAGAAGTCGAGTGGGTACTTTTTGGAAACAGGGTGATTAGGAGATTCACAATTCGGTAGGATTACATTTTTTACCCCCACCCTAACATACAGTATGTTAGGTATGCTAGCACCAAATCCTCCACATAAATAATCGTGTAGGTACTTTTTGGAAACAGGGTGATCAGGAGATTCACATTTTGGTAGAATTACATTTTTTACCCACCCAAACATACAGTATGTTAGGTATGCTAGAATCAAATCCTCCACATAAAAAATCGAGTGGGTACTTTTTGGAAACAGGGTGATTAGGAGATTCACATTTCGGTAGAATTACATTTTTTACCCCCACCCTAACATACAGTATATGTTAGGTATGCTAGCACCAAATCCTCCACATAAATAATCGTGTAGGTACTTTTTGGAAACAGGGTGATCAGGAGATTCACAATTTGGTAGAATTACATTTTTTACCCCACCCAAACATACAGTATGTTAGGTATGCTAGCTCCAAATCCTCCACATAAAAAATCGAGTGGGTACTTTTTGGAAACAGGGTGATCAGGAGATTCACCTTTTGTGCAGAATTACATTTTTACCCCTACCCTAACATACAGTATGTTAGATCCAAACCTTCCAAATAAAAAATCGTGTTGGTACTTTTTGGATACAGGGTGATCAGCAGATTCACATTTTGGTAGAATTAAATGCTTAACCCCACCTTAGCATACAGTATGTTCGGTACCTATGTTAGATACAAATCCTGCACAAAAAAATTCGTGTAGATACATTTTGGAAACACGATGATTAGGAGATTCACATTTTGGCAGAATTAAATTTTACCCCCACCCTGTTTCCGAAAAGTACCCCCTCGATTTTTTATGTGGAGGATTTGGATCTAACATACCTAACATAAGTACTGTATGTTAGGGTGGGGGTAAAAAATATAATTCTACCAAAATGTGAATCTTCTGATCACCCTGTTTCCAAAAAGTACCTACACGATCATTTATGTGGAGGATTTGGTACTAGCATACCTAACATACTGTATGTTAGGGTGGGGGTAAAAAATATAATTCTACCAAAATGTGAATCTTCTGATCACCCTGTTTCCAAAAAGTACCTACACGATCATTTATGTGGAGGATTTGGTACTAGCATACCTAACATACTGTTTGTTAGGGTGGGGGTAAAAAATGTAATTCTACCGAAATGTGAATCTCCTGATCACCCTGTTTCCAAAATGTACCTACACGATCATTTATGTGGAGGATTTTGTACTAGCATACCTAACATACTGTATGTTAGGGTGGGGGTAAAAAATATAATTCTACCAAAATGTGAATCTTCTGATCACCCTGTTTCCAAAAAGTACCTACACGATCATTTATGTGGAGGATTTGGTACTAGCATACCTAACATACTGTATGTTAGGGTGGGGGTAAAAAATGTAATTCTACCGAAATGTGAATCTCCTGATCACCCTGTTTCCAAAAAGTACCTACACGATTATTTATGTGGAGGATTTGGTAGGTACTAGCATACCTAACATACTGTATGTTAGGGTGGGGGTAAAAAATGTAATTCTACCAAAATGTGAATCTCCTGATCACCCTGTTTCCAAAAAGTACCTACACGATTATTTATGTGGAGGATTTGGTACGAGCATACCTAACATACTGTATGTTTGGGGTGGGGGTAAAATATATAGTACCCCTAAATGCAGAAAAATGGTCCCCTATATAATACGTAAATGTTAACGTGGAAAAAACCCGAGAAATCCTCGAAAACCGAAAGATTTTGAGTAACAACTCGGTTGATAACTGAAACCACTTGGTTGATAAATGAAGCGACTGCTCAAGACCAGTCGCTAAGAAATGAGCCTTCGAAACCACTGAGTTGCTTCAGTTAACCACTGAAACGTGAAAAAGGTGCGTTTAGTGAATTAGAATAGGTCGCTATTATAATATCCATATCGCTAACTCCGAAAATTAGCCACCCAGTGGTTTCGGGAAACCACTCAGTTGCTTCGCGAAGCCACTGCGGGCGCGTTTAGTGAATCAGAATAGGGCCCCATATATTCTCAGCCCATGGAAATGGTAAGGGCGCTTCCAGCTACATGGAACAGAACTGGAGACAAGATCCATGCTGACCCGTCCAAACCCCTTTCTGGTCCAGAGCCATTCTCCATGATATCTTATTAGTCTGTGGAATCGACAAGGGGGCTTCCTGGTACTTGGAACTGAAATGGAGACAAGATCCATCTTTACTGGTCCGAAAGATCCCTTCCCGGTCCAAACCAATTCCATGATATCTTATGGGTTCATGGTAGAGGTGTGTCGGTACAGCTGTACCGGGACTGTGGAACCGAGTATCAGGTTGGAACGGTTCCACGCAGTGACAAAAACTCGACCCTTACCGGTCCAGTTCCACGGACTGATAAGATATCTGAAGATGGCTCTGGACCGGGAAGAGAATCTTTTCTATCGGTCCAGTTCCATCCTCACCAATCAGAATGATCTGATCAATCATCTCATCAATCTGATCATTCTGATTGGTGAGGATGGAACTGGACCGGTAAGGATGGAACCGAACCGATAAGATATCATGGAGAATGGTTCAATGGCTCTGGACCGGGAAGGGTATGGACCGGTAAGCATGGATCTTGTTCTCAGTTCTGTTCCATGTTGTACCTGGAAGCGCCCTTACTACTTCCATGGACTGAGAATGGTTCATGGAATCATGGAATGGCTCTCGAGCGGGAAGTTATCTTCTGGACTGGTAAGCATGGAAGTTGTCTCCAGTATTATTAATTTATTATTGTCATGTTAAGTTCTTAAACTGCAACGTCATTATTATTTCCTTGAATTGTTTGGTAACTTATTTATAATAAATTGCCTCTTTTGTAACACTTGTTCAAATTCCTTCCTTTTAGCGAATTGTCAAGGAAAATGATGCTATTGTATTGCAAGTTGAGATCATAAGCATGGAAGAAGGACGATAGGGATTTGACTGCCTGCTTCATCCATGCCATGTGAGTGGGATTTGATCGCCTGTATCGGTAATGGAACTGTACCGGTAATTTGGAACGGTTACATCTTTGTCACCGTAACCGTTGGAACCGTTCCAGGGAAATGCCTGGACCGACACACCCCTAGTTCATGGAACTGGACCGGGAAGGGCTAAGTTTTTGTCACTTTGTGGAACCGTTACAAGTTGATATTCGGTTCCACAGTCTCGGAACAGCTGTACCGACACACCTCTAATACCTGATTGAAGTCCAATGTTACTATTAATTGAAGCCATGAAAATCGAGTCAACTTTTTGGTAGTAAGCCGTGCAATAATCTGTAGTAGTTGGCAGGGCATAGATAGTGGAAACGGTCAACATTGAACGAGGAGCAGAGTGCCGAATTCTCTATCAAATTATCAAAGACGATAATTGTATTAATAATAATAATAATTAAATACTATTTGTAAATACTATTGTATTAAATCCAACTATATACAGAAGA
The DNA here is from genome assembly GCA_009739505.2 of Apolygus lucorum. NCBI lineage: Eukaryota > Metazoa > Arthropoda > Insecta > Hemiptera > Miridae > Apolygus > Apolygus lucorum. The sequence continues at coordinate 14,692,382 of CM019178.2, read as the reverse complement.
ACTATAGTCAAAAAATAATAAAAAAGAATCTTTAACGTAAGCTTCTTTTACCAAGCTTTGTTGGAGTGAGTCTACATGAATTTCTCATCTTGTCTTACACAAGTGGAATTATGTAGATGGTAAAATACCCACCAAATAAGATTTTTAAAAGAACCTCTTCGTTCCAGATTTGGTAAGTATTTCTTGTTACAAAAAAAAAAAAAAAAAAAAAATGAAAAATTTATTTTATTGGCTTAAAATTCACATTGTTCATTATTTTAGACTCGTGTGTTCACAAAGCTCATGATCCGGTACAGTGACCATTATAGCAATGACATCCAGCTCCACACATCTCGTGGTATGTACACTGAAACAATTGAAACACACGAGTAAATAAAATTGAAATTCAACAAGGATTTTTTAAAAATCATTTAATATTGATAACTGGAGGTTTCCATTATTTTTCCGACCGTCACAGTTGCTGATATCGCTAGTTTTTGTTTCGAGTATACCAAGGTAGCGGAAGCTTTGTTTTCACTTTTCAAGGTTGAAAAAAAATGTTCTCCAAAATCAAAATTTTTGTCGCCTTTTACGTTTCTGACCTTCTTGAACAATTTTGGTTTCGTGTGTGTCTGTCTGTCTGTCATTAAATCCTTGCCACAGCCATAACTTCTACATTTCTCACTCGATTTCGATGAAATTTTCCCTAATTTTGGTTTATCATTTTCAATAATGAACCTTTGGAATCGACCAAGAACATTTTTTTTAACCCCCCTTCAAAATTTGTTGGTTTACGTTTCAAGGTTAGTAGAATCCAAAAATCGAATAAACATTTGGCCGTCCGTCCGACGTCCGCCGTACGCGCACTTTCCCTACTTAGCATTGACCGATTTTGATGAAATTTGGTATGTAGGCTCCATTTTGGGTCTAGTTGTGCCTCAAAGCTTTTAGTTGATGTAGGTCACTTCTAAGGGTTGAAAAATAAGGGTTGAAATTTTGAAAACGCCCTAGCTCAAAAAATTTTGATATAAAGGTATTGTTTTTTCATCAATTTAAAATAGTATTGAATTTTTAGAATCGAATGAGACCACTCAGAGCTCTGTAGGACCAACCTTTTGATCCCTACGAGAACTTAAGGGTGTGAATTAACACGAGTGTGAATCGCAAAGAGGCCTAATCTCCGTTCATATTTAGCTGACCAAAATACGATCGTAGTTCGTTTCTTCAATTTGTCTTCAATTTTGCGTCCTTAGCAACCAAATCAAATCAAATTTCGTAATGAAGCCATCCACAACTCTTCATTTCTTCGAACTGAGTCTGAAGCGTTTATTTCTTCCAAATAAACTTTATTGTGAAGTAGGCATGTGGTAGTTAGGTTGTCACTGTGGTTGATAGCAGAGCTCTTTGTAGACGAGTGATCTATATTGAAATAATAAACCTTTGTGTAATAATTTGCAGCGTTTTTTCTTCTTGCTCGATCCCGAAGGTTCATTATTAAAAATAATAAACCAAAATATTGTAATACGAAGTTTTTACTTTTCAACCTAACAACCTCTTACTAGTACACGAAATGGAAAATCTCGAAGAGAGATTTAGTGGCTAATAATAGGTATTCTTTAACCGTTAAAAGGTATTCTTTAACCGGGAGAGTGAAAATAGAAACTTACGAATTTTCCGTAGCTTGAGCTGCAACCTGCACCTCCTTCAACAGTTTGGAACAAAATGGTGCACAAGGCAACCAAAAGTAAAATATAAGCAAGGAGTCTTGTCATCTTATCGTGCCTCTGTTTTTTGCCCTTTTAGTATTTTTTTCCTGAAACTGAAACATAGTGTGTCAAGTCAATAGATACTGAGATAAGTAGGCGAAACGTGGGAGAACGTTGATTTCTAACATACGAACATCGTATTTTCGTACATGACTATGAAAGGCAGAATTACCCACCAGTAAAATTAATCTTGAAAACCTCTTGAAGAAAAGTTTGTCTTGATTCGCTTCAAATAAAATAGAAATACAAGGAAGCTTTTTGTGGCTTTATATACCTAGTAAGATTTTAATTGCTCGTATCTTTTTTCGATGACATTCGGATATCGGATATGAAAAGCATCGGATATTGTTGAAGTTCTATTGATATCCAATATCACTTGGACTACAAAAAATATATTAAATATATTTTATTTATTCATAAATTTTATGAAAATTGTGTTCAATCAAAATTACCACTCATGCAAGAAGTGACCAGCGTTCAACGAGAAGAAGCTGACTTTTGGTTTCAAATTCGTAAATGGCAATGTTGATTTCCTCCCACCATACATATTATTTTATCATAAATCACAGGAGAGCGTTTTACCTCAGAGAGACAGGTGTTCAGGCGCCAGCTTCCCTTCGTCTCGCTCATCTTTCTTTCGTACAGACTAGATTTACTTGAGTACATAAGGCCCTCTAGAGGCACCACGCTAATTCATTCTAGTCCAAAAACTCAGTCTTGTTACCTTGATTTCTTACGATCTCCTCAAACCGATCATTTAACGGTTTTAGGCGATGTAATCATCCTACTAACCAAACTCTCGTCATTTTAAAGTTTTTGGGCCGGAGTGATTTGCCCTCACCCTCAAATTGAGTGGATAGAAAGCTAACATAACTACTCGTAGATCGGGGTTCTCATAATATGAGAAAAGCTCAGTTACCTATTTTGGTAAAGCGTGGGATAATAATAGGCAGCTGATTCAAAGAAAAATACTTTATTATCCCTAGCGGAGGAAAGATGAATTAATGCTGTCGGTGTGATTTAGACGTACGTGTAAATTTAATATTTGATTTATTTCAATCTTCAGTAAACCATACAGTTTGCGCAGGGAATGTTTTAAACATTTTAGTAGTGGCACTGATCACATTTACATCACCCAAGTCTAGTTATGTTAGTTTTCTATCCACTCAATTTGAGGGTGATGGTAAATCACTCCGGCCCGAAACCGGTAAAATGATGAGAGTTTGGTTAGTAGTATGACTCAAAAGAAAAATGCTTTACTTTTTACCCCTAGCGGAGGATACATGAACTGCTGCTGGTTTAGACGTTTTTGTTTACGTGTGGGTACGTAAATAGTTACCTGTTTACCTAAATTTGCGTTAAATAGTATACGTATTTACGTTTGAGTTCGAGGAGACGAGAAGAGTATATTTTGAAGTATTTGAAAGTTTCATTCACCTCAGTTTCGTGAATGGGATTTTTTAACTCTGAAATACTTACAAGGCGCTTCAAAAGCGTATACATCGATATGAATGCTGCGGGTATTCAGAAAAGGGGTCCGCCTTCCGTCAATAGCGCCTTGTTCTTGGCATGTCATCTAATGGTGAGTATAGCAGTACGCCTGAGAGGCTCCTAGTTAGTATTAAATGCAAAATATTTTATTGGGCGACAGAACTTCGAATAAATATGACTGTTCGAATACATCACCGAAAGAAATTGACTTTTGAAAATAAATTCTTCTCAATTATTTGAGTAATTTCATCCTTATACAATGTACCTACGAGGTCAATATGACAAAAGATACTGACATGTTTGAAGGGCTTTTTGGGAAACTGTACGCCTCAGAGGCGCTTTGTTAGTATTGGTGGAGCAGCAGACCATGTTAGTATTTCAGAGCTAAAGAAATAAAATCAACTTTCGAACTATAAGGTTTCCAAAATATAGGGCATGAGGGATTGCTGGGGATCTGTAAAATTTCCCTGTAGTTTTAATTCTACCCTTTCAGTCCTCTCAGCCTCTATGTTTTCCTTAACCCTGGAATGGAATCGTCACCCGATGTGTGCTTAATGGAAACGTCAGGTGTAATTTTTACACCAGTCAGAAAACATCAATATTCAACCTATTTCGTCAGCTCTCTGCATTGATTTACACTTTTTTCATTCAAGTATAGTTCTCTACTACATTTGTGGCCGTTCTCGAGACAATTATTGCCTCTGTACTACTAAAATGAGGGGATTCTGAGCCAATTCTCTTTGCTTTCTCTATTTTCCCTTGATTTCTATTCGTTTTCCTGGGCTCAATATCCAAGTTCAATACTTCTGCTGATTTCAATAGCAAGAGGGGTACTGCCAGGTGCTACTACCAGTCCAATAAATAGTTTTTCAACAATGAACACATTTTTATTTTCAAGCTCGTATTACAAAATATAACTCAACAGTTTTGCTCTCAGTCTTTCAAGGTATTTGACGGACTAGAAAAAGTAACCTCCAACAATGAAAATCACTTAAAAGGAACAGGAAAGCAAATTGCTTCGTATTGGTAGACTCGGAAGCAATAGAAGATTTAGGAATATTACTGTGTTTTTTTTATATATGGCTGTTTTGTGAAACAAAAATGATGTTATTTTGACACCATGAATGGGACAGGGAATGGAAACGTGGTGTGAAAATTACACCGTTCTACCTACTTTATTGGAAATATTACCTCCAACAATGAAAATCACTTCAAAGGAACAGGAAAGCAAATTGCTTCGTATTGGTAGACTCGGAAGCAATAGAAGATTTAGGAATATTACTGTGTTTTTTTAATATATGGCTGTTTTGTGAAACAAAAATGATGTTATTTTGACACCATGAATGGGACAGGGAATGGAAACGTGGTGTGAAAATTACATCGTTCTACCTACTTTATTGGAAACGTTGTAAAAATTACACCATGAGTTCAGTTTACAGGCCTGTGAGAGACAACAGCGACAAACTCGGTGGAAGGGGGACACCCTAGGGATAGCATAGGTGGGGTGGTGCCTTCCCGCCCTTTTCGCTAGTGGGGTGGGCGACTGTTTCAAGGCCACAGGTGTAAAATTTACGTGACGATTCCATTCCAGGGTTAAATTCACTGCTGGTAGCAACTGCAATCACAACATGTTTTCTTAAAACCCATGTAAGATCGGGTCCCTTATTAATTAGTATTACATACTTCACGTTGCCGAAATCTGACGGCCTCGATAGCACCACCATTCACACAGGAAAAGTACACATGTATTTATGTTATGTTACGTATTTACCGTTCTGGAGGAACCTACCAAAGCTGCACACAACATCAAAACACTGTCACAACATTGCAATTCGTTCACATCATAAATATCGTTCAAATCATTAGAACACCAACAACGAGGATCCTGTCAAATAACTACGTCGTGGGCACAATTTACTGCTGAACGGATGAAATCTTGCGAGGTACTGTCGGTAGGCCTGGTTGCCGCTATCGCACACAACAAACAAGGGAGATGGTTCACGAGTTGTATTCTTAGAAAATATTTATGGTACATTACATTTGTTGATCAAATAAGATATTGCTATAAGGTAAATAATCTAATATTGACTTTTCTCAACGCAAATCCAGACACGCTAAAGGTATTAACTCGAATCATTATCAGTTTGTTGGGTCTACACCGTAGGCTTGTCATGTTTGAGAGTTCGAATATGCGTGGTTCATGTAGTGTATAATTTCATGATCCTTTTTATTTATGTCCATTCAACATTAGTTTTAAGGTAGCTTTGTATTAAGAGGAAATTATTTCTAAAAATATAACGTAGTTTTGTTCAATTCACCTTCACCACGTCGCACATTCTTGAGGCGTTTTCCGACCACTGCGTTCTGCCTTCCTCGTTGCGTAATTACAGCTCTGTGAATGAATCCATCGTTCTACTTGGTTTACTGAAGGGCCGCTTCTTGTTCTGTACCCTTCAATAGGGCGTTCCAGAACTTACCTATCCTTTCTCCTCACATAATAACTAAGTATTATTATCAGTAACAAACAATAACGTTATTGTTTGTTACTGATGACCTAACCGTCGAAATCAATTTAATTGGTAACTCATTATATCCGTGGAAATACACAAAGTTCTACTCAACTCCGTTTTTATTAAAATGGTTTTCCACAATCTCATCGCGAGTGATTTTATTTGTATAGGTACCCATACTTTTAGGTTTATTATTTTCAACGATAAAACTTTGGAATCGACCAAGAAAAAAACAATCCCCCCCCCCCCTCAAAATTTGTTGGTTTACGTTTCAAGGTACGTAGAATCCAAAAATCGGATTAAAAAAAATCCGTCCGACCGCGGCACTTTCCTCTGTTACCATGTTTTAATCATCAATTTATTAACTTTATTTAATACTTTATTTCCTTAGTTACCATGGACCGATTTTGATGAAATTCGGTATAAAGGCTCCATTTAGGGTCCGTTTGTGCCCCAAAGCCATTGCCAATTGTCTGTCGCTTCTATGGGGTAAAAGTGAGGGGTCAAAAACGCCTTAGATCGAAAACTTTCTATATTAAGGTATAGTTTTTTATTTTATAAATTCAAAATACTGACGATTTTTCAGAATCGAATGAGACCATCCTAAGCTCTGTAGTTCCGACCATCGGCTTCCTATGAGGTTAATCAATTCCAAGACATATTGAATTAATTAATGATTATTCACTGATTGTTTGTTTTGAACACAAGACGATCCTTTATCAATTTAATTGAAATCAAACCAATAGTAATCTCTGGGCTTCATCAATAAGTGAACTTCCACGTTTTGATGATCCCTCCCCTCCTATCCCTCACCGCCAGATGTGCGTACCTGAGAGCCTGTTGTTCCTTGAACGATGTTGGCGTTCCTTCCTCTCACGTTCTTTGGAATATAATTTTCCTGGGTATCCGAATCCGTAAAGGATGCTGGGCTTATTTAATGAAGGAGAATGGAGATTATTTAACAACAGTATTGACCAATGGAAAAACCTTGATGTTTGCAGGTGGATGATCTATACAGAAACATAATAAACAGTTGTGTAAAAATTTGCAGCGTTTTAATATTTTTTATTGATATAAGTACTAGTAAGTAAAACAACATTTTTGTGCGTATGGATCGATCATATAGGAGCACTGTAGTTCACGATAAAGAAGAAGGACATTCAATTCCTTGTTCCGCGCAAAACTGTACAAAAGAAATCGCCAGACTCTCATCACATCTTCAGGCAACACTTAATTCCCTTTTTGTTTCATCGTTTCATCTCTTGTCCCAAAACTAACCATTTGACACGTCCAAACTTATGAACACTTGATTCCCCCACAACATCGATCTTCTTATTGTGCCATAATTTGGCGAGGTAGATATAATTTGGTTCAAACGTGGTTCTGATCGGTAGAAGCATTTGCATATTATAAAAAATCGACATAAATGAGAGAAAATTTTCAATCGTGTTAATATTTAGGGAATCATCAACTTTATCGTGAAATGCATGATCATACAAGGAAACTAATGAATAGTCCTTTCATAATGTTTTATTAATGGTATCTATTCACATTCATTTTCAACTGAATAATAATTTCACTTTTCTCGACGTCTACTAAAGTATACGGCGATGGCAACTACCAAATGTGCATTGGCATTCTTCGACAGTGTCACTACAATCAATGTCACTTGTACACTGAAACAATGTACATTTTCAAATAGTATATACCTGTTTAAAACTGAATTTAACTACAAAACATGTTATACTAGTGGATTATAAGGTATTTCTTTCTTACGGAATTTCATGCAGTTACCACGCAATACGAAATGTGTGATTTATAATTAAAGTTTGTACGCTGGTTCTTGTAATTTATCAAGATTTTTCCACGATTTCTCACGGATTTCTGTGATTAATCTTAGATTTCCTGTGATTAATCACCAATTTCTGTGTCTAATCTCAGATTTCTATGATTAATAATTTATCTCGTGTAATTAATCACAAATTTCCTGTGATCAAGAATTTACCTAATCTTATTCATAAGATCAGGATTTTTTCATTCGATTCTTTTCCTTATTCTTTCTTATGATTTTAATCATACTCTGAATAAAAGTTTAAGAATATTTTTAGCCATAGAAAAACACATTTTTGTCATTACAAATCTTAATCATACTAATAAGTAGGATTTTTCCCAACTTTGCCACTCCCTCCCATCGTCCAATTCCTTAGATCGACTCAGCCGGGGCGCTGATTTTGTTGAAAAAATTCACGTTTTTCTGCTTTCAAACATAAATTTCTGTGATACGCCCCACTTTCAAAATAGAAATGACAATGCCGTTGAAATGCTGAGATTTTCGCACATTTTTTAGGTCTACAGGTAAAAATTCACGTGCCAGATTACAGAACCTTTAAGATTTTGAAAAAAGTTGAAGTTTCCAATACTTTACCAATTTTTGTTTCAGGTCCAATTTTTACCCGTTTTTCCGATTTAAAAAAAAAAATGTTTTTTTTTCTTTTTTCATTAAGGAGATACGAAATTGTATGCTCTTTTCAACGGTGAATCAGATTTAATTTTTCATGAAAATTAGAAGAGCTATAGCCGTTTTACTGAAATAAGATCGAAAACACGAAAAAATCTTATAAGTGAAATAAATCGAAAATGAAGCCTCTAAAAAGAAATTGCTACGAGACAATTTTTGTTGCAAATTATTAGTAAAATTGAACCCTGCCCGGTGGTGCGCCCGTAAGGGTGACACCTGGGATACTAGCTGAAAAGCCTGCTAAAAGCAGGCAAAAACGGAATCGTACATATGTGAAAAGAAAACCGTAATACCGTGACATCAAATGTCAACAACAAAATTTGATATGAACACGTAATTTATTAAATTAGAAACAAAATTTGGTGTCACGGCCTGGAATCGAACCCGGGGTTTCCAGACGATCGGCCACATACACGTACGGTTGGGATTTTATGAACTCACTAGCTGAAAAGCCTGCTTAAAGCAGGCAAAAAAATTGTAGATATGTAAAAAAAATTTGATGTCGCGGCCTGGAATCGAATGCGGGACCCTCACGTTCGGGCGACATACGTACGTACGTACGGTTGGTGTTTTATGTATATAGATTAGATTAGATTATATTATTTCTCCTCCCCATTCTACACCTTATTTCTGTCGCTGCAATTGAGGGAAGTTTCATCAATTAGTCATTGAGTGGTTGAATAAGTCTTGTGAGAGAAATGTGTCCTTAGATGACTTCCGACGTTGCCGCCTGCTGGTGGGGCTTCTACTATGGACACATTCCATTTATATATTTAAACATGTGTGAAACAGTACTTACAACACCCTGGTTACATTGCGCCTGCTGAGCTCCAACAACGTGAAATAATAACGCTGCCAAGAACAAAATGTTGACCATGAATCTCATCTTAATCTTGTAGGCGTATGCAAGAACGGTTTTACGTAATTGCTCACTGACTCTCTTCTTGAATTAGTCGCTCTTTCCTGTAAGGGATGACGATGTTAACATTTTCAAGACAGTTCATATGATAATAGATACGCAAATACCTCAGTTTTCTCCCTCCTCCAGCTAGTTGAAGAATATTAATGCGCCATACGTGGCTGTTTCGTAAAAGTGGAATCACCTCCTCCATACAGTTTTTTTCGATCCCTTCATAAATGGTTTGAGCTCTGAAAACTCTCTTGAATGCCATCGAGCACCTTCAGGTTCCCACCAAATTCAACGTAAACCTTACTAGCAGTTACATTATTTGTACTCGTTCATTTATTCTTTCTCTTCTTCATCTTTCATCTCCATGGATATATCTCAGGTCGGCATTCCGGAAATCCCCCACTGTAGGTTTAACTTCTATTTTTGGTCTAGACCCCCACTTCCGTTTTTGAGGTCGTTCTTGCGGGCTACACTCCTTCTTTAGGTACTTTAAGACTTCAATTACGTTTATGGACTAGACCTCACATTATGGACCAGACCCCAACTTTCTTCACGGTTCAGACCACTCCAAATACTAGGGATGGGTATCGACCATCGAATAATCGATTATTGAAATCAGCAACTATTTCATCTGGACTAATCGAATCACCGATTAATCAAACCCTTAAACGTCGATTATATCATAAAGATTCGGATAAAATTGTTTAGGTACATTAAAACAACAAAATCAATGTAAAAATTATTGAAATTTAAAATTACTTTCCAAGTAAGATTAAAAGAAAATAAAGATTTAAATACCAAAAGAAATAATAATAGTACAACGATTTAATTACTCGCTCCAATATTTTTCATCAATGTCCTTCAGAAAAATGAGTTTGGCAGACAAGTCGGAGGTCAGCCGATTCCTCAGTTCCCTTAAAATTTGGCCACCTTCAGAAAAAAACTTTTCAGAAGGAACAAAGGTAGCCACAGTAGACACATATTTCAAGGCAATTTTAGGAACCTCAGGAAAAGTATCCGCCATCTGTTTCAAATAAATGATTCCAGGTTTTGTTGAATTTTTACAAAGTTATTACAAAATGTAGGTACTAATAGGTAAATAATAACGGTGGAGGGTAAGTAGGTACTATAATACCGTAAATAGGTACCAACGACAACCTAACTAATCAGTGATAACGTGGGGAGATAATAATAGTTGAATAATCGTTACAAATTAATCGATTACTCAATTAATCGAACCCAATGGACATCGACTTTATAAACTTCGATTATTTGACCAATTAATCAAGTACTTTGATTAATCGATCCCCATCCCTACCAAATACCCATTTTAGGGTAGATCACAATTCCCTGTAGAGCCTAGAAGACCCTCAATTCTCGTCAGCGACCTTATCTTCCTTTCATAGGCAACCCTGCCAACTTCCTCAACTCCTTCCTTCTCTCAACTACCTCTCGCGGGCTCAACATTCATTTAAGGACAGCCCTTTCCAATGTCCCTTCATGGAATAGACCTCAACTTTCATATATGAGCTAGATTCCAACATCCATTTATGGGTCAAACCCCTTTCAACGACGCTTTGTAAAATAAACCCCCAACAATCCTTTGCGGATAATTCTAGAAAAATAAAAACATTCCGAATTTGATAGATTTTAGACTATTAAGAAATAAGAAATCGCAGTTCAAAAGAATGAACTTACAGGGAAACCTTTTTATGAACCTCATAGGGGATCATCAATTGACTCCAGAAAGACTCCATTTCCAGAAATTTTCATCATATTGTACAATACTTGTGATCCCTTTTGCATTCGACAGGCGGGCAAATTGTCGAGAAAGCTTTAAAATTCAGAACGCGAGTAAAATTTCGGATTTTGGAGGAGTCAAATTTTTGGCCTGCTCGATGAATAGGTAGAATGAGTAGTCTTATTTTCGATAGTAAGAAGCGAAGCCAACATATATGGGGAAAATTCTAAATCGTATTTGTAGTGTTCCATTTACTCATACATCGTAGTTCTCCAATAAAGGACATAAGGGACTCAGGGTTCCCCCTGAGTGACTCATCGTGCAGGTAGGTAGAGTGAGGTACGGGGGTAGAACACGTCATCTGACGTCTCTCTCCTCCACTCTCCCTTTACCTAGTCAAGTAGTAATATAAAAGGACCACTCAGGGCTTTCTCAGGATGCATTCTACCACAACAATTCAACTTGGTAATTTCTTGCTCCTTCGTCTCATTTGGAAGCCACAAGTTCCTTGGAGACTTCAGTTCGCCTCAGGGCGCCGATCTCTGCTCCCATCTTACCTAGGAGTTGTCTTCCCCAACTAGACACTAGGTAAATGCACCGCCTCCCTTCGGTCTGCAGCTATCGCGCCGAATAAAGCGGCTGAGCAAATCTTCTATGCACTCCTGCAAACGGTAGAGCGGAAACGCGCCAGGCAGACAGTGCTTCTCCATCCTGCACCCTTGTTGAGTAGGGTCCAATATAAACCAACAAGCCGTCGAGAAGACATTCGCCTTCACTCGACAACACGCTGACATAACAGTATTGCATCTTCTAAATGACCAAATGAATATGTTTTATTTGTCGTGAACAATAAAATTGCATTAACAATGCTCAAAAATCTTAGAGCCTAAAAGTAACAATAAAACAATGTCATACAACAAATCAGTGAATACAAAGAAATACAAAAATTAAAATTTAGGAAAAAAAAATTTTAAATATTGAAAAGTATAAAAAAATTAAATGTAGGAAACTAATAACGAACCTGATCGTGAAATTAATGTTTCATATCAAATATCCATGTAAGTTCTAGTTGAGAAGCTATTGGAATCTATTCTTAGCTGCTAGAATAGAAACAACAAAGTTGATGACGTTGTCGTTTATAATTTCTGAATTGTATCGGTTTTAGATAAATAAATATAATTTTGGGTAGTTAAAAGGCAAACTCGTCCTGTTTACACTGTGCATTTCGGAGCAGGGTCTAAACTCAAAACCAAATGTTTATATTTGTGTGCTCTTTCAAATATGACGTTGAAACACTTATCGATATTTTTTAAACTTGTAGCGCTAGTTTCTGAGCGGAAATAGTTCCGGTCCTCATCAAACCCGGGGATACGAAGTGCTGATGTCCATTCAAGCGCAATTTTTCGGCTGTTAGGAGGAGAGTCTGTTTTGTTGCCCAGGATGACGAAAGGGAATTTCTCTGGTATTCTCGGCTTGCATTTTTCCAGAAACAAAGATTTCCACTTTTCCAACGAAAGGAACGAACTGGGATCCGTCACCGAGAAAACGAGGACGCAGCAGTCAGCGTCGTGACAGTATTTGGACCATAAATCCGAATACTTTGCGTCGCCCGATGTATCCCAAACCTGAGTTGTGACGGTTATTTTTCCCACTTTGACCTCTTTAGAGAGGTAATCTAGTCCCAGGGACATGTACCATTCTCGGAAAGTTCCTTTGGTGCAACGTTGCATGAGGGCTGTTTTCCCGACGCCAGAATCCCCCAATAGCACAACCTTCACTACTTTCGATTGCGTTTCCATTTCGTTACCAAAAGGAAAAAACCACGAAAAACGCACGGATTTAAAATAATTCAAAGACACAGTTCTCGAACCACAATACACTTGAAACTATTTGGAAACTGAAGACAAATTATCGTATTATTTCTCGATGAGATGTCGGATGAATCAGTGAGTCTACCAACTTTATCTCGTTTGATAATAACATTTTCTACTTCCTCCGTCTCCTTCAAAAGTTATGAAGTGAACATATGAGCAAACGATATTACTCAACCTTAAACTTGCCGAATCGTAATTTGTTTACATCCTGGCATTTATCACTCATGGACACTCAATCTCTCGGAATTCAATGTTTTCAAGAACTGCCCTCAAAACTCATTCACTTTAGTTTGTGGATCGTAAAGAGGTCAATTAAATGAGAATAAATAGGTTTTGGTTGCTCGATACCAAAGTCAAAGAAGCTTTGTATTTGTATATAGGTTTTTGTAAATTGTAAAGAAACTTTGTATTTGTATTTAGGTTTTTGTAAATTTAAATTGTAAAGAAGCTTTGTAATTGTATTTAGGTTTTTGTAAATTGTAAAGAAACTTTGTATTTGTATTTAGGTTTTTGTAAATTTAAATTGTAAATTGTAAAGAAACTTTGTATTTGTATTTAGGTTTTTGTAAATTTTCACGTTCACGTTTACATTGTGTTTTTTGAGTTCAGAAGAAACGAGATTATGGTTTGGTGACCCATGTTCTGCCATTCCGATCTCGTGAATCGCAAAAGAGGCCTAATCTCCGTTCAAATTTCACCTGAAGCCGTGTTCTTTGCAGACGAGTGATCTATTGAGAAAAATAATAAACCATTGTGTTATAATTTGCAGCGTTTTTAGATCATGAAATCGTATATTGGAGAGAAAAATTATGCGTAATCACTGGACAATAATAATTTTATCATATACGATGTACCTTATTAAGAAAACAATACATCCTCTAATATGATCTATAATTTAGATATCCTGGAAAATTTTATGAACGTTTTTATGATTTCTATGGCGAAACCCGGGGAGGATATTTTCAAAACGTACCTGAAGTCGGCGGATGAAACCACGTTAATGACAGCTTCAAATAGTAACGAATGTATTAAAAAATAACTACCAAGAATCGGCGACGTATTGAAAGTGTTTTATTGCATCCCGAACTTGAAAAACAGAGAATATCACAGTTCACCGATTCGTTTGATTGTCTACGTCAAAATTTTATTATTACGCTTAGAATCGATTTGGAGAATCTATATTAGTGCTATAACGTAATAATGATATAAGGAAGAAAAGTTTGATGGAACTAAGATTCAATAATATTTGAGTGTGCTCTCTAATTTTAGCTGATTTTAGAAAATATTGAATTTGTAGGTAGACTCATAAGGTTCATTTCATGGATTAGCGAACTGAAGTTTCTTAATTCCGAAATTGTGATGGAGGGCATGTTTTGACTGTTCGTCATCAGATCTCGGACAGGTCCCTCCTCGGATACAGTATACGAACGGTCCCATCAACGTGGGAAAATGGTTGCTTGGTCTTCCCTTACTAGCAAGGTAGAGCTAACAACTAGGTCGTTGGTACTCTAGGAGTAGTTCCCCAAAGCATCAGGAGGTACTCCCAATGCAAAAGGGTACAAGGGTTGTCACCCAGCAAACTACATGGACGATAGAATCTTTAATTTTTTGATATGGATATGTCTTTTAGTCTGTGAAAAAAATGAGTAGCGTTTTTTTAGCCCGAAAAAGTGTAATGCAAGTTCGGAAGACCAGCAGAGATGGGCGAATTCTTATTCATAAATACAATTATGAATACGAATCATATCTGCGATTTTATGATTATGAATACAAATACAATCGTATTCACACTTTGAATACGATTTTCCCCCGTATTCGTATTTTGAATACGATTTTATGATTTTTTCTATGATTTCCCCAAAAATCGAATTTTTTTTAACGATTTTCCCTGAAAATCATACTTTTTTAAAACGATTTTCTCCCGAACTCTGGACATATTTATAACCTAACATTGTCAAAAATTTTGAAAATGATTGATTATTTAATAATCAATCGAAATTCGAAATGCTCACCAATTTTTATAGGATTTTTCACGCAGAATCGAATGAAACCAACCCCAGGTCGCTACGACCAACCGAATAAAAAGTACGACGACATTTCCGCAGAAAATCGTACTTTTTTTAGACAATTAGCACTGGAAATAATTTAAAAATGATGATTTTTACCGGACATTTCGTCGTACTTTCCATTCAGTTGGTCGTAGCGACCTGGTAATGGTCTCATTAGATTCTGCGTGATACAATCCTATAAGAATTGGCGAGCGTTTCGAATTTTTATTAATTATTTTGGCAATTTTAGGGAATAAATACGACCAAAATTGCGGTAAAAATTATAATTTTTTTAATGATTTTTAGTGCAAATTGAGAAAAAAACCTACGATTTCCAGCGGAAATGTCGTAGTAGTTACTAAACGGTTGGTCTAATCCGATTATGCGTGAAAAATCCTATAAGAATTTGTGAGCGTTTCGAATTTTGATCGATTATTTTGAAATTGTTAGGTTATAAATATGTCCAGAGTTCGGAAGAAAATCATTTTAATAAAGTATGATTTTTATGGAAAATCGTAAAAAAATTCGATTTTTGGGGAAATCATAGAAAAAGTCATAAAATCGTATTCAAAATACGAATACGGGGGAAAATTGTATTCAGATTGTGAATACGATTGTACTCGTATTCATATTCATACCTGTATTCGTATTCATAATCATAAAATCGCAAATATGATTTGTATTCATAATTGTATTTATGAATAAGAATTCGCCCATCTCTGAAGACCAGGGTCCAATTCCAGGCCGTGACATCACAATTTCTTCTCCTACAGTTTTCATAGTTTTTTCCTCCTACCTACACCTTCATACGTTCATTTCTAGTATTATCAATCATCTAATTTCTCCCTTAATGGGGAAAATAATACCTAGACTTATCCATGATCTACTGTTTTTCTCATCAAGGGAGAAATATATATATTATATCTCCTTAATGGATATAGTTGTATCAACTAATTGTGCATCAAGAATCACAGCAGACCCGCCGGGGCTCATCGCAACGATATCCAGCTTCAAACCCCCGCTTGGCTATCTCGACCTCCCAGCTTGATGAAGACCCAGCTTGAGGCTGGCCTGCTACCACCCTGAGAATCACATCGCTACATAGTAAGAGTCTTCGGTCAATTCTGCACCTCATCCCACAAAAGAACGCTAGTCTACCAAGTTAAAAAAAATTCCTCCAAAATCAAAATTCCCACTTGCGTTTTACGTTTCAGACATTCCTTAGCAATTTTGGTTCCGTGTCTGTGTGTCTGTCTGTCTGTCATGAATTCCTTGCCACAGCCATAACTTCTATATTTTTCATCCGATTTTGATGAAATTTTCAGGGCTTAAGCGAATTGGATTGCAGATGGTCCGCTATGAAAATCACTGTCCCCAGACTTATAATAGCCACTGCGCATGCCCAAACGTGTATTTTCTTGTAACAGCCTTAACTTTTACATATTCTAACAATATTCAGAGATTGTGTCATTTGATGTGTATAGTCCCCTAAGAGGGTAGTGGAAGGTACTTGAAGAATGATGTTTTGAGATTAACTACTATGCCTCGGATCTTCTATAAAATCGGGTTATGGATACCAGGAAGCTATGCGCCACACCCACTTTGCAGAGGTTTTTTTTAACGTTCTCGTATCGCACTAGCTACTGAACTGTAATTACCATTCAAAGATAAAATGAAAATAGATACTCACCTGAAAAATGCAAATGACGAGAGATAACTGTCAGCTCACGAAAGCATTTAAACTCTTGAAATTTGTGGAATTCTTCTTCGCTGCGGGACTTCACGATGGGTGAGTGATCAAGTTCACCGAATTTCAAGTCATTGGTACATCAAACATTAATAATTATTAATGCTTAATGTTAAATTATATTGAATCAATCTAAGTGCCTAAAACCTAGTGCTTAATACCTAATATTTATTGGCCATTAGTACCCAATGCATAATATTTGACAATATAGCATGTTGATCCTTCATTTTCTAAAACCTTCGAAAGAATTTATGGAAATCACAACGATACTCTTTTCGTCATAAGTATAATATAGGTACGGTTTCAAAAAGTTATTTTTTTTCTCAACAACACGCAAACTACTTCTAAAGTTTATGGGAAATGAATATGTATTTTTGTGGGTCTTCACTTTCGGTGTAAGCGTTTTCTTACTGAGGAAATCATCATCACCTCCCGTACTACTTTTCTCGCCACGTTTCTCTTACTAATTATTTTCTACGTCAACTGATTGGGAATGAGGCCAACTAGAATTAAAATCCCCCTTTGTCGAGCTTTCGGTAGATTTATTACCTTCTTGAGAGCTCAAAGGACGTTTTACTCAGTGAGCATACGAATCGTCAATACGAAATTTTTTGGTAGAGATGCTACCATAATTATTGAAGATTACATTTTATGGTACTATAATTATTATGTATTAGACCTTCAAAAGTCTTCTATGAATACCACCGTTGAGGGAGCCGTTCAAGGATGCCTTGAAATGTTGCGACCATGAATAGCTTAAGGAGCCCCTAAAGGGGGTCTCAGTGGGTTCGTTCCGGGTCAGTATTTCGCCAAATCAATGGAGCAAATCCCTAAAAAGTTACTTAAATTTAAACTTTTAAAGGATCTTAGAAGTTCATTAGTGCGTGGGGCTTAGGAATTGAAAAACTGATATATTGCCGCCGGAATCATCAAAAACGAACTATAATTGCCAGAGAAAAACGCTGCAAATCATTGCTCAAAGGTTTATTATTTTCTGTATAGATCACCCTTCTGTATAGATCACTGGTTCTCCATCAATAGCACCTACCACCATCTATATTCTCCATTGACCCGTCCTATCAAATTTCAGCTTCCTGCGTTCAACAGAAGAGAAAATGGCCTTGGAGCTCACTCAGCTGATCAGTGACCACTCATGCGCCTTCAGCATTCTCCATTGACCCGCCCTCTCAAATTTCAGGTTCCTGCGTTCAACAGGAGAGGAAATGGCCTTGGAGCTCACTCAGCTGATCAGTTACCACTCAGGCGCCTTCAGCATTCTCCTTTGACCCTGCCTTTAAAATTTCAGCTTCCTGCGTTCAACAGGAGAGGAAATGGCCTCGGAGCTCACTCAACTGATCAGTGACCACTCAGGCGCCTTCAGCATTCTCCATTGACCCGCCCTCTCAAATTTCAGGTTCCTGCGTCCAACAGGAGAGGAAATGGCCTTGGAGCTCACTCAGCTGATCAGTTACCACTCAGGCGCCTTCAGCAATCTCCATTGACCCTGCCTCTCAAATTTCAGGTTCCTGCGTTCAACAGGAGAGGAAATGGCCTTGGAGCTCACTTAGCTGATCAGTGACCACTCAGGCACCTTCAGCAATCTCCATTGACCCGCCCTCTAAAATTTCAGCTTCCTGCGTTCAACAGGAGAGGAAATGGCCTTGGAGCTCACTCAGCTGATCAGTGACCACTCAGGCGCCTTCAGCATTCTCAATTGACCCGCCCTCTCAAATTTCAGGTTCCTGCGTTCAACAGGAGAGGAAATGGCCTTGGAGCTCACTCAGCTGATCAGTGACCACTCAGGCGCCTTCAGTATTCTCCATTGACTTTTGATTATGGAAATTTGATTACTGGTTACGCAGAAGGCAAAACTGTATACAAATCGAAGAAATGAACAGCGATCGCATTTTAGTCAGAAAAAATTTCAACGGAGATTAGACCTCTTTTGCGATTCACACTCATGATTCTGTTTTATCGAAGGAAAACCTTCAAGTACTCGTAGGGCCTGAACGGTTTGCCCTACAGAGCTCCGGGTGGTCTCAAAAATTTTTTTAAATTCAGTACTATTTAAAATTAGTGAAAAAACGATACCTTTATTTCGAGAGTTTTCGAGCTAGGGCACTCTTGAAAATTTCAACCCTTAATTTCCACCCCTTAGAAGTGACCTACATCAACCAAAAGCTTCGCGGCACAACTAGACCCCAAATGGAGCCCATATACCAAATTTCATCGAAATCGGTCCATGGTAACTAAGAAAAGTGCCGCGTACGGTGTACGGCGTACGGCGTACGGCGTACGGCGGACGGACGGAAATTTTTTTATTCGATTTTCGGATTCTACGTACCTTGAAACGTAAAACATCAAATTTTGAGGGGGGGTTAAAATTTTTTTTTTCTTGCTCGATTCCAAAGGTTTATTATTGAAAATAATAAACCAAAATTGGAAAACTACTGAATAAACGGATTTTCCCATGTTGTTCCTATATTTCTCTGGCAATTGTAGTTCGATTTTGATGATTCCACTAATGAATTTCTAAAAGCCTTGAAAATTTCAAATTTAGCTTCATTTTATGGGAAAAACACAATTGAATTAACGGTTTTTCCCATTTTTCTCTGGCAATTACCTATTGTTCAATTTTGATGATTTCAACGGCAATATTTCAGTTTTTCAATTCCCTAGGGCCGTGCTCTAATGAATTTAATGCATTTCCAAAATTCTTTAAAATTTTCAATTTAAGTACAATTTTTCAAGTTCTTGATCCTTCGATTTGGCGAAATACTGACCCGGAACAAGCAACGAACGTCGACCGACTTAGACCCCCTTAAGGCTTACTTGAGACCCTCCTCGATTTGGGGGATGAATCTGGCCTCGACCTTGGCTCAAGGCTGAACTCTGGATAACACGAGGAATAGGGGACTCCTCAAGGCGCACTTTGGAGGAGTCCTCCAACTCGAGTCATGACTATGAATACCACCCTTAGTCTCTAAGTTATTATTCCCTCCAAGCTGTGGTGACATAATAACTATTCTGTATACTATTTCCCCGAAAGCTGATGTTTAAATTCGTTTCTTCCTTTAATACCATAAAATGTAATCTTCAATAATTATTGTGGCATCTCCACCAGCAAATTGCATATTGACGCTTGTTATGTTCACTGAGTAAAACGTCCTTCGACCCCTGAAGAAGGTAATAAATTTATCGAAAGCTCGGCAAAGAAGGAGTTTTATTCCAGTTGGCCCCATTCCCAATCAGTTGACGTAATCTGCTTTGCAGGGTCGATCTATTTGCTGTTAATCATTTTATCTTACGCTGTTTTCCTTTCACACCATTCTCCTAACCATCAGCTTGAAATATTCGTCTCGGGTATATATTTGGAACGGCCCAGTCTTAAGGCAACGTATCGATTTCGGAGCCCTGAATCAGGGAAATCATTTTTTCTGGAGCAAGAAGTAGAGTAAAATTAGACGAGTTCCTTTGAAATGGTTTTTATGATTCCGAAATTGTTCTTTGCAGGAGCGGTGATTGTCGCCTTTTGTGCCATTGTTATGCTGGCGAGTTGTGGAGCCTCCCCTCTGCCCGAACCGCCTTCGAGCACCACTTCCAGAACTGGAACTCCAATGGCTAAAGAAATTGACGAAGAGATTACTGATAAACCGGAAAATATTGGAGACGGATTCAGAAAATCTCCGCACTCGACGTTAAAATCAGTCAGCCCCGGAGTCGACCATTCAAGTACAACGGCGAGTCATACTCAGTTCAAAAATTCAGCAGTTCAAGAGCATACCACTTACAAGAATTTGGCAGATGTTGAGCATGGAGAAAAAAAGAATTCGGCAGTTTCAGAGCTCACCACCAAAAAGAATGTGGCAGGTTTAGAGCACACCACCATCAAGAATTCAGCAGCTTTACAGCTCACCACCAACAAGAACCCAGCAGGTTTAGAGCACACCACCATCAAGAATTCAGCAGCTTTACAGCACACCACCAACAAGAACCCAGCAGGTTTAGAGCACACCACCATCAAGAATTCAGCAGCTTTACAGCACACCACCAACAAGAACCCAGCAGGTTTAGAGCACACCACCATCAAGAATTCAACAGCTTTACAGCACACCACCATCAAGAATCCTCCAGTTATGGATCACACCACTCATAGAAGCTCACCCTCCAAGCAGCCAACTCAGAATTTCCACGTGAAACACCACAAAAACTGTTCCAGGAAGAAGGGCGACCATGTCTTCAAGGTTCACGTTGGGACAGGTAGGTACTTGAATATCAATGTGAGTTATTAATATTTGAAGCTTGCAGTATGTGCAACAGTGAAGCTTCAGTCAGTCATTTGTTTATTTGTTTATTTGTATAATACACGGGCATATTCATGCCCAGTAACATAGTATATATGAATTCTCAAACAGTTTAACTCATAATATTTAAAAAAACAATAACTAATAATTCAACATCTATGGTATGAACAAACACTCATATAAAAAATAAATACTGAAATCAACCAGTTAACATATACCTAATACTATTTCTCCCTGCGTAAAAAGAGTGATTTTAAACTGGATATGCCATGGAAAAAAGGATCATAATTATTTTCATCGTTACTTACTGAATTTATTGCTCTTTGGGCTCTATGATCGGATTATTTATTAGGTAGTTGGTTGGTGGTCATTAAAACAAATTGGTGAATTTTCGAAAAAAACTACATTGTTATTGTTTTGATGAAATTTGAAATATAGGTAAACGTACATAATTCTGTATAAGGAAGCTTCAATGCTCACCCAACTTCAAAAATGACCTATTTTGATACAACCTTGGCTGTGAATTTTGTGTCGACATAATATTACGCTGCAATGTAGAATGGATTATGGTTTGAATTACAACATAGTTGAATTTCATGCCGTGCGTATTCTCTGATATCCTGTTTTTTGTTTGTTTGTTTTTTGTTTTTTTTAGGTCAAGTAGTGTTTTTTTCCGGAGTTTGCGGGCCTAAAAGTTGCGTGATTAAGAAAGAATTGATTAACGATGAGCTCTGAATCGCGCTCAGAAAGGAGGAGTTGCTCCTCAGTTTATAATGAATAAACTTCATTTCAATAAACCAATACCTACGAGTACCTCGTATTCTATTAATTTGTTCATTTTCACATCCTACAAAATTCCTTCTTACACCATACTTTGTTGAACAGGAAAGCGATGTCCATGAAATTCGAGTAAATTGCTTTCAGAGTTTTCGCATCATCGTGGAGGTTACTCGTTCAATCTACTCTAGAACGTTGAGGGAGACTGAAACTTTGACGTATGTTGGTTCTACGTATACTCTAGATCAGCGGTTCCCAACTGGTGGTCCGCGGACCCCCGGGGGTCCGCGAGGTAGGGCTGAGGGGCCCTTAGGATAATATCCTAATTTGTATATTATACAAATTAAATATATATTTGCAGCTTCTGAACGTTGACTTCTGCGTCTGGCTTCATATGACAACTAACGCACACTCTAGTTTGGCTTTATGTATTTCAGAGATGTCAGTTATTGCTATATTGTTATTTATTTATTGCTAGTGCTCACAGAGTACTGGAAACAAGTTAGTGCTAGTGGAGTTTGCTAGTGCTAGTGCGGTCCCTGACCGAGTTGTTTACATGTGTGATTTTGTGCAACATTTTAGTGATTGAAAAGCTTTGTTTTTCACGGAAAGTTAATTACGCGTACGTTATGGACCGTTGGTTAAAATTTGGATCGTTAAAACGGCCTGGGCATACAGACGAAGAACGAGAAAATGCTTTCGATGTTAAAGTTAATAAGTCAGTGACTCTCGAACCGAACTTGCTAGTATCTCTTGAACCCAACTCGTCGGCGTCTCTTGAACCTTGAAAAATCTCTGTATTTTCACGAATAAATCCTAAGTTTTATAGCATCAGTTTGATTCATTTTTCACATATTTTGGTTCTTTTTAGGTAACTTTAGATAGTGGGGGTCCTCGTCATTGATGAAGGGGTCCTTGGAAATTATCGATATACTCGACATATCGGAAGATCTAATTGGAAAAACCGTGTGAAATAAGTATCAACCTACTTTCAAAAGTTACTGGGTATGAATGATCGAAATTCATTGTTTAAAACTGGAAAAAAGTGCGAAAATGTCATGGCATTGTTAAATTAATTTATAAATTGACAGGGGTATAGGTACTGTAGACGATCATGATCCTTCAAAATTGAAAATAATTGTTGTGAAAACCTGCTTCACTTCGTATAGTAAGTAGTTTTAATCTAGATAAGCCTCCATTACTTTTGATTCAAGTCAAGTAATTTAGCCTTGAGAGCCACTGTAGGTGAATACTATGTACACAATCATGTGTACTGTTGATCATGTTGATGTTTTTACAAGTACAGGCGTCCCTTCTCGTCCATTCATTTCAATATTTAATTTTTACTAAAAAAAAACAAAAAAATTAACTTGAAAACAGGTCGCGATATATCGGTAAATATATCGATATTGACCGATAATATTGGTTCTCTATATCGATATAAATATATCGATATATCAAACGTAATATATATAAACGATATATATTTCATATATCGATATATCTTTGCCATCCCTATTCATAAATGACGGTGGATTATTATCAAGAAAAATCAGCCTACCAGATATTGATTTACAAAATGCCCCAAAGACACTTCACTAGCCTCATCTAGCTAGTTGACAATGGGGGGTGCGCCTGATTTTTTTTAAATATTCAATCGGAAGTATACTTCATCCTGAGAATTTTGACACCAGCCGTTCTCTTTTTGGATGAGTAGATCTCTTTCCATGATTTTTCAAAGTTTCGAATGTTTATGACGTCACGCGAACCTCCCACCTGGCGAAACTTCCCGCCCACCGTGACGTCATAAACATTCGAAACATTGAAAAATCATAGAAAACTTTCCTACCTGATGATTGTGACTACCATTATGTATCTTGAGACCAACTTAATGATTCAAAGAGTTATTGAATACAAAACACAAACGGTGGATACAGCTTTCGTACAAGTACGCAACCACGAGAGACATTTTATGTCTTTGCGCCCCCTTTCCCCTTCATATAAAACCTCGTATTGTACTTTTGTTTGTGGAAATTTGATTGTGCTCGTTGATGGTTGCGATGTAATGTACGTAAACATTCATTTAAACAATCACGCTCATGCCGCAGCTTGTTGGCCACGCACAACGGAGTGTTTTACGTAATACGATTGGGCAATTTAAATGAATCGAATGTAGCTTCCTGCGTTCAACAGGAGAGAAAAAGGCTTTGGAGCTCACTCAGGTGATCAGTGCACAATCAGGCGCCTTCAGCATTCTCCATTGACCCTGCCTCTCAAATGTCAGCTTCCTACGTTCAACAGGAGAGGAAATGGCCTTGGAGCTCACTCAGCTGATCAGTGACCACTCAGGCGCCTTCAGCATTCTCCATTGACCCTGCCTCTCAAATGTCAGCTTCCTACGTTCAACAGGAGAGGAAATGGCCTTGGAGCTCACTCAGCTGATCAGTGACCACTCAGGCGCCTTCAGCATTCTCCATTGACCCTGCCTCTCAAATGTCAGCTCCCTGCGTTCAACAGGAGAGGAAATGGCCTTGGAGCTCACTCAGCTGATCAGTGACCACTCAGGCGCCTTCAGCATTCTCCATTGACCCTGCCTCTCAAATGTCAGCTCCCTGCGTTCAACAGGAGAGGAAATGGCCTTGGAACTCACTCAGCTGATCAGTGACCACTCAGGCGCCTTCAGCATTCTCCATTGACCCTGCCTCTCAAATGTCAGCTTCCTGCGTTCAACAGGAGAGGAAATGGCCTTGGAGCTCACTCAGCTGATCAGTGACCACTCAGGCGCCTTCAGCATTCTCCATTGACCCTGCCTCTCAAATGTCAGCTTCCTGCGTTCAACAGGAGAGGAAATGGCCTTGGAGCTCACTCAGCTGATCAGTGACCACTCAGGCGCCTTCAGCATTCTCCATTGACCCTGCCTCTCAAATGTCAGCTCCCTGCGTTCAACAGGAGAGGAAATGGCCTTGGAACTCACTCAGCTGATCAGTGACCACTCAGGCGCCTTCAGCATTCTCCATTGATCCTGCCTCTCAAATGTCAGCTTCCTGCGTTCAACAGGAGAGGAAATGGCCTTGGAGCTCACTCAGCTGATCAGTGACCACTCAGGCGCCTTCAGCATTCACCATTGACCCTGCCTCTCAAATGTCAGCTTCCTGCGTTCAACAGGAGAGGAAATGGCCTTGGAGCTCACTCAGCTGATCAGTGACCACTCAGGCGCCTTCAGCATTCTCCATTGACCCTGCCTCTCAAATGTCAGCTTCCTGCGTTCAACAGGAGAGGAAATGGCCTTGGAGCTCACTCAGCTGATCAGTGACCACTCAGGCGCCTTCAGAATTCTCCATTGACCCTGCCTCCGTAACGCTTTAAAGGGATCTGTTGGATGAAGATACCTATTTTCCTCTCACGATCATGTTGACATCTCATTTGTTGCTCACATCATACTCGTATGTTAGTGCGCATAATTCATGCGCATAATTCAGCTTTCCGTACAGGTGCATTCATATTAGGGACCGTGTACCATGATTAATAAATTGAGAGCTTTCCAATGAGTGGTGAAAGATTTTTGTGGGGTGGAAAATGAGGAAGTTAGTTTTCCCTAGGAACGATTGGTTGTACGTGAAAATCATCAGAAAATTTCCGCGTGACGCTCCCCTCGTCACAATGCCCCGTTACAATGCCCCGTCACAATGCCCCGTTACAATGCCCGCGTGACGATTTTTCATTTATGTGCCATAGTAAAGACATAAAATGTCAAAATTTAGTTGGAAACCGCTGCTCTAGATGATTTGAAATGCTGATAGGCGTACCAAGTACCTAGGTTGGTACCAAAGACCCTAGAACTCTGGTAATTCTAGGATTTGGTACAGACTGGTACGTTTTGCTCGAAAGGCACGCAAACTTAGCGTCTTTCTCTCTCTAAATAATTTGTTATGGAAAGTCCTGTATTATTTACGTTGATGAAATGACTAGGCTGGTGCCTATTTACTGCCTTCATGTTTTGTACCTACTAAACGGTCACGTCGTGCTGTAGTGCAATTAGCGGTTCATCTAGTCGCAGGCGTTCCTGTTTCCGATCGAATACGAGTAGTTACGTCAGACAGGTTTGGTGTGCAGTTCAGCATTCTCATTTATTAAGTGGGAAATTAATTATTGGTGAATATTTTCGTAATTGGGGGGTCAATAATTGAAAATTATTATTATACCTCTGATGATACTCCCAATCATTTCATATAGTTTTCGAAACATATACCTACTTGTAATTTCATGATAGTAATCAGTTTTTTTTGCCTATTCTGCGATTCACACTCGTGTTCTGATTTATCATAAGTCCAAGCCCAATTCTCGTAGGGAGCGAAGGGTTTGTCCAACAGGGCTCCACGTGGTCTCTAAAAATTCTAAAAATTGAATACTATCTTAAATTTATGGAAAAACAATACCTATACATCAAAATTTTTTGAGTTAGGGCGTTTTCAAAATTTCAAACCTTATTCTTCTACCTTTAGAAGTGATCTACATCAACCAAAATCTTCGGGGCACAACTAGATCCCGAATGGAGCCTGTAAACAAAATTTAATCAAAATCGGTCAGTGCTAAGTGGGGAAAGTGCCGCGTACGGCGGACGGACGGCCAAATTTTTATTCGATTTTCGGATTCAACGTACCTTGAAACGTAAACCAATAAATTTTGAGGGGGAGTTAAAAATTGTTTCTTCTTGGTCGATTGAAAAGGTTCATTATTGAAAATAATAAACCAAAAAATAATAAACAACCTAAAATAATTATTTAGGGGGTTTTTTAGTCAAATAAAGAATTTACTACGTCGCATTGATGTTTGTATGTTTAAGAAACCGTGTAACACGATACTACAATGTCATGTCAGGTAGAATAATACATATTAATTATTGTCACAATAAATGGTACGGATACTGTACTGTCCAACAAACTAGACCTATTTTCATCAAAAACAGAAACGCCTGCGTCAGGGTGATTCGCTATCCGCAATACGACACGGTGAATCCCGCTTAGTAGGTGCAGAACGTGAAGGCGGTCCATAGCCAGTGGTTGAGGCCTTTTGGTTTATTATTTTCAATAATGAACCTTTGGAATCGACCAAGAAAAAAAAAATTTTAACACCCCCTCAAAATTTGATGGTTTACGTTTCAAGGTACGTAGAATCCAAAAATCGAATAAAAATTTGGCCGTCCGTCCGCCGTACGCGGCACTTTTGCCACTTAGCATTGACCGATTTTGATGAAATTTGGTATGTAGGCTCCATTTGGGGTCTAGTTGTGCCCCGAAGCTTTTGGTTGATGTAGGTCACTCCTAAGGGTTCCAAAATCAATTTTGAAATTTTGAAAACGCCCTAACTCAAAGAATTTTGATATAAAGGTATTGTTTTTCCTTCAAATTAAGATTCTATAGAATTTTTAGAGACCACGCGGAGCTCTGTAGGACAAACCGTTCGCTCCCTACGAAAATTTAAGGGTTTATATTGAAATATATATATATAAATCCAAACACGAGTGTGAATCGCAAAAGAGGCCTAATCTCCGTTCAAATTAGAGCTGACCAAAATGCGATCAATGGTTAATAATTTTGATTTTTTTTTTGATTTTTTTTTTTTTTTTTTTTTTTGATTTTTCTCTTCATATTGGATGGTTGGTGATTTTGTAGACGAGTGATCTATATAAAAATAATAAACCGTTGTGTAATAATTTGCAGCGTTTTTTGATACATATTTTCCAAGTAAAGTAGGCTATTTTTCACGACCCATGCCAGGCTCGTTGGAGGTCTGTCTTTTCTCAAAATTCACTCTTTTTCCAGCAAAACGAGACCAACAGTAAATAGTTTACAGAAATTCTGTTATCATCCTACAAGAGAACGACACTTCCACCATGTCATTACAAAATTTTGTTCCTGAGTTATTGTACCTACACCCTATACTCTAAAAACCTGAAAATGTAATAAAAATATATACCAAAACTTTGGAGTAAAGAGCAATTCGTTCTACTCAGACCAACCAACGCCCGTTAGCTGTAGATAGGGCCAGTCAGCCCGAGAGATTACCTGCATTGGTGACCGCTCGAGGGCGTTATCGCAGATCTTGATAATTTTTCGGGTTGGGCAGTTGGTGAACCCCGCTCTTTTGAGCGGTTGAGCGAGATCATCCAAGCAAATTTAATCTCCCCTTTGGAAGACGGCTGATGACATCCGCGACGCAGGAATTGTAGTTGGACGAAAATTCAACCTGAGATGGTTATTTACTTTACTTGCTTCTACTAAGACCAACCCTCCAAAATCCCATCCCAATGAGGCGGTCCACCCTCACTTAGGACCTACCTTGTACCTACCTTATACCTACCTGATATAAGTACCTGTTGTATAGTTTGATGTCTCTGCGGCTCAGGCCAGAGATCACTCGCAGAGACCAATGTTCCCAAAATTCAGAAATATGAAGTTGACGCACTGCAGAGGCTGCAGCGGCACTTCCCAACATAAAGCCACCACAAACCAAATAAAGGTGATTGGAGCAACTATTACCTGGCGTAGGATATGGCATGGCATGACAGCCAAGGATCTGATTCGGGCTGGTTATCCACTGTTCATCTTTGAATGATGACCACCCGAGTCCTCACAGGAGGAACGTTTATCTGGTCTCTATTCAGGGCTACGGCCACTCGACGGCGTACCATGGCTCGAGTAAATGGGCCCTGGGCCTTGAAGCTGAACTCAAACCCGATGGGGAGGAGAAACGTCGGTTGATGGCATAGCCAGACAATTCACCCTCCATCTGGGACAGGGTGATTCAATCTTGTTCCTCACCACAATGTCCGAGGTCGGATATCAGACCCTGAAACCAAGCAGCCAGATGGACTTGACTGCTGAGTGCTGAAAGTGGTGATAAAATACAGAGATGTAAATATTGATGTACAATGCCTTCGATTGTAGTGGTGAAGTTTTTTTTTTTTTTCAAATATAAATTGGGAGAAACTCATCGTATAAGAGAGAAAAATATAGAAAAAATTTTGAAATTCTAGAAAATTAATAGGAACTTTGGCCACGTGAACTTCAATAAACCCACGTGTGTGATATTATTCATGAGAGTAGCCTCAGCCAAATCTGACGGCGGGTGTTTGGCTACAAACGAGCCGTGGACTGAGACGAAGATGCACTTGCAGATGCACCCAGAAACTCCATAAATCTGTCTTCTCAAAGCGAAATCTTTTTCGGGACTCAGTAAACCAACTCAAGAGTTATGTTTCAATTGTGCGGGTTCAGCCCGGCAGACGGAGGGTGCTCCACTGCCAACTTATATTTCTGTCAGCCTGTTTGTCCCTTTCGCGAACTTATACACTCATTTGACGCTATTTATCAGTTTTTCGTGTGGTTCTCTGAGGTTCCCGATGTGCATTATTTAAATTAATTTAGTAACCAATTAGTAGGTATAAAAAAATGTTACTGCAACATTTTCCCTCTACTTTTGATGAATTCCTCAGATAAAATTTCAAGTCGGTACGAACAAATTAACGTTAACCATCTGAGAATAAATTACAGCCTAAACCATCTCAATGCTGAGAGGTCAATTACTTAACCACAACAAGAAAATTTCTTGTTGGTTATTTAATTAGTTAGTTTGAATTTTCTTGAAGTTAATTAATAACTTCACTGATTACACTAGAATTGCGGTAGCAATCTTTGGGAGATCGCTAGGAGTTATTGGGAAGAAGTTAAATCAACTGTTGTCCATTTGATCCAGCACTTTCTCCAGCTTCCTCCAGCACTTTCCTGGGGCAATCAAATTTCGTATCCTCCTGTAGACCTTGGAAAACAAAAATCAACGAAGTGTGCTGAAATACGCCGTTTTCTTTCATCTATTCGTTACTCAGAAAAAAGACTGTAATAACTCAAAAAATGTGATTTTTTAGCTTTAACGGCGGACTCAGAATTGCCTGGGGAATCATGCGCGATACTAACTGATTTCATCTTAGCGCTCTCGGCACTAGAACTCAATGAGGTTAAGTATTATAAATCTCAGATTATTTTCATTGTTGTCATGCAGGCTATGAGATGTCAGTAGTTGTCCTTCAGCTGTCACCGGAAAATTTTCGTTTGTTTGGTTCAAGACTGCTTCAATCCGAAATTATACTCAATTTGACAACCTACCAGCTCAAACATCCGAGCGGCCTCACCACTCCATCGGTGATATTAGAACAAGCGACGAGATGGTGACTGAGTTGAAAACATATTGTTTAGTAATGCATGCATTCCAGGGGACGTCCCATTGGATAAGCATTAGATCAGTTAAACCAGTTGGTAAGCGATAAAACTATTTCACTCGATGTAATTTATTCATTACTTTAGGCAAGAAATACTGAACCCCCCCCCCCCCCCACAATTATCCACCTTAACATTTCTAGCGGCATGGGAGCCTCGAATCTGAAGAGCATTTTAAAATCCATGATCTACGATACCCAACATGCGAATTCGAGTTACCCCCCCCCCCCCCCCACCTCCCCAACGCCAACAATGGTGCCAGTCTGGCACCAAAGCGGAAATACGTCGTAACATTGAACTTTCATCTGTTAGTTTTGGTAGGCAGTCCGTCGAAGTTCACATCCGTATTCAAGGTGAAACACAAAAAAAACGTCTGCCAAGTGGGTGTGGCACATAGCTTCCTCGTATCCATAACCCGATTATATAGATGATCCGATGCGTAGTAGTTAATCTGAAAACACCAATCTCTAAGTACCTTTCACTACCCCCATAGGGGACCATCTACACGCTAATCTGGACAATCCTAGAAAATTTCATCAAATTCGGACGAAAAATGTAAGTACGGTGTGATTGGATCAAAAAATTTCTTAGCTTGACTGGGATTCGAACCTGGGACTCCAGGGTGGGAACCCAGAGCATTGCTCACTGATCCATAAAGGGGATGGTTGAAAAGGGTTTGAGATCCTCACGTCACACGCGACTGTTACGGCTGTTACAAGGATTTTACGTTTGCGCATGCGCAGAGGCTACTGTAAATTTTAAGGCCTTGATTTTCATTGGGACTATCTACAACCTAATCCGCGTAATCCCTGAAAATGTCATCGAAATCGGGCAGAAATTGTGGAATTTATGGCTGTTAGAAGCAATTCACGTTCGCGCATGCGCATCGGCTACTATCAATCCGGGGGTGATGATTTTCATAGGGGACCATCTTAACTCTAATCTGTAACATCCCTGAAAATTTCATTGAAATCGGATGGAAAATGTGGAAGTTACGGCCGTTACAAGGAAATTCACGTTTGCGCATGCGCAGTCGCTTCTATCAGTCCGAGGATGATGATTTTCATAGGGGACCGTCTACACACCAACCCGCACAATCCCTGAGAATTTCATCGAAATCGGATGGAAAATGTAGAAGTTATGGCCGTTACAAGGAATTCACGTTTGCGCATGCGCAGTGGCTTCTATCAGTCCGAGGATGATGATTTTCATAGGGGACCGTCTACACACCAACCCGCATAATCCCTGAAAATTTCATCGAAATCGGACAATAACTTCGTATAGTTATGCGCGTTACAAGGAATTCATGACAGACACACAGACACACAGACAGACAGACACACAGACAGACAGACACGGAACCAAAATTGTTCAGAAAGGTCTAAAACGCAAAACGCGAGTGAAAATTTTGATTTTGGAGAACTTTTTTTTTTCGTCCTTGAAAAGTGAAAACAAAGCTTCCGCTACCTTGGTAGACTCGGAAGCAAAAACCACGAAATAAGCGGTTTATGGCATCATGGCACCATGGTGGCACCACTATTAGTTCGATGGTGGTACAGAGAATAATTCATGAAAATTCGGAGGTATAATGAGAATTTTTCCTCAATTTCAAAGCTTGGGTACAATTAGTAAGTAGTAAAGGAACCAAAATATTGAAAAATCGGATATTTTGTGAATATTATCCCCCCACTCACCCCCTCCCCTTGCGAATTTTGGTACTCTGGTAAAATCATGTACAACTCGGAAGTTATTTGAGTCAAACAAAAAAAGAAACACGCAAATCGGTTGGAAATTGAGGCCTGGGCAGAGTTTACAAGATTATGCACGCAAACGCACGTTTTTTAAGCATTAACCCCCCCTTTCCCCCTCTTAAAAAGCAAAATCCAAAATTCCGGCGCCGTAGTGCACAACTAGATAGTATTACGCGTCAAACGAAAAAAGAACCACGAAAATCGTTTGAGAACTAAGGCCTGGGCAGAGTACACAAGATTATGCCCAAAAACGCACGTTTTTCGAGCATTAACCCCCCCTTTCCCCCCCTTAAAAGGCAAAATTCGAAATTCCGGCGACGTAGTGCACAACTAGATAGTTTTCCGCGACGAACAAAAAAAGAACCAGGAAAATCGGTTGAGAACTAAGGCCTGTGCAGAGTACACAAGATTTTGTTACACACACACATACACACACACACACACACACAGACATACACCTATGGTTTTTTTTCGCGGATTTGGATTCAGAATGGTCTAAAACGGATTACTGTGTGGTTATTTTTTTTTTCTGTTGAGTGTTGTCTTCCTTCACCCCAGATCGATCGCATAAGGACGCCCAAGTCTTACTGTGGGACGTCCTAAAAAAACATCGACCAAAACTTTTTTTTTAACCATTATTAAACCGAGTTGTAAGCTGAAAATTTAATCAATTAGGGTTTCGCCCGAGGCACCGAACTGAATATCATGTCAACAATAACAACTTCCTAACACTGAGTAGGTGTATAACGCTGTGGAAACTTCCACTATAATTTGAATTTCGGAAAAGCATATGCACTTGGAGAATGGAATAATATCTCACCAATTAGTCACAACGTTTTGTATTTGAAGAGTTACGGAAGAAAATGATCAAACTCCTATTTTCCTAATTGTATGAAAATCGAAAAACAAAGTTTGAAGTCGTCTCAGACAGAGGCATGAAAAAGTGAACTGTAAGGGCCACCTGACCGAGAATTTCATTATTTTTAAGTGACAAGAAAGGAAATGAAGTAAATCGAGAATAATTTCCAGAAATATTTACAAATTTCAAACAAGGTATGAACTTTGACCTTTTTTACCTACAAATATTTGCGTTCTTCTTCACCATAATACCTAATGTATTTATAAAAATGAGGCACTTGAACTACAACTTTTTTTTAAATCGTATCATTTGTATTTATAAAAATGAGGCACAAACATCAACTTGATGAAAGCGATCAGAGATAACAGGGGAAAAGAAGAAACATCGATAGAATCGCAAGTAAAACATCGATGTTATGAAAACATCGCACTTAAAACATCTATGTTCAGAGAAAACATCGATGTTTTCGAAACATCGACATCGATGTCGCAGCCCTAATTTCAATTCGCAATTAACGATTTTTCTTACCTGAATTCTTTTCAAGAAAACTCTTTTCCAATAATTTCATCCTTTCTTGCGACTCCAGCGAAGAGGACGTCCTTCCAAGACGCGAAGTCGAGGACCTTCCACCTATCTCTAAACAAGCTACAGCAGGCCACCAAGAACAGCAGACAATCACTAACAATACTTCCAAGCTGAGTATTTCTACGATGTAACGGTTTTTTAAGGGTTATGAAAGAAAAAACCGTTGAAATACTTCCCAGTCAGGAAAGAGAAACCGCAGACTACCACTGGTCTCCAAACCTCCCCATACAACCAGCCACTAAATCCTTTTCCTGAAAAGGCACTTTCTCTTTCCTGTTGGTTTTCTTTGTTTTTTTCTCTACCTTAACAAGGTACCTTGATATAAAGAAACTTATGGTAACAAATCAGACCTTATAAATAAATTATCCTAGCTTCTTGGAAGGCTAAGTCTGCATCTGACAGGAACTTCAGTGAAGATGTTGGCTGGAACTTCTTGTAGTAATCTGGGCTGGAACTTCTTGTAGTAATCTGGACTGGAACTTCAGCTATAGAGCCAGTGGGAAGCAGGAACTTCTAGTGGGAATATTAATTCAACCCTTTGTTGGAGATGTTAGCAGGAACTTCTGTAGTGATCTGGACTGGAGCTTCAGCTATGACTCAGAGGAAAACAAGGAAGCAGGAACTTCTGTTAGAAAATTGATTCACCCTTTAGTGGAGATTTCAGCAGGAACTTCGAATAATAATCTGGACTGGAACACCAGCTTTGACCTCAGTGAGACTGAACTTTCAGGTATGTTTTCATATTCCTGGTGGTTATTATTGTTTGATTATCGGGAATTGATAACTTTGGCAAAATTTGAAGGTCTCATGCTGTCAATCAGTACTTACTTAATTAACTTAAAAATGGTGAACAGGTGTGCAATCGCCACAACGACTTGCCGCATTTTTGTACAACTTGAGACATTTATATTTTCCCGACAAACTACTATAATATACTTCATCATCGTCCTACTCATGCCGAATAGTCATTCGGCAGTGATGGAACGTCACAACCTCACAACTCATCAATTTCAATTTTTTTTGCAAGACCATATCAAGTCGAGATAGTTGTGTCTTCATAAAATGTTAGGTTACACATTTTTCAACATTTTTTTCTTCAAAAACATTTTGATCTATAAAATTATTTGTAGCCGTGAAAAGTGATAGGCACCTTTGTTGGAATACCATACCAGTTATTACTAGGAGGGGAAAAAAACATTTTTATACTCATATTTATTTATCCATATTTTTATTTTCATAATTTCACCTAATTAAGTAATATGACATTAAAATTAGCAGTAGGTATAATCATCTACTACGTATAACGTCAAATAACGTTACTTGATTATCGACAAGGTTAGCAGTTATTCTCTTGATGGGCACTCAAAACTTGTTCACGCTTCCGTCTCGTTATGGAATGTCAGCTTAGTACATCAAACAAGCGGTGATTCAAGCTTTGAGATCAATTAATCACATTTTATCACAAGGACACGAAAAGAAACTGGATGAAATAATGAGGTACAGTTCATCAAGTGGGGAAAGAAGATTCGAACTCTCGAAGTTTTTCTTTCACCCTGTATCTTCGTTTTCCTTTAATTGTTCACGACAGAAGATGCTATTTTGAGCAATCGTTTACGTTCAATACAGGCAAATAATTTTCTTATTTATTTCATTCGTCAAATTGTTAGCAGAAACATCTTATATTCTAATATGTTTATCCAATATCATAAGAAATTTGAATTACGCTGCTATTCAAAAATTATCTTATAGTAGGACTTCATCATCCTAGTCAGTTGTGGTAAGAATGACATTATGATGAATTCAAGAATCCCATTAGGTGGGTGCTATCAACATAATTTTTTGACTCGATGCAAGTACACTATGAATCCATAAACATTGATCGAAAGTTTGTTTAACAAATTCTTTAACAAGTTGGCTGCGGGAGCCCATTCCCGAGTTTCGCCATGTCCTGAAACGTTTTTTGAGCTAATGCAGGTTTTCCATTGCTTCTGCGCATAATTATGACAAAATGAAAACATCGCATTTTTTTGTTAAATTAATTTTTTTGATAACTTGTCCATCACATGGCCCAGGCGAAGAATTTTGCTCGGCGCCTGCAGAAACAATGAGTAATGCGCGTATAGACTAGACCCGCACAGCACCAACCTCTGCAGAAAACACACCTTTTCCTGACAGTTTCTTTTTCTTCCTCCGAAGTTCAAAGACATAGAAACTATTTATTGTTACTCGCGAAGTGTTGAGGAGCAAAACCATATAAGGCATTTTTTAATGCCTCAGACGAAAATATTCAAGAAAATCGATTCTTCAACCTCAAATGATTGGTAATCGAAAAATATCCCATCGATCGTATAACTGAAGGTGTCAGTCCGTTTAGAAATCAATTGAGATCGAGATTCAACGTCGATTACAATGTTAAAATCGAAATTAGGCTGAGGAGCAATCGAAGACCACAGTCATGTCAGAAGCTTCTCATGATTACCTGTCCATCATCCCCTGTCCATTAACTTGTCTCCAGTACTCTGTGATCATCCCGCACACGAGCAGAAACGATTAACCCGCACCTGACGTGTTAATACAGACCCACTAAATCTATATACATAAAACCCCAACCGTACGTATGTACGTCGCCCGAACGTGGGGGTCCCGGGTTCGATTCCAGGCCGCGACATCAATTTTTTTAAACATATTTACGATTTGTTTTTGCCTGGTTTTAGCAGGCTTTTCAGCTAGTGAAACATAAGTTTGCCAAGAAATTAAATTGTCCGGTAATTCATTCAGTTACCAAAGTTCACACCTACAGCATACCCACTTCAATATAAAAATGACCACTGGATTCCTGTAAGCGAAATGAAATTTTTAGCATTCTTTAAAAATTGAACAATGTTGGACTTCCATCAAGGAACTATCGGTTCCAAATTTTTTACAACAGCTAAAGTAACTTTCTCCACGTCTACCAATACTCTTACTGCCGTTTGTATGATGTCTGTGCTGGCTTTCTTCAGTGATTCGTTCAACATTCGAGACACAACCACGTTATTGGCTTTCGTTTTATGTTCGTCTGATAGAATTTTTGCTGTTAGCTTTGTCTTACGTCCGTTTGTGAGGTTTGAGTTTGCTGTTTCTTCCTCTTTATGGTTGCCTGAGTTTGCTGTTACTTTCACCATAAGTTCTTCTGAAAGGTCTGAGTTTGCTGTTTCTTCCTCCTTATGTTTGTCTGAGAAGTCTGTGGTTTTAGCTTCTTGGTTCTCATCTGCGACGTAATCTTCAGCGCTTTTGCTACTTTCATCACTTGTTTCTAATCCACCACTCTTCGAGTTAGAAGAGCTTACTTCTGAAAGATCTTCTAGTAAAGAATTTTTCTTATCTTCATTAGGAAGATCCTCATTGTAAGATTCCGTCCTGTCGTCAATTCGAATCTCTACTTTTTCCGAGTCTGGTAAATCAGTCGTCATGGAAGTACAGTCGGTTTCGGTGTCTTCATCAAAAGAAATACCTTTCAATACGACAGGAGTTTCAGCAAGAACTTCTGCAACAATGCTCACTGCTGTCACGATAATTTCTTCAGGTAATTTTTCTTTTTCAAGGGAATTGAGTTCTGGAGGAACAGTTCCATCTGACAATGTTTCATTCTTGAAACTTTCTGTTTCTTCTTTAGATATTGAATCTACTCTGATGTTATGCAGACACGATTGCTCGTCAATATTCAAATCTACTGACCTTTCAGAAACTTCGTAGTTTTTATCACTCCTACTCGAGCTCTTAGAAATTTCAGCATTCATACCGTCTGCACTCAACCTTCCAGAAGTATTTACATCTTCATCTTTACTTAAAGCATTTGCGCTCGAGCTTCGAGAAATATCAACAATCAAGCTTTCGGAAGCATCAATACTCTTAACGTTTTCACTCGAACTAACCGAGCCGTCGATACAATTCATATCCCCATTTAATCTTTCATAAAACTCAGCCACGTCTCCGCTGAAGCTTTGGGAACTTTCATCTTTCGACAAAACTGCCATCAAGTTTTCTGATAGATCAGCACTCATGTTTTCAGACAAATCAGCACTCAAGCTTTGAGAGATGTCATAACTATTAACATTCTCACTTAAACATTCAGATACGGAATTCTTCCCGTCTTCACTCACGCTGATTTCTGCAGCTTCGTCCAGCTGGACAACACTGTCTTCGACGTTCGAACTTTCCCCCACAGCTTCGTTGAATTCAGATGAAAGTCCTCCAATTTCTTCACTGTTTGAAACGCGCTGTTCTTGATCCTGTCCACCAGATTCTTCAAGACTCTGAATTTCTGTTTCCAACGGTTGACTGTCGTCATAATTCTGAGCCGATTGTTGGTCTATTTCAGATTGCTGATCTAGATCAGGTTGCTGTTCTACAACCGATTGCCGATCTTCAGGTGATTCCAGGTCTGAAGGTGATTCCTTTTGGACATCCGACTGCTGATCTAGATCTGATTGTTGGTCACTAGCAGATTGCTGATCTGCAGCCGATCGATGGTGCACAACCGATTGTTGCTCCACAGTCATTTCTTCAGTCTTCTTGCTCATCGCCAATTGCTGTCCTTCCTCAACTGCCTTGCTGTCTTCCTCTTTCTTAACCAGTTTTGCCTTGTTGGCTCTCTTGAGTGCTTCTCTCCTTTTTACCTCTTCAGCCTTCTTCAGAGCAGCATCGGCCTCTGCTGCTGCAGCTGCGTCAGCTTCTGCTTCTGCTTTTTGAGCTGCGAAAATTGCAGCCCAAGATTTTATTTTCACCGGTTCTTTGGCTACTATTTGTATTTCCACAGTGTAGTCTTTAGTTTCATCGAAAGGAATTTTCTTTGGGATAAGATCGAAATCCACTTTCACTTTTCTCATCGTGTATTGACCACGCTTTTTCAGGATACTCTTCAGCTCTACAACTTTTTCCTGGTCCTGAAAAAATACAATATGGAT
>CM019178.2:14262930-14654203 GCA_009739505.2 Apolygus lucorum | reverse complement strand
AACCAGTATGGGATTCCAGCAGATATTCAAGAAGTCGCACCCACGTTTTACCACGTCATTTACAAACTGATCGTGGAAAAGAATTCTATAATGACACTGATGAGAGGGCTACTGAACAGTCATAACATCAACCACTACTCTACCTTCACCAATCTGAAAGCATCAATAGTGGAACGAGTGATTCGCACTCTGAAGACATTGCTTTGGAAACAGTTCAGTATGCAGGGACATTACAAATGGGTGAATGTCATAGAAGAAATTGTTGGACTGTTATAACAAGACCAAACATTCCTCGATAAGATGGCACCCGCAGATGTCAAAGGAAACGAAAAGAGAAGTTGGCACTCAAGACCTTATTCGCACCAAGAGAAGAGGAAGAAACAACAGCCAAAATTCAAGATTGACGACTACGTGAGGATATCCAAGAGGAAAGCAGAATTTGAAAAGGGATACACTCCCTCGTGGTCAACTGAAATATTCAAGATCGTTCGAGTGAAGAAGACTGTACCACCCACCTACATCCTGGAGGATAGTGAGAAGAAACAAGTCGCCGGAGGATTTTATCAAGAAGAACTACAATGACCAAGTACCCAAGAGTATATCTTGTGTGGAGAAGTACTGAGACGAGATGGAGAGGGTCGAGTTATGTAAAATGGTTGGGATTCGCTCGAGACATAATAGTTGGATCAATACCGAGAATTTCGCTCAGTGAAGATAGTATATAAGGAGCTGCACACCCTAAAATCAGTCAGTTGTTAATTGGATCTCGAAGAGTCAACATGTTGAACGTTGAAGAGCACCTATCTAATGAGGAGGAAGGGGTTGAATTGAAGGGTGGGTAGTATCATACTCACTACACCCTACGGTTCATCCTTGGACTACGGACAGGAGATACGGATCGCCATACAGCATCAAGACCTCTTCACCCTACCGAGTCAGAGTTTCCTGGAGCTACAAGGACGT
Source organism: Apolygus lucorum (assembly GCA_009739505.2). Lineage (NCBI taxonomy): Eukaryota > Metazoa > Arthropoda > Insecta > Hemiptera > Miridae > Apolygus > Apolygus lucorum. The sequence goes on along the minus strand of CM019178.2, from coordinate 14,653,240 downwards.
TTCTTGAAGGAAGATGGATCAGGACCACCGCCGCCAGCTACCATGTCAATGACTAGCAACGCCTTCCCGTTTCTCTTTGATGAGATACGCTACGAAATGTGTGCCACAGAAATCGACCGAGTGAGGAATCCCGGCATAACATCATCGATGAAAGGCTACACATCGTTCATGAAAGGCACCGAAAACGAGATTGAAAATTATGGTTGGGTAGTGACTGATACTCTCAACGTATCAACTGAAGGGTATTTCAACGTCTGTTTACCCCTCAGTATGCTACTTGGATTCTTCGAATGTTATCAAAAAGTAGTGATCAACGTCAAGCAAGAACTGATATTCTACGATCGAGAAGAGATGAAAAAACTGCTACTTGTCTCAAGGAGTTGCAGGAGCCGAACCAGCTCGGGCCAAAATCGAATGACACCTCTCCTGGCGGTGTACCCTACCTCACACTCGACAACCATCATCGACTGGAACTTCATCGTCATCTTCAAAAAGAAAAGGCAATAAGAATGGATTTCCGCTGCTTGGAGCTCTACGAGTACCCTCTACTTCCGACCACCCAGAAGCATGTATGGAACGTCAAGACGTCATCTCAAGTTGAAAAACCTAGATACGTAATATTAGCTTTTCAAACTGGAGAAAGAACACGGTGAGGGAAACTGTCATGCCGTTTCGACCATTGTAATCTGAGCAATGTTAAGTTATTTTTGAACTCAAAATCATATCCATACGATGATCTGAATATCAACTTTGAAAGAAATCAATTTTCTGTCCTCTACCGAATGTATGCCACATTTCAACAAAGTTACTACGGGGTTGAATACAATCATCCATTACTTTCACTTAACCAATTCAAGGAAAGAGGAACTTTGGTTGTTTTGGATTGTTCAAAACAGAGTGAATCCATCAAATCTGGACCTATAGATGTGATGTTGGAATTTGAAGCGAGCGTAGCATTTCCCGGTGACACAACAGCGTATTGCCTCATCATTCACGACCGATCAGTGGAGTACAAACCCTTTGACCAATATAGTCCGTCGAATGGTATAAAAATGTTGTCAGACTGCATGTAGGTATGAATCCTACGTCTTGAAGGAGATTTAGCGAATCATCGAACCTCAGCAGCTGGACCACTTCACCACTGACATTTGTCACGTGAAGCCTATATAAAAGGAGTACCATAATCGATTGTCATTCAGTCATCATCATGCCGTCAAAGAGAGAGGTTGTTCTGGATCTCCACTGGTTCTTCAACGATGAAATGAAGCATATCGTTAAAGAGTTATCGTTGAGTGATCACAATGTTTTCTCAGCACAACATTGGATTTTCAAACCACCCAAGGGATTGTACATTTACGTTCCAAAGGCTCGAAAAGCTAATAATTGGATCGTAAAGCACGTACACAGAATTCCGTGGGATGAAGGAGATGTGGAATACAGCCAGCTATCAAATATTTTTCATCGCATCTCTTCTAATTATGATATCATCTAGTGTGAAAGGAAAGCAAAAGGGTTGACTTCATTCAACAGCTGGTTCAAGAAACCTACGATAGTTGACGTTGAAAGTATTGGATGCCCCAAATATCTTCATTACTTGAACCTTTAGCGATAGGATCGCATGGTATTTTTCATAATTCGGCACCAACATTATGTGCATTCCATAAATGTAGAGCAATAGCTGACTGGATGATAACTGATTGTTTGTAAATATGTTTTTCATAATTAATAGTTAAAGTTGAAATGTTAAAAAAAATTGTGTTTACGTTTTATGTTTGAATATTGTTTGTTAATTTTGTTTAATTGTAATAAAAATTGAAGAAAAAAAAAAAAGTTGAGATGTAACATCCTTTATTGTCTTTGGTCCAAGTATCCGAACGGTAAATCCTGTATGGTGCTAGTAGTGAGGACAGGCCGAGTAACCCTCTCAAAGGTTGTGGTGAAAATCCCTTCGGGAGAGAGGGTCGGCAGGGAAAAAAGACAATAAAAATGATGACTCAAACTATTAGGCTAATACATTATGTTTATCGTTCATGTTCAAATATTGTTTATTTAAAAAATTGTATTTTGTTTGATAAAATTATATTACCTAATTTATGTTGAATAAATAAAATTAAAAAAAAAAAAAAACTCTATCGATTGACCCCACCTTGACGCGGTGATAGAGCTTAGTTGGAAATTCCAACGACCAAGAGGGTCAACAAACTTTTAAATTTCTCGTTGAAGTGTGATTTCGTGAAGTATAAGTTTTACCTTTGGAGGACCAACATATTAAATTTACTCGTGATAAACTCTGTCGATCGACCCCCACCTTGACGAGGTGACAGAGCTTAGTTGGAATGACTAAGTGGGTCGAACAATGGTACTAATTGCATCTTAATGGTAAAGAAATTAGTTGTACTTACCTTAGATCCTTTGACCTGTCCTTTTCAGGACAACAAATGTCATTTCTCTTAGTTGTACTGACCTTGCTTTGAAACTTGTAGTAGAGATTGAAACATGATTACATGGTAGGAAAGATCGACGATAGTGCCATCTAGTTAACCTATCATGAAGCTCCATTCTCAAGCTAGCTTAAATGATAGTTTTTACCTCATGACATTGGTCGGTGGGGTGAGAATGAGGGTGAGAGTGAGGGGGAGTGTGTGGGGTAAGTATGGGGAGAGTATGGGGAGAGTATGGGGGAGTATGTGGGGGTAAGTTTGGGGAGTACTTGAGAGTATGGGGGAACATGTAGGGGTAGGTGAGAGGGACTATGGGTGAGTGTGTTAGGAAGTATGGGTGAGTGTGTAAGGGTAAGTATGGGGAGTATGTGGGGGTAGGTTTGAGAGGGAGTATGGGGTAGTGTTGTAGGGGTAAGTATGGGGGAGTGTCGTGAGGGTAAGTATGGGAGAGTATGTGGGGGTAGGTGAGAGGGAGTATGGGGGGGGGGGTTTGTAGGGGAGTATGGGGGGTACTGTGAAGGGGTAAGGAAGGGGAATATGTAGTGTAAGTATGGGGGCGTATGTGGGGGAGTGGTAGGAAGGAGTCCCCTGCAGGAAGAGTCGGGGGGGGGGGGTGGAAGGGGGCGGAAAGAGTGAGGGCGGGAGGAGTAAGTGGGTGGGCGGAGTACGGGCGGGAGGAGTACGGGGGCGGAGAGTAAGGGGGCGGGAGAAAGTACAGGGGCGGCGGAAGTGAGAGGGTGGAGAGTCAAGGGGGCGGGAGGAGTACGGGGCAGACGGAGTAAGGGGCGGAAGCAGTACGGGGGCGTGAGGAGTACGGGTCGGGAGGAGTATGGGGGTGGAGGGAGTACGGGTTGGGAGGATTAAGGGGCGGGGTGAGTACGGAGGCGGGAGGAGTACGGGGGCGGAGGAGTACGGGGGCGGGAGTACGGGCGGGAGGAGTACAAGGGCGAAGGAGTGAGGGGGTAGAGAGTAAGGGGGCGGGAGGAGTAAGTGGGCGGGAGGAGTACGGGGTCAGAAGGAGTAAGGGGGCGGGAGGAGTACGGGGGCGGGAGGAGTACAGGAGCGGGAGGAGTACGGTGGCGGGAGGAGTACGGGGGCGGGAGGAATACGGGGTGGGAGGAGTACGGGGGCGGGAGGAGTACGGGACGGGAGGAGTATGGGGCGGGAGGAGTATGGGGCGGGAGGAGTATGGGGGGCGGGAGGAGTACGGGGCGGGAGGAGTATAGGGCGGGAGGAGTACAGGGCGGGAGGAGTACGGGGGCGGGAGGAGTACGGGTTGGGAGGAGTACGGGGGCGGGAGGAGTACGGGTCGGGAGGAGTACGGGGGCGGAGGAGTACGGGGGGGGAGGACTAGTGTGGCGGGAGAGGTCAGGGGGTGGGAGGGGGTGGTGGGGGTAGGGGTCAGGGGGTGGGAGGGGCGGTGGGGGTAGGGGTCAAGGTCAAAAGGTCGTAGTATTAATAGTTATGTGCCAGAACATACATTTTCCCTCTACTAATAACATAATTTAATTTATTATATTTATTTAAGAAATTTCATTTTTTTTTTCTAGAAAATCACTTGTGCCAGCCCCCTAAAAGGTGCCATTTGACTGGATAATGAGATTCCCAAAGTTTAAGGTCGATCAGATAACATTAACCCGTGCCGCATCGGGGTTGAAGCTCAGAAACTCACTTTTTTTCATACAAATATTCTTTTTTTCCTCATAACATAGTAACCATTTGTCCTGGAGACTTGAGATTCAAATGAATCAATATTCCGTATAACAGAGTGATAAAGATACATCAAATCGCCTGGAGGTTGGTTTCATACACTGGAGTGTGGTTTCTAGGTGTATGCGTAAAAAGGCACATTTGCTAAAACGGACCACGTTTTCAGATGGGAAAAGCTGAATAACATAATTTAATTTATTATATTTATTTAAGAAATTTCATTTTTTTTCTAGAAAATCACTTGTGCCAGCCCCCTAAAAGGTGCCATTTGACTGGATAATGAGATTCCCAAAGTTTTAGGTCGATCAGATAACATTAACCCGTGCCGCATCGGGGTTGAAGCTCAGAAACTCACTTTTTTTCATACAAATATTCTTTTTTTCCTCATAACATAGTAACCATTTGTCCTGGAGACTTGAGATTCAAATGAATCAATATTCCGTATAACAGAGTGATAAAGATACATCAAATCGCCTGGAGGTTGGTTTCATACACTGGAGTGTGGTTTCTAGGTGTATGCGTAAAAAGGCACATTTGCTAAAAACGGACCACGTTTTCAGATGGGAAAAGCTGAATAACATAATTTAATTTATTATATTTATTTAAGAAATTTCATTTTTTTTCTAGAAAATCACTTGTGCCAGCCCCCTAAAAGGTGCCATTTGACTGGATAATGAGATTCCCAAAGTTTTAGGTCGATCAGATAACATTAACCCGTGCCGCATCGGGGTTGAAGCTCAAAAACTCACTTTTTTTCATACAAATATTCTTTTTTTCCTCATAACATAGTAACCATTTGTCCAGGAGACTTGAGATTCAAATGAATCAATATTCCGTATAACAGAGTGATAAAGATACATCAAATCGCCTGGAGGTTGGTTTCATACACTGGAGTGTGGTTTCTAGGTGTATGCGTAAAAAGGCACATTTGCTAAAACGGACCACGTTTTCAGATGGGAAAAGCTGAATAACATAATTTAATTTATTATATTTATTTAAGAAATTTCATTTTTTTTCTAGAAAATCACTTGTGCCAGCCCCCTAAAAGGTGCCATTTGACTGGATAATGAGATTCCCAAAGTTTTAGGTCGATCAGATAACATTAACCCGTGCCGCATCGGGGTTGAAGCTCAGAAACTCACTTTTTTTCATACAAATATTCTTTTTTTCCTCATAACATAGTAACCATTTGTCCTGGAGACTTGAGATTCAAATGAATCAATATTCCGTATAACAGAGTGATAAAGATACATCAAATCGCCTGGAGGTTGGTTTCATACACTGGAGTATGGTTTCTAGGTGTATGCGTAAAAAGGCTCATTTGCTAAAACGGACCACGTTTTCAGATGGGAAAAGCTGAATAACATAATTTAATTTATTATATTTATTTGAGAAATTTCATTTTTTTTCTAGAAAATCACTTGTGCCAGCCCCCTAAAAGGTGCCATTTGACTGGATAATGAGATTCCCAAAGTTTTAGGTCGATCAGATAACATTAACCCGTGCCGCATCGGGGTTGAAGCTCAGAAACTCACTTTTTTTCATACAAATATTCTTTTTTTCCTCATAACATAGTAACCATTTGTCCTGGAGACTTGAGATTCAAATGAATCAATATTCCGTATAACAGAGTGATAAAGATACATCAAATCGCCTGGAGGTTGGTTTCATACACTGGAGTGTGGTTTCTAGGTGTATGCGTAAAAAGGCACATTTGCTAAAACGGACCACGTTTTCAGATGGGAAAAGCTGAATAACATAATTTAATTTATTATATTTATTTAAGAAATTTCATTTTATTTCTAGAAAATCACTTGTGCCAGCCCCCTAAAAGGTGCCATTTGACTGGATAATGAGATTCCCAAAGTTTTAGGTCGATCAGATAACATTAACCCGTGCCGCATCGGGGTTGGAGCTCAGAAACTCACTTTTTTTCATACAAATATTCTTTTTTTCCTCATAACATAGTAACCATTTGTCCTGGAGACTTGAGATTCAAATGAATCAATATTCCGTATAACAGAGTGATAAAGATACATCAAATCGCCTGGAGGTTGGTTTCATACACTGGAGTGTGGTTTCTAGGTGTATGCGTAAAAGGGCACATTTGCTAAAACGGACCACGTTTTCAGATGGGAAAAGCTGAATAACATAATTTAATTTATTATATTTATTTGAGAAATTTCATTTTTTTTCTAGAAAATCACTTGTGCCAGCCCCCTAAAAGGTGCCATTTGACTGGATAATGAGATTCCCAAAGTTTTAGGTCGATCAGATAACATTAACCCGTGCCGCATCGGGGTTGAAGCTCAGAAACTCACTTTTTTTCATACAAATATTCTTTTTTTCCTCATAACATAGTAACCATTTGTCCTGGAGACTTGAGATTCAAATGAATCAATATTCCGTATAACAGAGTGATAAAGATACATCAAATTGCCTGGAGATTGGTTTCATACACTGGAGTGTGGTTTCTAGGTGTATGCGTAAAAAGGCACATTTGCTAAAACGGACCACGTTTTCAGATGGGAAAAGCTGAATAACATAATTTAATTTATTATATTTATTTGAGAAATTTCATTTTTTTTCTAGAAAATCACTTGTGCCAGCCCCCTAAAAGGTGCCATTTGACTGGATAATGAGATTCCCAAAGTTTTAGGTCGATCAGATAACATTAACCCGTGCCGCATCGGGGTTGAAGCTCAGAAACTCACTTTTTTTCATACAAATATTCTTTTTTTCCTCATAACATAGTAACCATTTGTCCTGGAGACTTGAGATTCAAATGAATCAATATTCCGTATAACAGAGTGATAAAGATACATCAAATCGCCTGGAGGTCGGTTTCATACACTGGAGTGTGGTTTCTAGATGTATGCGTAAAAAGGCACATTTGCTAAAACGTACCACGTTTTGAGATGGGAAAAGCTGAATAACATAATTTTATTTATTATATTCATTTAAGAAATTCTATTATTCTTTTTTTTTTAGAAAATCACTTGTGCCAACTTCCTAAAAGGTGCCATTTGACTGGAAAATGAGATTCCCAGAGTTTTAGGTCGATCAGATAACATTAACCCGTGCTGCATCGGGGTTGAAGTTCAGAAACTCACTTTTTTTCATAAAAATATTCTTTTTTTCCTCATAACATAGTAACCATTTGTCCTGGAGACTTGAGATTCAAATGAATCAATATTCCGTATAACAGAGTGATAAAGATACATCAAATCGCCTGGAGGTCGGTTTCATACACTGGAGTGTGGTTTCTACTGGTAGGTGTACGCGTAAAAAGGCACATTTGTTAAAACTGACCACGTTTTGAGATGGGAAAAGCTGAATTACATAATTTTATTTATTATATTTATTTAAGAAATTTTTTTTTTTAGAAAATCACTTGTGCCAACCCCCTAAAAGGTGCCATTTGACTGGAAAATGAGATTCCTAAAGTTTTAGGTCGATCAGACATTATTACCCCGTGCCGCATCGGGGTTGAAGCTCAGAAACTCACTTTTTTTCATACAAATATTCTTTTTTTCCTCATAACATAGTAACCATTTGTCCTGGAGACTTGAGATTCAAATTAATCAATATTCCGTATAACAGAGTGACAAAGATACATCAAATCGCCTGGAGGTCGGTTTCATACACTGGAGTGTGGTTTCTAGGTGTATGCGTAAACAGGCACATTTGCTAAAACGGACCACGTTTTGAGATGGGAAAAGCTGAATAACATAATTTTATCTATTATAGGTATTTATTTAAGAAATTCTATTTATTTTTTAGAAAATCACTTGTGCCAACTCCCTAAAAGGTGCCATTTGACTGGAAAATGAGATTCCTAAAGTATTAGGTCGATCAGACAACATTACCCCGTGCCGCATCGGGGTTGAAGCTCAGAAACTCACTTTTTTTCATACAAATATTCTTTTTTTCCTCATAACATAGTAACCATTTGTCCTGGAGACTTGAGATTCAAATTAATCAATATTCCGTATAACAGAGTGATAAAGATACATCAAATCGCCTGGAGGTCGGTTTCATACACCGGAGTGTGGTTTCTAGGTGTATGCGTAAAAAGGCACATTTGCAAAAACGGACCACGTTTTGAGATGGGAAAAGCTGAATAACACAATTTTATTTATTACATTTATTTAAGAAATTTTATTTATTTTTTAGAAAATCACTTGTGCCAACCCCCTAAAAGGTGCCATTTGACTGGAAAATGAGATTCCCAAAGTTTTAGGTCGATCAGATAACATTAACCCGTGCCGCATCGAGGTTGAAGCTCAGAAACTCACTTTTTTTCATTCAAATATTCTTTTTTTCCTCAAAACATAGTAACCATTTGTCCTGGAGACTTGAGATTCAAATGAATCAATATTCCGTATAACAGAGTGACAAAGATATTCAACCAAAGATTGTTGTTGTTGGTTCCCTGATTACGGGATTCCAATAGCACGTCATCTCGATTGTTGTTGTTGGTTCCCTGATCACGGGATTTCAATAGGACGTCATCTCGATTGTTGTTGTTGGTTCCCTGATCACGGGATTTCAATAGGACGTCATCTCGATTGTTATTGTTGGTTCCCTGATCACGGGATTGCAATAGAACGTCATCTGGATTGTTGTTGTTGGTTCCCTGATCACGGGATTTCAATAGGACGTCATCTCGATTGTTGTTGTTGGTTCCCTGATCACGGGATTTCAATAGGACGTCATCTCGATTATTTTTGTTGGTTCCCTGATCACAGGATTTCAATAGGACGTCATCTCGATTGTTGTAGTTGGTTCCCTGATCACGGGATTTCAATAGGACGTCATCTCGATTGTTGTTGTTGGTTCCCTGATCACGGAATTTCAATAGGACATCTCGATTATTGTTGTTGGTTCCCTGATCACGGGAGTTCAATAGGACGTTATCTCGATTGTTGTTGTTGGTTCCCTGATCACGGGATTTCAATAGGACGTCATCTCGATTGTTGTTGTTGGTTCCCTGATCACGGGAATTCAATAGGACGTCATCTCGATTATTGTTGTTGGTTCCCTGATCACGGGATATCAATAGGGCGTCATCTCGATTGTTGTTGTTGGTTCCCTGATCACGGGATTTCAATTGGACGTCATCTCGATTGTTGTTGAGAACACACCAAGGGCCTCACACACAAATTTTACTGGGTCTTGAACAAATTGATGACTACAATATCTTGGGAAACAATCACTTTTTATTCAGGGGAACAACTCCGTAAAACACAGAAATTTCAACGAACGAACGGACGAACAATACAAAATGGCGAACCGAATTACAAAGCACTTTTCTATATGGATGCTACAAAACAAAAATTGATCAAACTTAACACCATGGAAGTATTTCACCCTAACTCTATGGAAGTCATCACTTGATTCTCAACATTCTCCCACCTTGATGAGTAACTCACGAATCAACATCAATTAAAGCATACATGGCCCACAAATTCAAAAAATTACAAATTATACAAATTCAAACTAATCACCTAAGTGTCAGGTGCAACAAAATTACAATTGAGAAATTACAGCCATCAAAAAAATAATTCAATAAAATTCAAATATCACAAAAATTAGATCATTGGTATCTCACAGGTAATTTCACCTTTCGACCACATCGCGTCACACTGTCCAGGACAATTTTCTTATGAGATGGACTTGAAGGAGCAGAAAGATCATCCACAGAGTGGTTGATGGATTCTTCAGCCAGGGCCAAGTCCTCTGCGTTATCGACGTCATCAGATCCAAAGACCTCCAGGGGATGAAGCCTCCGCACAGGACGACAAAGCCTGCCCTCAGCCGTCCTCACATAGACAACTCTGATTCTGTTGTCTTTGCCACGAACGATTTCCTCTATCACACCCAATGGCCAGTCCAAGCGTTTAGTCCCGTCACTTCCAATCAGGACCACCTCTCCCTCAATGGGTTCACGAGTGTTTCTGAATTTAGATCCAGTAAGAGCAAGCTGGCCCAAATATTCTATCCTGAATCGATGACGGAGTTCTTCCTGCACTCTCTGGCGATGGTGGAGACGACGAGCTAAACTAGAGCTGTCCACAACATCGCATTCAGGAACGCCTGCTTCTCTGATCTCCTGGAGAAACATCTGAGGTGTGATTGCTACAGGATCATTCACATCTTCTGACACATATGTGATTGGTCGGGAATTGATCAAAGCTTCAACATCACACAGAACAGTGTAGAGCTCTTCATGGTTCAAGGAGGCCCGGCCAAGGTTCTTCCGTAAAAGGGACTTTAAAGTTTGCACCATCCTCTCCCAGAATCCACCCCACCAAGCAGCAGTGGGAGGATTAAAACGCCAGTCGATCTTGCTCACCTGGGCATAATCAGCAACCTTATTCCAATCAATATCAGTAATTGCATTCACAAATCCACGAAAATTCGTACCATTGTCACTGTACATGACTGCTGGACGACCACGACGTGCAACGAATCTCCGGAATGCAAGCATAAAAGCTTCAGTACTCAAAGAAGATACAAGGTCCAGGTGCACGGCCCGATAAATAGCACATGTGAACACACATACCCAGACCTTAGAACCATCTGCCAAGTAAAGAGGTCCAGCGTAATCTGTTCCTGACACCTCGAACACCCTTGCATCTCTCACTCTATCTTCAGGCAGTGGGGGATGATTCCACATCAAGACTTGCAGCGGCAAAACGTCGACAGACTACACAGGCATTGGTGATGCGCCTCAAATTTCTACGGCCCTTAACAATCCAAAACCTCTCACGAAGAGTATTCAACAGATGCTGTCCCACAATATGTCCATTTCTACAATGGGAATGATGAATCAACCTGTCAACAATAGGATGCTGTGGAAGGATTATTGGAGATCTGAAGTCCTCAGAGTCTTTCCTAGCCCAGATCTTGGTTCGAACGCGCAACAGCCCATCTTCACTCCTGCGAGGTTTGAGTCTCCTCACAGTTACAGCATCCTTTTCCGCAAAAGCTTCACTTTGAACTAGGCGTAAGATCCACTTTTCCGACACTTCCAATTCAGACATGGTCAGTCGTCCTCTGGTTCTAACAGAATCCCTGCGAGCATTATGACGAAACCTCACCATCCATCCGACTATCTTCTGCAGCTTCCAGTAGCCACTCACTCTCTCAGTCAACAGTTGAGAGAATGTTGGTCCATCATAACAGGAGACAACAGGAGACTTACGTCTCTCTTCCAGAATCTCTGACTCATCTATTTCTACAGGAACTGATGGCCATTCACATTTGGGTAACCTGAGCCATGCAGGTCCCTCCCACCATTGGGCTCTAATCAAACCAAGCGGAAAACATCCTCTACTAGCCAAATCAGCTGGGTTCAGAACACCTGGGACATGGAACCAAGAGTCTGGATTAGACAGGGAGCGAATTTCCTTAACCCTATTCCCAACAAAGACGGCCCAGGGTTCCTCACGCTGAATCCAAGAGAGCACTGTAGATGAGTCACTCCAGTAGTATGTGCCACATATATTGTCAATCACCTTCAGAACACTATGACACAATCTCGCTCCCACCGTGGCTGCCAGAAGCTCCAACCTGGGAATAGTGATCTTCTTCACTGGAGTCACACGAGATTTAGCTGCAATCAGTTGCACTGTCACATTGCCCTGATACTCAGCTCTGAGGTATACCACCGCAGCATAAGCCACCTGGCTGGCATCACAAAAGGTGTGCAGCGTAAGCGAAGCATCCACAGAATCCATACCTGTCAACCACCGCGGAACAGCAACTTCCCTCAACAATGATATTTCCTTGACCCACTGCAGGAATTCCTCTTTAGATTCATCATCCACAGGTGTGTCCCAATCTCCCCCAGATACCCAAGCCTTTTGTATCAGTCTCTTGGGTACAACAGTCACTGGGCATGTCAGCCCTATGGGATCATACAACCTCTGTGTAGATGATAAAAGAACCCTTCTGGTCACTGAACCAGAATCCAGGTCAGAAAATCAGAGCTCTTCTCCCAAATCATACCAAGAACTGAGGTTCCTTTAACCTCATCAGTACTTTCTCCAGAGTACTCCCATCCACGAAGCTCAAATTGAGCCATGGAGAACAATGAGCTAGCTTGTTCCCGGAACTCCTCAACTTCATTCATAGTTGAATGGCTCCCAACATAATTATCAACGTACAAACATTGTCGTACCTGTTCAATCACACCAGGGGACACAGGTAGTTGTCCTTTGTCAATCATTTCCTGACAACGGTCCAAATGATGGTCAAACACGGCTCCGAGAAGGAATGGGCTACAACAGACACCAAAAACAACTCTAGCATGTCTGAAGATTCTCAGTTGGTTGTTTTCACCCTTCCATATAAATCTGAGGAAGTCGCGATCAGATGGATGAATTGAAATCTGTAGGAATGCTTTTTTAACATCAGCAATCAAACCAATACGTCCAATTCGAAAACGTAAGAGAACCAAGGGAATCAGCTCAATCAAGTTGGGTCCAGTTTCAAGGCACTGATTGAGTGATGGCTGTCCCCTTTCTCTAGCAGAAGCGTCAAAGACAGGCCTAACAGGTGTCGTGCTACCCTCCTTGTAGACTGGTCGATGGGGCAGATAATGGCCAACATTCCACTCCTGAGCTGGCACCTCTTCAATAATGCCTGAATCACACCATTCAGTTAGGACATCCAAATATCTCTTCTCACTAGAGGTACTCCTCAACCTACGCAGAGTAGACTCTAATCTCTTAGAAGCCAATCCAAAATTTCTGGGGAGTGGGGGGTGGTCCTCAAGCCAGGGCAAATTCACTTCATATCTGCCATTCTCCAGGATGGTCACAGTATCATTGAAGTGTTCTCTAGCAGCGATGGCACGATCCTCCCTAGACTTCACCTGAGCTGTATCTTCAATTCCAATGGTATCTAACCTCCACAAATCAGGAACAGATAGGTCAGCCGAAAACAAACTCAAGTGTGAAAGAAGAGTTGTGTGATTTGCCTCCACCTCAGAAAGTTTACCCATCAGAGTCCATCCAAGAAGGGTATGGAAAGCCACCAGTCCACAATCCAACTCCACTCGTGCGCCTGTCAGTAGTTTCCCAAAAATATCCGCACCAATCAGAATGTCTATTGGACCTCCATGAACGTCAGTCAGCGTTACCTTCTTTCGTTTGAGTTCAGGCAACAGGTTGGTAACAGGTGCCGTAGGTACAGCCTGACAAATGATCTCAGTATCCAGAACATCAAAATTGCAAGCATAATCCCCAGTCATACTCTCAATGCGTAGCTTGTAGTAATGGTGCTTCTTGGGCTCAGACACAGAACCACCAAACAGCGCATGCTCCACTCGAACCTCTCCAGTAGGGCCAGTGTTCAACAAGGAGGCCAGTCTCTTGGTGATATACGATCGCTGTGAACCACTGTCAAATAGGACCCTAGCTGTGACATTGGGAGCAGTCTTCAATCGAACCAAAACAGTTTGCATAATCACAGAATTATGACATGTATTCGACAAGTTGCTTTCCACCTTCAAATCAGTAGCCGGTTTCCTATCAGTGGGTACTTCACGCTTGGGACACATCAAAGGAACGTGGTTACCTTCACAGAGAATACACTTGTTACCAGACTTGCAACTGCGTCTGCTGTGACCCTTGCGCAGACACTGGAAACAGGCACCCCGCTCCTTCACCACCTTCTGATTTTGCTCAAGGGAGCATCCACGAGCCACAAAACAATTTTCAGAAGAGTGGGTTTCAGTGTTACAAGAGATGCATTCCTTCCTCGAATCATTTGCCCTCACATTGACCAAATCAGCTGCCGTCACAATGTTGGATTTCGGGGGGAGTGTAGAAGAACTGCTGGAAGACTTCAAGCGCCTATCAGAAGAAGAAGTCTGATCATTGACACCAGAAAATGAAGTTCGAGCTAGTGACAAGCGCTCCTCACTCTCAACTTCACGCTGCAAAAATGCCAACAACTGCTCCATCTTGCCGTCACCTCTTGTCTCAGCACCGAATCCACCTTCACTCGAAGTAGAAGACCGTTTTAAAGTCGAATACTCCCTCTCCCAGTCCTTCAAAACGCTCTCAGGCAGGGCAGATTCTACCAGTGGGATCAATAAATAGGTGCACTTATCACCTGCAACACCTAGGGTCTCCAAAGCCCTCAGTTGGGTGGTCAAACTATCATACAACAACCGTAGAGAGTCAACTTTTCTCCCTTTAGCCTTCACCAGAACCAACGACAATAACTCTCTCACATACAACTCAATGAGAAGGTCCTCACGCCCGAATCTGGCTTTGAGCTGTTCAATGGCCTTTTAGTAATTGCCTGCCGAAGGTGGGAAACTCTCTACTAAGTCTCTAGCAGGGGACTTTTCAGCAGTATACAATAACAAATACTGGAACTTTTCCTCATCATCGAAGTCACTACTTTCGTGGATACGCTTAAAAGTAGCCCAAAACGAGATCCAGTCTTTAATTTGACCACTAAACTGCTTAGGGACAAGTTTAGGTAGTTTCAGTTTACACTTAGTGGGACTATCAGCCAAGGAACGAGCAGAAACAAACGACTTCTTATCATCCTCCTCCAGGGACCTCTCAAAACGTTCTTTTCTAGCTAACAAAGAAGTGTACCTATCTCTGTAGACCTCCATATCATCAAAATCCTTGTCAATATCATAATCACATTCACTGGGATCCACAGAAAATAGCAGCTCGCTTATCTTGCTGTCTAAAGTGAACAAACGAATGCCTTTGTCCACAAACTTATCATAATACTCTCTTACCTCGAGAATTTCCAGTTTAGCTTCCAAACTAGCTTCTAATTTGTTACCAGCAACTGAGAAGAGCCGACGCAATTGCGATCTCTCATTTCGAAGTGGTTCCAGTTTCCCAATGATCTTCTCCATGGTCAAAAAACGTTCAATTCCGTCACAAAGGGATGCCACTATGTTGAGAACACACCAAGGGCCTCACACACAAATTTTACTGGGTCTTGAACAAATTGATGACTACAATATCTTGGGAAACAATCACTTTTTATTCAGGGGAACAACTCCGTAAAACACAGAAATTTCAATGAACGAACGGACGAACAATACAAAATGGCGAACCGAATTACAAAGCACTTTTCTATATGGATGCTACAAAACAAAAATTGATCAAACTTAACACCATGGAAGTATTTCACCCTAACTCTATGGAAGTCATCACTTGATTCTCAACAATTGTTGTTGTTGGTTCCCTGATCACGGGAATTCAATAGGACGTCATCTTGATTGTTGTTGTTGGTTCCCTGATCACGGGATTTCAATAGGACGTCATCTCGATTATATTTGTTGGTTCCCTGATCACGGGATTTCAATAGGACGTCATCTCGATTGTTGTTGTTGGTTCCCCGATCACGGGAATTCAATAGGACGTCATCTCGATTATTGTTGTTGGTTCCCTGATCACGGGATTTCATTAGGACGTCATCTCGATTGTTGTTGTTGGTTCCCTGTTCACGGGATTTCAATAGGACGTCATTCTTAATTGTTGTTGTTGGTTCCCTGATCACGGGATTTCAATAGGACGTCATCTCGATTGTTGTTGTTGGTTCCCTGATCACGGGATTGCAATAGGACGTCATCTCGATTGTTGTTGTTGGTTAGCATTTAAATGAGATGACGTCCTTTTGAAATCCCGTGATCAGGGAACCAACAACAACAATCGAGATGTCCTATTGAAATCCCGTGATCTGGGAACCAACAACAACAATCGAGATGACGTCCTATTGAAATCCCGTGATCAGGGAACCAACAACAACAATCGAGATGACGTCCTATTGAAATCCCGTGATCAGGGAACCAACAACACTAATCGAGATGACGTCTTATTGAAATCCCGTGATCAGGGAACCAACAAAAACAATCGAGATGACGTCCTATTGAAATCCCGTGATCAGGGAACCAACAGCAACAATCGAGATGACATCCTATTGAAATCCCGTGATCAGGGAACCAACAACAACAATCGAGATGACGTCCCATTGACATCCCTTGATCAGGGAACCAACAACAACAATCGAGATGACGTTCTATTGAAATCCCGTGATCAGTGAACCAACAGCAACAATCGAGATGACGTCATATTGAAATCCCGTGATTGGGGAACCAACAACAATAATCGAGATGACGTCATATTGAAATCCCGTGATCGTGGAACCAACAACAATAATCGAGATGACGTCCTATTGAAATCCCGTGATCATGGAACCAACAACAACAATCAAGATGACGTCCTATTGAAATCCCGTGATCAGGGAACCAACAACAACAATCGAGATGACGTCCTATTGAAATCCCGTGATCAGGGAACCAACAACAACAACCGAGATGACGTCCTATTGAAATCCTGTGATCAGGGAACCAACAACAATAATCGAGATGACGTCTTATTGAATTCCCGTGATCGGGGAACCAACAACAACAATCGAGATAACGTCCTATTGAAATCCCGTGATCAGGGAACCAACAACAACAATCGAGATGACGTCCTATTGAATCCCGTGATCAGGGAACCAACAACAACAATCGAGATGACGTCCTATTGAAATCCCGTGATCAGGGAACCAACAACAACAATCGAGATGACGTCCTATTGAAATCCCGTGATTAGGGAACCAACAACAACAATCGAGATGTCCTATTGAAATCCCGTGATCTGGGAACCAACAACAACAATCGAGATGACGTCCTATTGAAATCCCGTGATCAGGGAACCAACAACAACAATCGAGATGACGTCCTATTGAAATCCCGTGATCAGGGAACCAACAACAACAATCGAGATGACGTCTTATTGAAATCCCGTGATCAGGGAACCAACAACAACAATCGAGATGACGTCCTATTGAAATCCCGTGATCAGGGAACCAACAGCAACAATCGAGATGACATCCTATTGAAATCCCGTGATCAGGGAACCAACAACAACAATCGAGATGACGTCCTATTGAAATCCCGTGATCAGTGAACCAACAGCAACAATCGAGATGACGTCATATTGAAATCCCGTGATCGGGGAACCAACAACAATAATCGAGATGACGTCCTATTGAAATCCCGTGATCATGGAACCAACAACAACAATCAAGATGACGTCCTATTGAAATCTCGTGATCAGGGAACCAACAACAACAATCGAGATGACGTCCTATTGAAATCCCGTGATCAGGGAACCAACAACAACAATCGAGATGACGTCCTATTGAAATCCTGTGATCAGGGAACCAACAACAATAATCGAGATGACGTCCTATTGAATTCCCGTGATCGGGGAACCAACAACAACAAACGAGATAACGTCCTATTGAAATCCCGTGATCAGGGAAACAACAACAACAATCGAGATAACGTCCTATTGAAATCCCGTGATCAGGGAACCAACAACAACAATCGAGATGACGTCCTATTGAATCCCGTGATCAGGGAACCAACAACAACAATCGAGATGACGTCCTATTGAAATCCCGTGATCAGGGAACCAACAACAACAATCGAGATGACGTCTTAGGGCCGGTTTATCAGTCACTTTTTACCACCCGGTAAAGCAGATTTATCCGACGGTCATCGGGTAACTCAATCGCTCGCGTTTATCAGTCCCCAGATAGCCGTTATCCGTAGTTTAAAGTTAACTGGTCGTCCGAGGACCGGATAAAAAGTTACGGGGGGGTAACTCGATTTATGCAAGGCTTTTTAACCTCAAAGAGAGTCACTTCTCGTGTTTTTGTTTCCCAGAACGTTCGTTTTTGCAAATTGCGTTGTTGATTGTTAGTCAATTATGCTACAATCGAAAATGGATGTGTGGGGCTCTTTTTCAGACAGCAGCGACGAAGATGTGTGTTTTTGGTCGAATTCCTGCAGTGGGGAAGAAGGCGGAAGGAAGAAAGGCCGCAACATAGTTTGATCACGGATTGACCATTTGGAGAAGTGGGACGATTGCGATTTTTTGATGAGATTTTGATTGGATAAAAGTATAAAAAACCATGTTGGTGTCTGTCGGCGACTTTAGTGGCGTCAGTAAAAGCTCAGCCTGTAAAATTGTCAAGCAGGTGTCCCTGGGAACTGCCAGGCTATCCGCCCAATTTATCAGAATACCAGCAACCAAGGAAGTAGGTATTATTTCAATCTCGGATGGAATTTTATTTAAAAAACAAAAAAGTCAGGTTTCCTGGAGCTGTAGGTGCTATGGACCGCACGCATGTAAAAATTCATTCGCCAGGAGGGTCACACGCCAAAAATTTTCGAAATAGAAAAGGGTACCTACTTCTTTATTAACGTACGAACTATTTCGTCTGCAAATTTGAAAATTCTTGACATAAAGGCTCGGTGGACGGGGATCTTGTCATGAACAGACAATTTTCAACAAAGAACAATAGTTACTGCCGTACCAAGAAGGAAATAAGTACCGAGATCTAGAAAAGAAAACACCAAAACAAAGAACATTGCTTCATCCTCTTCTAATTTATTCTTTTTTCTGATGCAAAACACACTGCGAAAACGATTTTTTTATGTGGAGGAAGCTCGATTTTATTACATGGAAGAAGTATTTCTTCCATGCATAATCGATTATTCGGCCTAACAGACAGTTAATTTTACTAGCCAGTTAATAGTTACCCGGGTGTAAATTTCGCACTGATAAACGGCACCTTTATAGTATCCATAAGTTATACCACCGTTAAAGTTAACAGGGGGATACGTAAACCCCCGTTAACTTTGGTGACTGATAAACCGACCCTTATTGAAATCCCGTGATCAGGGAACCAACAACAACAATCGAGATGAAGTCCTATTGAAATCCCGTGATCAGGGAACCAACAGCAACAATCGAGATGACATCCTATTGAAATCCCGTGATCAGGGAACCAACAACAACAATCGAGATGACGTCCTATTGAAATCCCGTGACCAGGTGTAATGGATGGGTAGAGAAATGAGCAAGGACGATGAACGGTATAGACTGATTTAATCACCAATAGGTAGGTATAGAGGAGGGATGACATCAGTGGTGCCACAATACAAATTAATAATTCCCTGTACAACATCTCCCCCCTTACGAAGTTTTACAATTTTAAAATTAAATTCAACTTTACAAGGTAAGTTTACATGTTCTTCTAGGACTGGTACCTAGCAATGTATCCACGATAACCTAATATAACCTTCTTATGGATGCTACATCCTTGTAAACATTGTAAACAATGTTTACCAGATGCAGACTATGTTCGGTTAACGATCCATCAATCCGACACCAATGCAACCCCTCTGACATCAAATGCTTATCCTGCTGTGCGCCCGATCATATCATTGGGAGCAAAACTTGCCCTATTCTACAATACCTAATCCCTAGGTCCATTGAAATACAGGATAGAACGGTTACCATTAGGGAGGTCTTGAACCAATATCAGTCTACTCTAGGCAATGATTCTCCTGGATGGCTCGGTAGTGGTGGCGCTAATGCCGCGACCAACAAAGGATATGCTGATGCCTGTAAATCAGGATCTCACGTAAGGCAACAAGAATCTACTAACAACGGACAGAGATCACGATACAACAACTCTGCCCATCGAGTCGCACAAAACATGACGTATCGTCATACAGATCGCGGAAAACAATATGCCTGGCAGAAATTCTATAGAGATCAACAAAGTAGCTCTGATCGTTTGTTCAATGCTCCACATCAACATAGGATCCCTACACCTGGCATATGTTTAGACCACAAAGATGAGTCTACTCCCTCAGATATTGTCCAGACTATATACAATCAGTCAGATTCAAACAATGACTCTGGTAACACTAAGGAAGCCCTACTTATTAATGCTTGCCAACTAATCAAAACGTTAATACATCTACTAAATGCACCTTTGTCAAACGAAACTATTATGCCTGACCTGGGTATGCAGGCGCAAATGCGAGCTATCAGTACCCAATTTGACAAATTTATGAATATTCGCAATGCCAACCATGAATAATCATAATCATAACTACAAACAACGTATCATTTCACAGAGTACTATCAACATTGTAAGTTGGAATGCTCGCAACATTAGGAATAAAAAAGAACACACCTTAATCCGGAACACACCTTAATATTCACTGATGGATCAAAAGGAGTGGAGGGAGCCGCTGGGGCCATGTGGTGTGGGCATCATGGGCTGGGGGATGGAGTTAGGCTGCATAAATTGACAACAAGCTATCAAGCAGAAATTGAAGGTCTGACATTGGCCATGACACATATCAAACTACACGTCAAATCCAAAAACATTGTGATCCTTACTGACTCCAAATCGGCACTGCAGGCCATACGGTCCCTCAGGCAGCATGAGCGGCCGCCACTTAGTCTCCTGAGACTCCTACAACAGCTGCAAGCTAGAATGGAGGAGGGATACACACTACACCTACAATTTGTGCCCTCACATATAGGTCTAGAAGGGAATGAAAAGGCTGACAGGGAGGCTGGCAGAGTGCGGAGAGCTGCTAATCTCTTGCTGGGATACCGCACAATGTACAGTGACTGCAGTCAAGAAATGATGAGGAGGCTGAGAGAGGAATGGCGCACAGAGTACGGATTGAGAGGCGGGCAGAATGGACCAGGGCTATCTTCGGTAAACCTGCTGACAAGCCTTGGTTTCACAACCATAGAGAGCTCTCAAATAAACAAATCACAGACATAAACAGAATACTGTCAGGTCACGCTAACAACAATCAATTTAAAAACCGCATGAAGCCTGCAACACATAGTCCTATATGTAATCAGTGTGACAGTAATGCAATACAAACTATATCTCACACCTTGACGGAATGTAGCAAGCACCAAACAGTTATAACAAGTGTCCTTGACGAATATTCTCAGATAAATGAATATTTGACAGCAGCACTGGAAGACACAGACAAGCTGGTGAGGTTGCATGAGGCACTAATGGAGAGTGGTGCTCCACTGTAAACTTCGGATTAGCCAAACCACGAACAGTTACCGAGACAGGCTTATTTGTGAGAGGGGAGTGAAGACAAACGAAAGAACACATTCGAAGAAAGGAAGACGAGAGGAAGAAGAAACAGAGGCGGAATACATCAAACAAGCAGTAATATAAAAGAAGACACATCAGTGACCACGCGGCTAGGCCACGGTCAGAGGAAGAGCAGACAGACAGACAGACAACATTGTAAACATAAACAAGTCATTTGAATCGGTCATGATAATCACATTAAAAAGTCAAAAGAAATGATCATTTAAAGCATTAATTCTTATTCTGCTTTTGTAAATTATAGTTTGTGAATTGTCGTCGCTTAAATCTGAGTAGAAAATTGCGGAAATTTAAGATGTCAGTGAAAGCATCATTTCCAAGACGAATAATATTCGTTAGTAATATTGGTTAGTATATTATACTAACCTATCAGGTGCTTTCCTAGTCCTTGTCGGTCTTTCATCCCTCGGTAAATTTTCAATAATTTCTGATTTACGAAAGTTCGGAGTGGTTTTTTTTTACACCGTTACCTTTCCCTGTATCGACACTCGAATATGTTTCAATTTGTGCGGGAACGTCGTTGCCCTCTTGTGACAAAGTGTCGGTCGAAACCTGTGGTGTCGATTTTCTACTTTGTTTTGGTGAAATCTGTGTACTTGGGAAGACTACGGCAGGAATGGAAATCTCCTGGTTTTCATTTGGATTTGTCAAAGGTACCTCATAAAATTCACCAGCTTTTATAATTTGATCGATGTGTCGCTTGAAAATTCGACCATCATCGGTTTGACAAAGGAAAAGATAAGTTCTAACTGTTCTTGAATTATTGCATGACATGCAATACATTGTACCCAACCTCTCTTATTAGGTCTGGAATAGTCCCTTACATAAACTGAATCGTTTTGCGCAAAATGTTTGTTTTCTGAATAAACAATTTTTTGTTTATTCCAAAATTTATTTCGTTTCCTATTATTCCAGCTTCGAAATAACTGGTCTAACCTAGCATTTACCTTTCTTCCTAACATTATGGAAGATGGTACTTTGTTGGTTGTTGTATGAGGTGTATTACGGTAATGGAAAAGAAATTTCTGTATTTTTGTATGCAAAGTTTCATTGTTTTTGTCACTCATCATTTTATAAATAGTATTTTTGAATGATTTGACGAAATTCTCAGCTAATCCATTGCTCGATGGATGATAACTAGGAGATGTCAAATGCCACCATTACTGGTGCTGTAATGAGCCAGTTTAGCAACCCCATCTCTCAACTCCATGAATCACCATTTAGTTCCCTGTCAGCAAACCTACTTCCATGTCAACTGCCTACTTCCATACAAATCACCCCGAGCAACCGTATAACCGAACACCGATGTCCGCCATGAGATCACCAACACCGAGCGCGCCACCGTCGGAACCCTCACCATCGCCAATTTCCAAGATGGCCGAGGGGTTATAAGGGCCTGCCCCCTCCCGCCGACTTCAGTCTACAGTCACGCGTCTCCATTGTGTTGGAACCCAGCTCACGACTCATCCCCTCTCCTTGTAACGAGACCTTTATGAACTGAGAAGTTACCGTGGTGATCCAGTGCGAACATTTCACATAAAAGTATAAAGTGTCTACCCGCCAGTCAGTGTTCGTGCAGTTTTGTTTAGCCAAGGCCCAAAACTCCACAACACCGCCGCCTTCTCCGTTTCGCCGCCCAGATCGACCCAGTGTCAAGATCGAACTCCGAACCGAGGCAGAACTGCCCCGATTCCAGGCACCCCCCTTTCTACAAGCCTTATTCGGACGAGGCCCTGGACAACTTACCTGCTACGGAGATCTACAAACGATCCAAGCTCGGCTAAAGGGTGAGCCCATTCCCTCAAAATCCCAGTAAGCGCTTACTTTCTCTAAAATCTGGCAAAAACTCCCCCTTAACATAACGTCCTGTAAAATCAAGTTGAAATCGTAACCAAGTTGTAAAATAGAAGTAAAGTCGAAGAATAGTAGAAGTCAAGTTAATTTTTAAGTCAAATTGTTGTTGTAAAAGTCAGTTGGAGTCTAAGTCATAAATAGACATAAGTAATATCATAATACGACATATATATATTTTTGTTCATAACATTTATTTCAATAACGTGTGTAACAGTGTTGAAGTATTCGAAGCATAATTCTTGATATTCAATGAAAGTCAGCTCCTTCAGAGCAGTTTGAAACCAATTCCGCTTCACGGTTTAATATTGATATTTTCTGAATAAAAACCCTACGTGTTAACCTGTCGTTGCTTATTTCAGCAGTTCACCCTCTTTTCACTCATTCAGGTATATTGCAGGTAAAAAGGTTTGGTAATTCCCTGTGTCCGAATACGACCCAGGGTGGTGGCAGCAACCTCTCAGGAATTTCAACAATTAGGTAGGAGTAATAACCTCAAGAACCCTCAGTTCATTGCACCCTTCTACCTGAGAGAAATCCCTAGGAACACACAGCTTAAAGCAAATAACCTAACGGGACTAGGATTGAGTAAAGAAAGTATACTTTGTCCATAGGAACATAATATTTTAATATAAACGTAAATTTCGCATAATAATCCTTTTATTAGAATCATTCCAGTGCACTTGCCTAACGCTCTACCAATAATCTTTGTTTTAATAATAAGTTTCCTATTTCACTTTCCACAGAATTCTTCTGTGATTCAATCCTAATTCTGCAATACTAGAATTTAAACTCAATTCATAAATTAATAAAAACCAATCAAATTTAGATAAACCAGACCAAATTTCCTACAATTACAATTGGTGGCAGCGGTGGGATTGATTCTCAACAAAGCCACTAGATTGATAATTGATTATAAGTCAAATTCCAAATTTAAAACACTAAACCAATTCTTACCATTACAATTGGTGACCAGCTGTGGGATCAAAGAAAATTGCGATTTTCGGGACCCAAACAAGAAGCAAATACCTGTCTAAGAGTTTGAAGAGTGATCAGACTCCTGAAATTTGTAATCGTAATTTAGAAATATTAAGTAATCTAGCATCAATTTTGAAAATTTCATTTAAAACATATGTCACACATCTAGAACACGCACACTTGTACAAACAAAATAATTCAGCCGGAAAGTGAGAGGAGCGCAGAGAGTCAATTTAGTACGCAATTCGTACTTTTTCTTGTGTATTTTGTCAAATATTGTTGCTCCACACTCCGCCGAATTCCGTTCGTACCGATTCAAGTTCGACCCAATTTCGAACTATACTAACTCTTGTTCGGACCAAGTCACAGTCCGACCCGATCTTAAAATCGTATTGGTACCCCGTTCGAACCGAATCACAGTTCGAAACGAGGCAGAACTCATACCAATCCCCAAAACAGACCAGTGCACAGTTCGAACCGAACCACAGTTCGAACTTGATCACTGCTGTACTGACCAATATTCGAACCGATTCACTGTTCGGACCGAAGCACGATTCGAACCGATTCGCAACTCGAACCGACCTCCCTTGCATATAGATATTGAACGAACTGCTTCACAGTTCGGATCGAGTCAAGATCCATATCGGTGCAGAGGTCGAACCGATCATCAGTTCGAACCAACACCAAATTTTCAAATAATCAACAACAAATTCTATTTCGAACTCGCATTCAGAAAAGTTCCCTTGGGTAGGAAGTTGGATCATTATCTGCTTGACCCTCTCGACCAACGGATTCAGTGTTGCGGGAAAAGTGTAGTGAATACTTTCTGATTATTGCCCGGGCCTTTTCTAGTTCTTTTCGTAAAATTGTGAAAAATCCTACAAGCATCAAAATGGAGCCCTGGCAGAAAGCGACTGAAACGACAGTGGAGTTGGCCGACGCCATGACAGAGGCCATGAATAGGATGGGAGAGTTCTTCCGAAGCGCCCAATCCCCGACTCAAGGAGGACAGGCACCCCAACAACGAGATCTCCCACGATCGCTACTCTTAGAGATCGAACCGTGGAACCCGGACGAACCCGATTCCATTTCGGCCGCCTCGTTCTTCGCTGAAGTTGAACAAGCTACACACGACCTCGATCAAGAACAGCGACTACGATTTCTACGTACTCGCCTGAGAGGAGGAGCCAAGAGGTTCTTACAAGAAGATCTAGGAGCACAACCCTACACTACCCTACGAGATGCCATACTCCAGTGGTATGAGAGTGAGGACCCCGAAAAGGCGATGATTCGCCTATGGACAACGAAGAGGCAGCCCGAAGAAAGTGTAAGACGGTTCGCAGAGAAATTGATAAAAACCGCAAAAACCGCCGTCCGTAATGAAATTGAGCTTACCGCTGCACAACAGAAGGAGTGGGTAAAGGCAAAAACCCTCCGCGCCTTCATCAGAGGGATAAATAAGGAAATCAGCCCCTTCCTTCAAAGCAATCTCCCTGACACATTGGAAGAAGCAGTGAAGCGAGCTGAGGACCTAGAAGACACGACCCAGAGCGAGCAAGCAGCAGATTTCAAATGGGACATAGCGGGCGTTATGAATAAAGAAGCGCTAAAATGTTATACCTGCGGAGAACTCGGACATTTTTCCGGGAAGTGCCCTCAAAAATTGGGATCGCAAGGCGCACCCAAGAATCCAATAACGAGTCCCCCCTACCCCGGACCAAACAGATCAACCTGGAGACAACCTTCGCCGACGCCAAGATATCCATGTTTGTACTGCGGTGACTACGCTCACTTTCCAGTCAACGGTCCACATGGTATCCAGAGCGCGATCTTTTGTGACTTTTGTGGCGCGCGAAAGCATTTAGAAAATGAATGCTTGCGGAAAAAGAAGATGCTGCCGGTATCGCAACCACGAGGAAACCTCGCCGGAACCGCAGCAGCAGTCGTCACACAGCCATCAGAGGAGAACCCCGAGGAAGAGGTGCGCGGCGACGAGTTGGTAGCTTTCCAGGCGACGGTCAATTGTACTACGCGTCCGATGATTCGAATGAAAATCGGACTGGGAAAATACAACCGTGACGTAATATTGGACACCGGCGCAGCAGTATCCGCACTATCGCACCCAGTACCAGGAGTTCCTGTAAAACCAACTAACACCGAGCTCTGGGGAGCGGACGGTCAAAAATTACCGTTGTTAGGAACACAAGAACTGCCTGTGCGGATAGGGGATAAGCGAACGTCGCACAAATTTTATGTTTTCCGAAGACCTGATTCACACTTGGACTTGATGGGACTCGATCTACTGGGAAAGTTCCCGATCGAAATCCGCACGGACACCGGAATCGTCACCATGACGAATAACGAAACCGGAGGTCAGATGATACTTGGCGCAGTATGGGAGAGCCCCAAAATGTTGAACCATTTGCGTAGATTGAAGGTAAAGACCAAGAAAGACGAGCCATCTCGATCGACATATCCAAAGAACGCACCGGTGAAGAGACGGCCCTCGACGAATCCAAACCCCCAGCTGTACGACCCGAGTGAACGCGTGGCCAAGAAACCCCGAACCACTCTCGAATGGAAGCCAGCTGCAGTAGGAGCGGTGGTACCTGAAAATTTGCAAAACCTTGAGGAACTTCCCACGGAGGTCTGGGATGATCAACCCTCTCGCGAGGATACCGTAACACACATCCGCCAGCAGTTGAGTCATTTGGTTGGTGACGACCGACGACGGATCGAACAATGTCTCCTGCAAAATATACATTTATTCGACAAACCTGGAAAAGACGGATGTAGTATGGAGGTGTCGCACGAAATCGAGACGGGAGATGCTGGACCGACGTGCCGAAAACCTTATCCAGTGCCACACGCCCTACGGGAGTTCGTGGAAGATCAGGTCCATGACATGCTCGCGGAGGGAATAATCAGACCTTCGAAAAGCCCGTGGAATGCACCTATTGTCGTGGCGAAGAAAAAGACTCCGCCCGGAGAACCCCAGCGATGGAGGTTCTGTACCGACTACCGGGAGCTGAACGCGATAACCAAGGGAAACAGATATCCGTTACCACGATTGTTAGAAACCTTGTCCTTAATGGGAAATAGCAAGTGGTTCACGACGCTCGACTTGACCATGGGGTATCACCAAATACCCGTCGCACCGGAATCACAAGAAAAGACCGCCTTCACTGCCCTAAATCGACACTTCGAATATACTCGAATGCCGTTCGGACTCAAAAATGCGCCAGCAACCTTCCAGGCCGCAATGAATGATGTTCTAGATGGAATCATAGGACATGGATGTCTGATCTATCTAGATGACGTCATTCTCTTTACCGAAGACGTGGACTCACATCTAGAATTATTGCAGACAGTCCTGAGGCGCTTTGAGGAAACGGGATTCAAATTAAATCTCCGAAAGTGTGAGTTCCTGAAGGATCGGGTAAATTATCTGGGGCACATGGTGACCGCTAACGGAGTCGAGATGGACCCTGACAAGATCGTGGCTATACGAGACCATCCAGTACCAACCACCGCCCGCGATGTGCGTTCCTTCCTCGGTCTCGCCGGATTTTATCGAAGATTCATTGTCGACTACTCCGAAATTGTCGTTCCTTTGAATAAATTGTTAAGGAAGAACGAACCGTTCGTGTGGACGGAGGCGCAGCAGGCAGCTTTTGAGGCTCTGAAGGAGGCGCTCATGACCGGACCCGTGCTCGCTTACCCCGACTTCGAGCGACCCTTCGTGCTGTCTACGGACGCTTCAGGAAAAGCTGTCGGTGCGGTCCTTTCACAGGAAATCGACGGAGAGAGTCATCCGGTGGCTTACGCCAGTCGCGTACTGAACGACGCTGAAACCCGATACTCAACCACAGAGCGCGAACTGCTCGCGGTGGTCTGGGCGGTGCGTCATTTTCAGGAATTCCTGTTGGGGCGCCGTTTCATCCTCCAGACGGATCATGCCGCATTGACAGCCGCCATGAATATCAGAGATCCCACCTCCCGTATCGGAAGATGGATCCTCCGGCTCACAGAATATGAATATGAGGCGAGGTATCGGCCTGGGTCCAAAATGGGCCACGTCGATGGTCTTAGTAGGATTCCGATTGGAGCTATTACCACCCTAAGCATGCCGAGAGAGCTACTTCTTGCGGCGCAAGCCCTGGACCCGTGGATCAGAAGTCTGGATCGTGAAAACACCAATCCGCGCATTCGCTTGGACGGAGAACTTTGGAAGTTTGTTACTGACACGAACGGACGAGAGGAGTTGGTGCCCCTAATACCACAGACACTGCGACGATGGTTCCTGACAAATTGCCACGAACAACTATGGGCAGGTCACCCAGGCGTGGACGTCACTGAGAGTATCGCGAGGCGCTACGGGTATTGGCGAAAGATGTCAAGGGACGTCAAGAGTTTCGTACAGAGTTGTCCACAATGCCAGAAACGCAACACCCCTAACAATCTGAATCCGCCGATACAGCGACCTGAACTTCCCACTCGTGTAGGGCAAATAGTCGGAATTGATTACGTCGGTCCCCTGAAGGGAACCCACTCTACCAAATATCTCCTGACGGTGGTCGACCACTTCTCCAAGTATGCTGAAGTGTATATAACCCCAAACTGCACGGCAGAAACCACGGCCCGAGTGTTGACAACAAAATACCTCCCAACGCACGGAGCGCCGGAAGTACTGGTGTCGGACCGGGGAGCCGCCTTCGTGTCTAGCGTAATTAGAAATTTGTGTACTAACTGGAACATCCGCCATATCCAAACGTCAGCATACCATCCGCAAAGCAACGGTGTTTGCGAAAGGTTCCACAGAACCCTAGCAAATATCGTTGCCAAGCTTCAAGATACCGTGCGAGGATGGGAGGCGGCATTACCGTTCGCTCTGGCAGCATATCGAAACTTGCCTCATCATAGTACAGGATATTCGCCGTTCCAGTTGACGTATGGACGTGAGGTTCGGCTCCCAAACAACCGGGAACTGACGGCCACCGATGAACCAAACCGTAATCCATCCGAACCCTGCTTTCAGAAAATACGACAGCTGGCAGAAAGTCAAATCAAAAAGGCCTGGTACGCTCGGGAGAAAGCCATCAACAATCGGCGCCATATGAGAGAATTGGAGGTGGGCCAGCCGGTATACGCGCGCCAAATGGTTGCCCCAGCGGATGCCACCCGTAAGTTTTGGAATCCCTGGATAGGACCCCTCACTATCACCAGAAGGCTCACCGACGTAAATTACGAGGTCGAGGATGCTCTAGGAAAAACCACTCGCTATCATCTCAGTAGGTTGAAACCAGCATTCGTCAACCGAGTCCCGGATGAAGCAATCACGCGGGAGGAGCCGCACAGGCGCGAGGCCTCCGCACCAGATGCCCCCGCCGGAACTCAGCAACCCGACCTTGACCCATGGTTTGAATCGGACGACGAAGCAGAACCCGAACTCATAGAACGAACCTGTGTTACTCCGGATCTCGAACGCTTGGAGCAATCATGCAACCGTCCGCCGGACGAACCGATCGCAGAACGAACTTTGCCCAACGCCGATACCAGTACCACCACCTCTTCATACAGTCTGCGACCCCGAAAAGTCATCGACTACAAGAAGTTGCATACTGGCAAGGTGTCCACAATTGAAGTCGCTCCGAAGGAAACCGAAGTATAACCTGTAACATAAAAAGCAACAAATTTATGTAAATTGTTTGAACGAAAAAAAAAAAAAAAAAAAAAATTTTAAATAATAACACAAAGGGAAATTTATTCATGTAAACGAAATTTAACCTGTAAAACATAAGAATTATTATTACACCTACCTTGTATTCATTCACCTACCCAAAACCTGAATCCGGACGTCGTAGAGGAGAGTCAAGGCAGAGATCCATCTCATAGGTAGCCAAAGGGAAAGACTAGCCTCGAGTTCACCAACACCTAGGAGTTAGGGAACGGTATCGCGAGCGCGTGCGGATTGGGCGGAGAGGTGGAGTAACGGATGCGAGAGACCTGGGGTAGAAGTGTAAGAAGGCTGAATTCTTTTGTTTCAGGACATGGCGTTCCCCAGACCCCGTTTAGAGCCAGTACCCACAATAAACGTAGGCAGCCCAGGATGGGTTGAACGTACCGTAGCATGCATGGCACAACTGCAAACCTGGCTGACTGAATTCGCCGACATGCCAGAGCAACGCAAGGAAATTATGATTTGCATCGCCGGGCTCTCACACAACCTGAGCAAGGCTGTCAGCTCGGATGCAGCTGGTCTTTCAGCAGGAGGCACCCCCAACCCTGTCGAGGAGCTACGATGTGAATTAAGAGGTTTGGAGCAACGGGTCATGGCGATCCAAAGCAGCAATGCCCTTAACCAATCGTCGGCCTCATTGGAAAATGCTTGGGAATCGGCCACCGGAGAAGCAACTGCTTCCACTCCCCGAAGGCGTGCCCGCTCATCTTCGTCATCGTCATCTTCATCGTCGTCTTCTGACAGTGAGGCAAAGACTGAGAAGAAAACCAAGCCAAAGACCAAGCCAAGGCCGCCTGCGACCAAACGCACGGAAGTGGAAGAGCCATCGCCATCCTTCTCACCGATTACCCCTGCCCGCGAGGATGAGCCAGAAAATACCACCATAAACAATGCTGCGCCATGCCCCGTCTGCGACAAGATCCCGAAAGAACTGATCAAATTCCGTTGCTCCAGCTGCAAGAGTTTTTGGAACCGGCTTGTTGCGGCCTGCCAGAAATATCCGTCAGAACACCCTTCGTTCCCACAACCTTGCCTTCGACAGGAGCATGCCGAAGCACGTCCACCCAAATGCTCAGGTTGTCGACGTTGGAGATACGAGACAGCATTGCTCAAAGTTTCGCCAGACACCACATTGCCGATTCCATCCGTCACCAGGGGCAAGTAGCCGATGAGGGCATCGGCCTTGGGAGAAGAGGGGGGTGTAATGAGCCAGTTTAGCAACCCCATCTCTCAACTCCATGAATCACCATTTAGTTCCCTGTCAGCAAACCTACTTCCATGTCAACTGCCTACTTCCATACAAATCACCCCGAGCAACCGTATAACCGAACACCGATGTCCGCCATGAGATCACCAACACCGAGCGCGCCACCGTCGGAACCCTCACCATCGCCAATTTCCAAGATGGCCGAGGGGTTATAAGGGCCTGCCCCCTCCCGCCGACTTCAGTCTACAGTCACGCGTCTCCATTGTGTTGGAACCCAGCTCACGACTCATCCCCTCTCCTTGTAACGAGACCTTTATGAACTGAGAAGTTACCGTGGTGATCCAGTGCGAACATTTCACATAAAAGTATAAAGTGTCTACCCGCCAGTCAGTGTTCGTGCAGTTTTGTTTAGCCAAGGCCCAAAACTCCACAACACCGCCGCCTTCTCCGTTTCGCCGCCCAGATCGACCCAGTGTCAAGATCGAACTCCGAACCGAGGCAGAACTGCCCCGATTCCAGGCACCCCCCTTTCTACAAGCCTTATTCGGACGAGGCCCTGGACAACTTACCTGCTACGGAGATCTACAAACGATCCAAGCTCGGCTAAAGGGTGAGCCCATTCCCTCAAAATCCCAGTAAGCGCTTACTTTCTCTAAAATCTGGCAAAAACTCCCCCTTAACATAACGTCCTGTAAAATCAAGTTGAAATCGTAACCAAGTTGTAAAATAGAAGTAAAGTCGAAGAATAGTAGAAGTCAAGTTAATTTTTAAGTCAAATTGTTGTTGTAAAAGTCAGTTGGAGTCTAAGTCATAAATAGACATAAGTAATATCATAATACGACATATATATATTTTTGTTCATAACATTTATTTCAATAACGTGTGTAACAGTGTTGAAGTATTCGAAGCATAATTCTTGATATTCAATGAAAGTCAGCTCCTTCAGAGCAGTTTGAAACCAATTCCGCTTCACGGTTTAATATTGATATTTTCTGAATAAAAACCCTACGTGTTAACCTGTCGTTGCTTATTTCAGCAGTTCACCCTCTTTTCACTCATTCAGGTATATTGCAGGTAAAAAGGTTTGGTAATTCCCTGTGTCCGAATACGACCCAGGGTGGTGGCAGCAACCTCTCAGGAATTTCAACAATTAGGTAGGAGTAATAACCTCAAGAACCCTCAGTTCATTGCACCCTTCTACCTGAGAGAAATCCCTAGGAACACACAGCTTAAAGCAAATAACCTAACGGGACTAGGATTGAGTAAAGAAAGTATACTTTGTCCATAGGAACATAATATTTTAATATAAACGTAAATTTCGCATAATAATCCTTTTATTAGAATCATTCCAGTGCACTTGCCTAACGCTCTACCAATAATCTTTGTTTTAATAATAAGTTTCCTATTTCACTTTCCACAGAATTCTTCTGTGATTCAATCCTAATTCTGCAAAACTAGAATTTAAACTCAATTCATAAATTAATAAAAACCAATCAAATTTAGATAAACCAGACCAAATTTCCTACAATTACAATTGGTGGCAGCGGTGGGATTGATTCTCAACAAAGCCACTAGATTGATAATTGATTATAAGTCAAATTCCAAATTTAAAACACTAAACCAATTCTTACCATTACAGTGCAAAACTCTGAAAATTCCCCTGAAGTGAAACAAGTACCATTGTCACTGACAACACATTTTGGTATCCCAAAACGCGAACAAAATTCGCGAAATTTTTCCAAAGTATTAGAAGAATCCGCTTTATTAACCTCATAAACTTCTGGCCAGTTGCTACAAGCATCGATAATTATTAAAAACATTTTATTTTTGAAAACTGGTCCAGCATAATCCATATGGATTCTATCCATTGGTTCAGAGACTTCTGGCCATCCGCCTGAAATTACTTTAGGAGGATTAGAGCAATGAGTTAGACAAACTTGACAGTTTTTTGAAATATCTGTAATATTTTCGTCCAAATTGGGCCACCAAAAATATGATCGAGCAAGTAATTTCATTTTGGTTGCACCCATGTGTGAACTGTGCAATTCTGTTAACAAAAGTTGTCTTAGTTTGAAAGGAATTATTACTCTGTAACCCCACATTAATATTTCATTTTCAATAAATATTTCGGATTTTCGAATTTCAAATGGTTTTAATTCATCTTCAGAAGTCTGAGGCCATCCATCTCTGGTATATATGAAAAGTTTACTCAAAATAGGATCTTTTCGAGTCTGAAGTCTAATTTGTTCATAACTCACTGGTATAAATTCCTCTACAAAATTCAAATATCCTCCAGATTCATGTTGTTCCGTATCATCAATTGGATTATCCCCCACTAAAGGTAGGCGGGATAAACCATCCGCCGAATTGTTGGAACCTTTTACGTATTCCAATTTGTAATTAAAATTTGACAAAAATAATGCCCATCTTTGAATTCTACCAGTAGCCATTTGTGGCAAACCCTGATCTTCACCAAACAAGCCTAACAAAGGTTTGTGGTCGCTGTGAATGGTAAACCTAGTCCCCATTAAATATTCAAAAAACTTCTTGCACCCAAAATATATGGCTAATGCTTCTTTTTGAATAGTAGCATACCTACGTTCCACTTTATTTAATATTCTTGAAGCAAAGCTAATGGGTTTTAATTCACCATTAGGCATTTTATGCATAAGACAGGCGCCTACACCACAGTCGGATGCATCGCATTCCAAAATAATTTCCAATTCAGGATTAAAATGAACTAAAATTTGATCTGAAGTGATAATCTTCTTCACTTTATGAAAACTATGGTCGCACTCTTTGGACCAATGATAAGGAACATTCTTTTTAAGTAAATTATACAAAGGTGATAATATAATCGATAAGTTTTTAATAAATTTTCCATGATAATTTATCATTCCAACAAATGCTTTCAATTCCGAAACATTTCTAGGGATTGGAGCTTTCATAATTGCTTCAATTTTACTTGGGTCCTTCCTCAAGCCCTCTTTATCTATAATATGTCCTAAAAATTTTAATCCATGCTGGAAAAATTTACATTTATTTTTATTCAACTTAAATCCTGCAGATCTCAATTTATTCAACGTATTTTTCAAATTATGAACGTGCTCCTCCATGGAACGGCCTGTAATCACAATGTCGTCGAGAAGGCATGCTACACCTTCGCAACCTTGAAGTGTTTTGTCAACTTCCCTTTGAAAAATTTGGCAAGCAGGTTTCGTACCAAATGGCAACCTGTTTACTTTAAAAATACCTTTATGCGTGCTCCAAGCTAACATTTTAGAGGTTTCCTCATCTACTTCCAACTGATTGTATGCATGTGAAAAATCAAGTTTACTGAAAAGTTGACCCCCTTGAAGCTTATTAAAAATGTCCTCAATTCTCGGAACTGGATGTTCAACATCCTCCAAGTACCTATTCAAAGTAACTTTATAATCAGAACACACCCTGACAGAGTTATCCGGTTTTAGTACTGGTACCAAAGGAGTACCCCATTGAGAAGTTTCTATTTTACTTATTAGGTACTCCTCGTTTTTCCAAGTTTTCTAATTCCTGGTCAACACCCTTGCGAAATGCGAATGGTATTGGACGTGGTCTACAAAATTTGGGCTGCACATCGTCTTTTAATTTTAAGCTAATTTTATTGTACTTATATCTACCCAATGTACCATCAAATAAGTCAGAAAACTCCTTAACTATATCCTCGGAAATCTGTTCAGGAGTATGGCTTGACAAAGTATGCTGCTGTTCGTATGTCGAACCAAAAACAATATTAATTTGAAAATGTTGGATAAGATCCCTACCAATGAGAGGTCGTTGTCCACTTGGGACAACCAAAAATGAACAGTTATCAGTACGATCGTTGTATGCCACCATAACCTTTACAACCCCTACTGGTAGTATAATAGATCCATCATACGATTTTAGTTTAATGTTTGTAGATTCCAAAGGAAATTTACTGTAATGTGCCCTATAAAAAGATTCCGGCAAAATAGAAAGGGATGAGCCTGTATCCATTTCAAATTCTACAAATTTATGCTCTACTTTCAATTTAATCGAAAATGGCTTTTTATCAGACCCTGGCATGTATAAAACGTTAAGATCAGAAAATTCGTCGTCAGAACGATCACTATGATACAAAAACTTAGACTCTCTGACTTTACAAGCAGCTGCTAAATGCCCTATCTGCTTACATATTTTGCATTTATATTTTTTAAATTTGCAAGTTTTAAAATCATGGTTACTCTTGTTGCATGCAAAACACAACTTAGCTTGAGTACCGGAACTTGAGCCTCTTTCGTGTGACTTCGATAAAGGTTGGGACGGGCGATCCGCTTCTCTCTTCGACTTTTCAGATACCGCCGGTCCTCGAGATTTTCCCTTCCGGGAAGAGCCATTCTTCGCCTTCAGTCGGTGAATCTCCGAAGCGTTCGCAGGATCAGCCCCTTGCTGGTCCTTGAGGGCTCCCTCCTTCTTGACTGCCACAGCATATAGGTCTTTCAAGGTAGCACCATGAGCTTCTTCACAAATACGGTCAAGTATTGAGCCTCCACGAAGTCCTGCAACGAATCGCAACCTTAGAAATTCATTGAGACTGGCTCCGAAGTCGCAATCCATAGCGTGCTTTTTAATACGGACAAACCAATCACAAATTCGCTCACCTTGGTCTTGCGTTAAGTGATCAAATGCGACCCTGCTCCTCCACACTGACGTTGTAGGTGCGTACTGCGTACTAAGCAGCTCACAAAGCTGTTTGTAGGTTTTCGTTTTTGGTAGATCTGGATATGTGAGCTCCCTGATCACTTCATACACCTGCGCGCTGATGGAGGTTAGGAGGAGTGAAGCTTGCCGTCCATCCTGTACCGTATTCGTTTCGAAGTATTGTTCCAATCGCTCATTGAATGTTGTCCATCGATCACCAAGATCAAATTTGGGTAACTCTCCTAGAGCAGTTTGAACCACCAATGTTCGAGAAGTTGTAGCGCCTTGTCCCTCTGCCATGGTGACACGTGTAAATTTTCATGTACAATCCCGGCGCTGTAGGTGTTCCAACGTGAAGCAAGCGGACCAAGGGACACTCGCGTTCCTACTCTCGAGCGATTAATCACGTAAAAAAAGTTCACACAGCACTCGATAATCCCCTTGATTATCAGTGATTATAACTCTCCAAAAAGAAATAAATGGAGCAATATAAAAAACAAAACCAATTAATCCCGTCGCCAATTGTAATGGATGGGTAGAGAAATGAGCGAGGACGATGAACGGTATAGACTGATTTAATCACCAATAGGTAGGTATAGAGGAGGGGTGACATCAGTGGTGCCACAATACAAATTAATAATTCCCTGTACAACACCAGGGAACCAACAACAACAATCGAGATGACGTCCTATTGAAATCCCGTGATCAGGGAACCAACAACAACAATCGAGATGACAACCTATTGAAATCCCGTGATCAGGGAACCAACAACAACAATCGAGATGACGTCCTATTGAAATCCCGTGATCAGGGAACCAACAACAACAATCGAGATGACGTCCTAATGAAATCCCGTGATAAGGGAACCAACAACAACAATCGAGATGACGTCCTATTGAAATCCCGTGATCAGGGAACCAACAACAACAATCGAGATGACGTCCTATTGAAATCCCGTGATCAGGGAACCAACAACAACAATCGAGATGACGTCCTACTGAAATCCCGTGATCAGGGAACCAACAACAACAATCGAGATGACGTCCTATTGAAATCCCGTGATCAGGGAACCAACAACAACAATCGAGATGTCCTATTGAAATCCCGTGATCAGGGAACCAACAACAACAATCGAGATGACGTCCTATTGAAATCCCGTGATCAGGGAACCAACAACAACAATCGAGATGACGTCCTATTGAAATCCCGTGATCAGGGAACCAACAACAACAATCGAGATGTCCTATTGAAATCCCGTGATCAGGGAACCAACAACAACAATCGAGATGACGTCCTATTGAAATCCCGTGATCAGGGAACCAACAACAACAATCGAGATGACGTCCTATTGAAATCCCGTGATCAGGGAACCAACAACAACAATCGAGATGACGTCCTATTGAAATCCCGTGATCAGGGAACCAACAACAACAATCGAGATGACGTCCTATTGAAATCCCGTGATCAGGGAACCAACAACAACAATCGAGATGACGTCCTACTGGAATCCCGTGATCAGGGAACCAACAACAACAATCGAGATGACGTCCTATTGAAATCCCGTGATCAGGGAACCAACAACAACAATCGAGATGACGTCCTATTGGAATCCCGTGATCAGGGAACCAACAACAACAATTGTGATGACGTCCTATTGAAATCCCGTGATAAGGGAACCAACAACAACAATCGAGATGACGTCCTATTGAAATCCCGTGATCAGGGAACCAACAACAACAATCGAGATGACGTCTTATTGAAATCCCGTGATCAGGGAACCAACAACAACAATCGAGATGACGTCCTATTGAAATCCCGTGATCAGGGAACCAACAGCAACAATCGAGATGACATCCTATTGAAATCCCGTGATCAGGGAACCAACAGCAACAATCGAGATGACGTCCAATTGAAATCTCGTGATCAGGGAACCAACAACAACAATCGAGATGACGTACTATTGAAATCCCGTGATCAGGGAACCAACAACAACAATCGAGATGACGTCCTACTGGAATCCCGTGATCAGGGAACCAACAACAACAATCGAGATGACGTCCTATTGAAATCCCGTGATCAGGGAACCAACAACAACAATCGAGATGACGTCCTATTGGAATCCCGTGATCAGGGAACCAACAACAACAATCGAGATGACGTCCTATTGAAATCCCGTGATCAGGGAACCAACAACAACAATTGTGATGACGTCCTATTGAAATCCCGTGATAAGGGAACCAACAACAACAATCGAGATGACGTCCTATTGAAATCCCGTGATCAGGGAACCAACAACAACAATTGTGATGACGTCCTATTGAAATCCCGTGATAAGGGAACCAACAACAACAATCGAGATGACGTCCTATTGAAATTCCGTGATCAGGGAACCAACAACAACAATCGAGATGACGTCCTATTGGAATCCCGTGATCAGGGAACCAACAACAACAATTGAGATAACGTCCTATTGAAATCCCGTGATCAGGGAACCAACAACAACAATTGTGATGACGTCCTATTGAAATCCCGTGATAAGGGAACCAACAACAACAATCGAGATGACGTCCTATTGAAATCCCGTGATCAGGGAACCAACAACAACAATCGAGATGACGTCCAATTGAAATCTCGTGATCAGGGAACCAACAACAACAATCGAGATGACGTACTATTGAAATCCCGTGATCAGGGAACCAACAACAACAATCGAGATGACGTCATATTGAAATCCCGTGATAAGGGAACCAACAACAACAATCGAGATGACGTCCTATTGAAATCCCGTGATCAGGGAACCAACAACAACAATCGAGATGACGTCATATTGAAATCCCGTGATAAGGGAACCAACAACAACAATCGAGATGACGTCCTATTGAAATCCCGTGATCAGGGAACCAACAACAACAATCGAGATGACGTCCAATTGAAATCTCGTGATCAGGGAACCAACAACAACAATCGAGATGACGTACTATTGAAATCCCGTGATCAGGGAACCAACAACAACAATCGAGATGACGTCCTATTGAAATCCCGTGATAAGGGAACCAACAACAACAATCGAGATGACGTCCTATTGAAATCCCGTGATCAGGGAACCAACAACAACAATCGAGATGACGTCCTATTGGAATCCCGTGATCAGGGAACCAACAACAACAATCGAGATAACGTCCTATTGAAATCCCGTGATCAGGGAACCAACAACAACAATTGTGATGACGTCCTATTGAAATCCCGTGATAAGGGAACCAACAACAACAATCGAGATGACGTCCTATTGAAATCCCGTGATCAGGGAACCAACAACAACAATCGAGATGACGTCCAATTGAAATCTCGTGATCAGGGAACCAACAACAACAATCGAGATGACGTACTATTGAAATCCCGTGATCAGGGAACCAACAACAACAATCGAGATGACGTCCTACTGAAATCCCGTGATCAGGGAACCAACAACAACAATCGAGATGACGTCCTATTGAAATCCCGTGATCAGGGAACCAACAACAACAATCGAGATGACGTCCTATTGAAATCCCGTGATCAGGGAACCAACAACAACAATCGAGATGACGTCCTATTGAAATCCCGTGATCAGGGAACCAACAACAACAATCGAGATGACGTCCTATTGAAATCCCGTGATCTGGGAACCAACAACAATAATCGAGATGACGTCCTATTGAATCCCGTGATCAGGGAACCAACAACAACAATCGAGATGACGTCCTATTGAATTCCCATGATCGGCGAACCAACAACAACAATCGAGATGACGTCCTATTGAAATCCCGTGATCAGTGAACCAAAACGTGGTCCGTTTTAGCAAATGTGCCTTTTTACGCATACACCTAGAAACCACACTCCAGTGTATGAAACCGACCTCCAGGCGATTTGATGTATCTTTATCACTCTGTTATACGGAATATTGAATCATTTGAATCTCAAGTCTCCAGGACAAATGAGTAGGGGAGACCGGGGCGGGTTGGCATAGATTTTCGTTTTTGATTTTTCCTAGGAGTTGTGATCAGTCAATCATAAAAGTTAAACTACCCAGTGAAAGTATAACTCATGGGCTTCAAAATCCCCTCATCCTCGATGTTCATAATGAACTACAAAAAGGCTCAGATCGATTCAACTAGAGCTAGTCAATCTATGCCAACCTGCCCCCCTTATGGGGCAGGTTGGCATGGCCCTTGAGGCTGTTGGCATAAGTATTTTTAGGTTGGACCTCAATGAAAACAGAAAAGAAATCTGCAAAAAAACCTCTCTCAGTGGTCCTTTTCCAAGTTCGCATCCCTGTGACAAGCAATAGAGCTCTTAAAATAAGTTATATGAAATTTTTGTTCATTAGGTGTCAATGATAAACCTGGGAGGGGCGGGTTGGCATAAGAAAAACAAAAAATTGGCTTATGCCAACCCGCCCCTCCCAAAAAATGCCATTCCGCCCCGACAGGGCTCACTGACAACAGTGGCCACCATTAGCTTCACAAACAGTGGTTTCCAAACGTTCACTAGCGGATTCAGTTCATTAAATGCAGTAAAAGAGGTCTACACTTTCAAACTTTCAAACAAAAATTTCAACACACAAGGCGCTTAAAACCAAATAGTAGGAGTGTGAAAAGTTACTTGCTTGTCGTAAAATCTGAAATTTTTAATTCTTTCTTTGAGCGCAGGACCGACCTCCATGAAACTTTGTTGACGACTGGGGACCCAACAGGAGATCACCTGACCGAGAGGGAAGGTTTTGCCGCCATTCGGTTTCCATTTTAAAAGCACTGTGCCAACCCGCCCCTTATGCCAAGCTGCCCCGGTCTCCCCTACTATGTTATGAGGAAAAAAAGAATATTTGTATGAAAAAAAGTGAGTTTCTGAGCTTCAACCCCGATGCGGCACGGGTTAATGTTATCTGATCGACCAAAAACTTTGGGAATCTCATTTTCCAGTCAAATGGCACCTTTTAGGGGGTTGGCACAAGTGAGTTTCTAAAAAAAAATAAAATTTCCTGAATAAACATAATAAATAAAATTATGTTATTCAGCTTTTCCCATCTCAAAACGTGGTCCGTTTTAGCAAATGTGCCTTTTTACGCATACACCTAGAAACCACACTCCAGTGTATGAAACCGACCTCCAGGCGATTTGATGTATCTTTATCAGTCTGTTATACGGAATATTGATTCATTTGAATCTCAAGTCTCCAGGACAAATGGTTACTATGTTATGAGGAAAAAAAGAATATTTGTATGAAAAAAAGTGAGTTTCTGAGCTTCAACCCAGATGCGGCACGGGTTAATGTTATCTGATCGACCAAAAACTTTGGGAATCTCATTTTCCAGTCAAATGGCACCTTTTAGGGGGTTGGCACAAGTGAGTTTCTGAAAAAAAATAAAATTTCCTGAATAAATATAATGAATAAAATTATGTTATTCAGCTTTTCCCATCTCAAAACGTGGTCCATTTTAGCAAATGTGCCTTTTTACGCATACACCTAGAAACCA
Organism: Apolygus lucorum; assembly: GCA_009739505.2. Taxonomy (NCBI): domain Eukaryota; kingdom Metazoa; phylum Arthropoda; class Insecta; order Hemiptera; family Miridae; genus Apolygus; species Apolygus lucorum. Next base: position 14,612,045 of record CM019178.2, on the reverse strand, counting down.
CACTCCAGTGTATGAAACCGACCTCCAGGCGATTTGATGTATCTTTATCAGTCTGTTATACGGAATATTGATTCATTTGAATCTCAAGTCTCCAGGACAAATGGTTACTACGTTATGAGGAAAAAAAGAATATTTGTATGAAAAAAAGTGAGTTTCTGAGCTTCAACCCCGATGCGGCACGGGTTAATGTTATCTGATCGACCTAAAACTTTGGGAATCTCATTATCCAGTCAAATGGCACCTTTTAGGGGGCTGGCACAAGTGAGTTTCTGAAAAAAAATAAAATTTCCTGAATAAATATAATGAATAAAATTATGTTATTCAGCTTTTCCCATCTCAAAACGTGGTCCATTTTAGCAAATGTGCCTTTTTACGCATACACCTAGAAACCACACTCCAGTGTATGAAACCGACCTCCAGGCGATTTGATGTATCTTTATCAGTCTGTTATACGGAATATTGATTCATTTGAATCTCAAGTCTCCAGGACAAATGGTTACTACGTTATGAGGAAAAAAAGAATATTTGTATGAAAAAAAGTGAGTTTCTGAGCTTCAACCCCGATGCGGCACGGGTTAATGTTATCTGATCGACCTAAAACTTTGGGAATCTCATTATCCAGTCAAATGGCACCTTTTAGGGGGTTGGCACAAGTGAGTTTCTGAAAAAAAATAAAATTTCCTGAATAAATATAATGAATAAAATTATGTTATTCAGCTTTTCCCATCTCAAAACGTGGTCCATTTTAGCAAATGTGCCTTTTTACGCATACACCTAGAAACCACACTCCGGTGTATGAAACCGACCTCCAGGCGATTTGATGTATCTTTATCAGTCTGTTATACGGAATATTGATTCATTTGAATCTCAAGTCTCCAGGACAAATGGTTACTACGTTATGAGGAAAAAAAGAATATTTGTATGAAAAAAAGTGAGTTTCTGAGCTTCAACCCCGATGCGGCACGGGTTAATGTTATCTGATCGACCTAAAACTTTGGGAATCTCATTTTCCAGTCAAATGGCACCTTTTAGAGGGTTGGCACAAGTGATTTTCCAAAAAAAAAAATAATAAAATTTCTTGAATAAATATAATAAATAAAATTATGTTATTCAGCTTTTCCCATCTCAAAACGTGGTCTGTTTTAGAAAATGTGCCTTCTTACGCATACACCTAGAAACCACACTCCGGTGTATGAAACCGACCTCCAGGCGATTTGATGTATCTTTATCAGTCTGTTATACGGAATATTGATTCATTTGAATCTCAAGTCTCCAGGACAAATGGTTACTATGTTATGAGGAAAAAAAGAATATTTGTATGAAAAAAAGTGAGTTTCTGAGCTTCAACCCCGATGCGGCACGGGTTAATGTTATCTGATCGACCTAAAACTTTGGGAATCTCATTTTCCAGTCAAATGGCACCTTTTAGGGGGTTGGCACAAGTGAGTTTCTAAAAAAATAATAAAATTTCCTGAATAAACATAATAAATAAAATTATGTTATTCAGCTTTTCCCATCTCAAAACGTGGTCAGTTTTAGCAAATGTGCCTTTTTAGGCATACACCTAGAAACCACACTCCAGTGTATGAAACCTACCTCCAGGCGATTTGATGTATCTTTATCACTCTGTTATACGGAATATTGATTCATTTGAATCTCAAGTCTCCAGGACAAATGGTTACTATGTTATGAGGAAGAAAAGAATATTTGTATGAAAAAAAGTGAGTTTCTGAGCTTCAACCCCGATGCGGCACGGGTTAATGTTATCTGATCGACCTAAAACTTTGGGAATCTCATTTTCCAGTCAAATGGCACCTTTTAGGGGGTTGGCACAAGTGATTTTCTAAAAAAAAAATAAAATTTCTTAAATAAATGTAATAAATAAAATTATGTTATTCAGCTTTTCCCATCTCAAAACGTGGTCCGTTTTAGCAAATGTGCCTTTTTACGCATACACCTAGAAACCACACTCCTGTGTATGAAACCAACCTCCAGGCGATTTGATGTATCTTTATCACTCTGTTATACGGAATATTGAATCATTTGAATCTCAAGTCTCCAGGACAAATGAGTAGGGGAGACCGGGGCGGGTTGGCATAGATTTTCGTTTTTGATTTTTCCTAGGAGTTGTGATCAGTCAATCATAAAAGTTAAACTACCCAGTGAAAGTATAACTCATGGGCTTCAAAATCCCCTCATCCTCGATGTTCATAATGAACTACAAAAAGGCTCAGATCGATTCAACTAGAGCTAGTCAATCTATGCCAACCTGCCCCCCTTATGGGGCAGGTTGGCATGGCCCTTGAGGCGGGTTGGCATAAGTATTTTTAGGTTGGACCTCAATGAAAACAGAAAAGAAATCTGCAAAAAAACCTCTCTCAGTGGTCCTTTTCCAAGTTCGCATCCCTGTGACAAGCAATAGAGCTCTTAAAATAAGTTATATGAAATTTTTGTTCTTCAGGTGTCAATGATAAACCTGGGAGGGGCGGGTTGGCATAAGAAAAACAAAAAATTGGCTTATGCCAACCCGCCCCTCCCAAAAAATGCCATCCCGCCCCGACAGGGCTCACTGACAACAGTGGCCACCATTAGCTTCACAAACAGTGGTTTCCAAACGTTCACTAGCGGATTCAGTTCATTAAATGCAGTAAAAGAGGTCTACACTTTCAAACTTTCAAACAAAAATTTCAACACACAAGGCGCTTAAAACCAAATAGTAGGAGTGTGAAAAGTTACTTGCTTGTCGTAAAATCTGAAATTTTTAATTCTTTCTTTGAGCGCAGGACCGACCTCCATGAAACTTTGTTGACGACTGGGGACCCAACAGGAGATCACCTGACCGAGAGGGAAGGTTTTGCCGCCATTCGGTTTCCATTTTAAAAGCACTGTGCCAACCCGCCCCTTATGCCAAGCTGCCCCGGTCTCCCCTACTATGTTATGAGGAAAAAAAGAATATTTGTATGAAAAAAAAGTGAGTTTCTGAGCTTCAACCCCGATGCGGCACGGGTTAATGTTATCTGATCGACCAAAAACTTTGGGAATCTCATTTTCCAGTCAAATGGCACCTTTTAGGGGGTTGGCACAAGTGAGTTTCTAAAAAAAAATAAAATTTCCTGAATAAACATAATAAATAAAATTATGTTATTCAGCTTTTCCCATCTCAAAACGTGGTCCGTTTTAGCAAATGTGCCTTTTTACGCATACACCTAGAAACCACACTCCAGTGTATGAAACCGACCTCCAGGCGATTTGATGTATCTTTATCAGTCTGTTATACGGAATATTGATTCATTTGAATCTCAAGTCTCCAGGACAAATGGTTACTATGTTATGAGGAAAAAAAGAATATTTGTATGAAAAAAAGTGAGTTTCTGAGCTTCAACCCCGATGCGGCACGGGTTAATGTTATCTGATCGACCTAAAACTTTGGGAATCTCATTTTCCAGTCAAATGGCACCTTTTAGGGGGTTGGCACAAGTGAGTTTCTAAAAAAAAATAAAATTTCCTGAATAAACATAATAAATAAAATTATGTTATTCAGCTTTTCCCATCTCAAAACGTGGTCCGTTTTAGCAAATGTGCCTTTTTACGCATACACCACGAAACCACACTCCAGTGTATGAAACCGACCTCCAGGCGATTTGATGTATCTTTATCACTCTGTTATACGGAATATTGATTCATTTGAATCTCAAGTCTCCAGGACAAATGGTTACTACGTTATGAGGAAGAAAAGAATATTTGTATGAAAAAAAGTGAGTTTCTGAGCTTCAACCCCGATGCGGCACGGGTTAATGTTATCTGATCGACCTAAAACTTCGGGAATCTCATTTTCCAGTCAAATGGCACCTTTTAGGGGGTTGGCACAAGTGATTTTCTAAAAAAAAATAGAATTTCTTAAATAAATATAATAAATAAAATTATGTTATTCAGCTTTTCCCATCTCAAAACGTGGTCAGTTTTAGCAAATGTGCCTTTTTACGCATACACCTAGAAACCACACTCCAGTGTATGAAACCGACCTCCAGGCGATTTGATGTATCTTTATCAGTCTGTTATACGGAATATTGATTCATTTGAATCTCAAGTCTCCAGGACAAATGGTTACTATGTTATGAGGAAGAAAAGAATATTTGTATGAAAAAAAGTGAGTTTCTGAGCTTCAACCCCGATGCGGCACGGGTTAATGTTATCTGATCGACCTAAAACTTTGGGAATCTCATTATCCAGTCAAATGGCACCTTTTAGGGGGCTGGCACAAGTGATTTTCTAGAAAAAAAATGAAATTTCTCAAATAAATATAATAAATTAAATTATGTTATTCAGCTTTTCCCATCTGAAAACGTGGTCCGTTTTAGCAAATGTGCCCTTTTACGCATACACCTAGAAACCACACTCCAGTGTATGAAACCGACCTCCAGGCGATTTGATGTATCTTTATCACTCTGTTATACGGAATATTGATTCTTTTGAATCTCAAGTCTCCAGGACAAATGGTTACTATGTTATGAGGAAAAATAGAATATTTGTATGAAAAAAAGTGAGTTTCTGAGCTTCAACCCCGATGCGGCACGGGTTAATGTTATCTGATCGACCTAAAACTTTGGGAATCTCATTATCCAGTCAAATGGCACCTATTAGGGGGTTGGAACAAGTGATTTTCTAAAAAAAAAAAAAATTTCTTAAATAAATATAATAAATAAAATTATGTTATTCAGCTTTTCCCATCTGAAAACGTGGTCCGTTTTAGCAAATGTGCCTTTTTACGCATACACCTAGAAACCACACTCCAGTGTATGAAACCTACCTCCAGGCGATTTGATGTATCTTTATCACTCCGTTATACGGAATATTGATTCATTTGAATCTCAAGTCTCCAGGACAAATGACTTACTACACTGTAGTAGAGTAACTCTACTACATTAACTTACTGGTCAATACTGATTACTATACGAACTCGGAAGTTATCCGAACAATAAAAGAAACACGTAAAACGGTTGGAAATTGAGGCCACAAATTAAACATTTTCGAGTTTTCTTAGGTTTTTATTTTGCTTTTAATTTTCGGGTTTCCAACGGTATAATCGAAATAATTTTTACCATCGAATTCAGGAAAAATTTAGGGTTTGAACACGGAACAATTAGATTTTAAAAATAAAGAAATTGACGTTTGGACGGTGGGGAGGGGGGATGGGGCAAAGAATACGGCTTTGCCTTTAAACTATCTACCTACTAATTTCCTACATCAGAATGTGGGGTGCGGCTTGATTTTTTTCCTAAGATTTTTAATCGAAAGTAGACTACCTACATCCTGAGAATTTTGGAACCAACCGCGACCTTCTAGCGTGAGTAGATCTGTTGTTATGATTTTTCAAAGTTTCGACCGTTTATGACGTCACGCGCCCCTCTCGCCTGTGCGGGACCCCACTGTGACGTCATAAACGGTCGAAACTTTAAAAATTCATAGGAAAAGATTTACACTCGCTAGAAGGTCGCGGTTGGTACCAAAATTCTCAGAATGAAGTCTACCTTAGATTAAAAATAACAATAAACAGTTTTTCTCTACCAAGGCGCACACCCTATTAAGTATATTTGGAACAAATGAACGCTTCGAAGAGCCTAATTGTACCTTTTTTGAACGGAAATGAAGCCTATTTTGCGATTCACACTCGTGTTTTTGATTTATCGAAAGGTTTGTCCTACAGAGCTCTCCTAAATGGTGTCTCTAAAAATTCAGGTTAGTCTCTAAAAATTCAATACTAATTCAAATTGATAGAAAAACAATACTCTTATATGAGTATTATAATTATAAATATTATAAGGGCATTGTTATATGAATATCAAAATTATTTGAGCTAGGGCGTTTTTAAAATTTCAACCCTTATTTCCAACCCTTTGAAGTGACTGACATCAACCAAAAACTTCGGGGAACAACTAGACCCCAAATGGAGCCCACATATCAAATTTGAAACATTCGGTCCAGGGCTGCTAAGAAAAGTGCCACGTACGGCGGACGGACGGCAAAATTTTTATTCGATTTTCCGATTCTACGTACCTTGAGGTTAAAATTTTGTCATAAATATGTTCCATTCGCGTTCCATTATCCTCTGCCGAGGATCAACGGAGTTGATTACCCGCGTTGGTAAAACCGGCCCTTGTACCTATCATAATTATGAAAAATACTTACAAGTATGAACTAAGTTGGGAGTAACAACACATTTGTAACAAAACAAATAAGAGTAACAAAGTAATTCGTATAATAGTTGTTGTTCCATGTATTATTATCATCCATGTATTATTACAATCCATATCTTCTTCCTATTCGTTGTCCGTGTTGGACAGCGGTATTTTTTCTTGTTCGTTCTGTTTGGTTGATTGTCGTGTCGTGTGTGTTCGGATTACGTCTCAAATTATATTAACTTTCAGTTTACCTCAAATAATTGTTTTCTTCATTTGGAATTTCCTGGTAATAACAGGTTATGGGCCCAGAACAGTAGCGGTTTGTATAAAAATAAAGAAAGGTCCGATTATCACAGAAGAGAAGCCCTATCGTGAGCTGGTTGGATGTCTTAGTTATCTCATGAACAATTCGCGTCCTGATATCAGTGCTGCTGTAAACTATTACAGTCAGTTTCAAAATTGTGCTACTGAAGACGAATGGAAAGGACTCAAGCGAATTTTGAGATACTTAAAGAAGACAGCTGATATTGGATTATTTTACCCCAAATCAGGACAGGCCAAGTTGGAGATTTACGCAGACGCTGATTGGGCGAATGGCAGCGACAGAAAATCCAATTCTGGTAACCTATTTCAAGTTTTTGGATCAACAATAGCATGGTCATCAAGGAAGCAGTCTGTCGTCGCACTGTCTAGTACTGAGGCGGAGCTATTGTCACTAACATCAGCAACGACAGAAGGCATTTGGATTGCTGGTCTGTTTGGAGAACTAGTTGCAGATTGGAATGGCTTGATTCACATATACGAGGACAACCAGCCTTGTATAGCAGCCTTAAAAAAATGGGAGTTTAAACGACTTAAACATATCGACGTCAAGTATCAGTTCGTGAAACAAATGGTAGAAGAAAAGAAGATTTTGGTGGAGTACGTCCCCACGGATCTTCAGAAGGCGGACATACTGACCAAGGGACTTACCTCTACTAAATTTATTCAGTTAAGAGAATTAATGGGAATGCGTTCATTGTCATCATTTCATCATTTCATAAGTTTTTTTGATAAGAATTGTTAAGTGGTATCAGATAGGATTGAGGCGGAGTGTTGTTCCATGTATTATTATCATCCATGTATTATTACAATCCATATCTTCTTCCTATTCGTTGTCCGTGTTGGACAGCGGTATTTTTTCTTGTTCGTTCTGTTTGGTTGATTGTCGTGTCGTGTGTGTTCGGATTACGTCTCAAATTATATTAACTTTCAGTTTACCTCAAATAATTGTTTTCTTCATTTGGAATTTCCTGGTAATAACAATAGTCATTCAAAACAAAAAATTTGAGAAGTAACATTTTTTGAATGTAGGAACAATAAGACTTACTACTGATTATCTCCAGAATGTAAAACTCGTTTTTTGGGATCATTTTGATTTATTTTAATGGGGGGTGCGCCATGATATTTTTAGATTTTTAATGGAAAGTAGACTACATCCTGAGAATTTTGATACCAACTGCAACCTTCTAGCGTGAGTAGATCGGGTCGGACTAATTTGAAGACCGAGAAGACTGGAAGACTGGAAGACCCAAGGTCAAATGACTGATAACACGGACAAAAATAAAAGTCCGTAGACGATTCACCGAAACTCGCGATCTTCAAATCTTCTCGGTCTTCAAATTAGTCCGACCCGGAGACAAGTTAAGCAGTTAAGAGCAACCACTTCGTCACAGCAAGGTTATTATGCGGAGTACCGGTCGTCCAGAAACACTATAATCACACTGAGGGATTAGAAATCAGGGAAAACACACGCGGAAAATCAGCAAAGCAAAAACTAGGTACCTACTAGTAGAAGTCTCGTTAAAATGTGTCAACGACTTTGATGCGATGAAACTAGTTGAACAATTTTTAAAATTGAATTTTACTCGCCGCGTTATCACTTTGATAACAGGAAAGCAACAAGGCGGCCTTCGGCAATGTTCGGCCTTGTTCGTCGACAGCCGAAGCGACTACCGACGTCTAGTTTGAAACGCCCCCGTCTAGTTTGAATCCCCCCCCCCCCCCCGAACAGAAAAAGCACTATTGCTTTTTTTTACCCAACGCCAGTACTAGGTCGTTGGCGTTTCTGCCATCATTTGACCTCGCGCAGCCCAATATAAAAGCGATATTTTCGACCAGTTGGTCTCGTCTGGTGTGAAAGCTTGTCTAATGCCCTCGAGTTGAGGACAGTCCAATAAGTGGTCCGAGGTCATTGGCAGGGTTGAGAGGCATAGGGAACAGCCCGAGTTATCCTTCACTCGGATCCTATGAAGGTGGGCATTCAGATATCATGGCCTGTAATAGACCTGAACCTTGCCACTGATATATGTCGAGGTAGATTTGCGGGGACACGGTTCGTCTCCTCCAAAAGGCTGGCCCATCTCCTTCCCTCAGCTGCCATCCGATGGTTTTCCAGCAGTATTTCCTTTAATTTGTCCTGGATGCATTTTTTGGCTGCTCTGTATACAATGCGAGCCTCAGGCATTTCCATGCGGGAGCCCTCCTTGGCTAGTGCATCAGCACGGTCATTTCCCCAGATACCGCAGTGTGAGGGGATCCACTGCAATGCTAAAGTGGCACCCTCTCGCAGCAAGGTCTGAATAGTCTCTCTGCCGCTGAGGACGTCATGGGACTCTGTATAGGTGCCAGAAGACAGCGCGGTAATAGCTGCTTGGGAATCAATGATGATAGCGACTTTGCGATGTGACTGGGTCCAGATCATTTCCAGTGCCAGCAACACAGCTCTAATTTCCCCATCAAAGATATTTGCCTGCCTTCCAACGGGGGCAGCAATAGCGCCAACCGTCGAGTACACCCCCGCACCGCCATTACTCATAGCCTCCACCGCTGACCCATCCGTGTACACTCTCAGCCACTCGGGCTCGGGGAAGCGGGCATGTAAGGTCTCCAGCGCAGCCGCTTTCGGTTCCTCAGGAGGCGTGAAACCCTTTGTTACCGGGGTGAGTAAAGCCGTAAAACCGGCGGGTGCATCCATTGGCGTAAGCTGGCTCAAGGATGGAAAATTGTTGTTGGCAAGAGTTTCCTCAAGACCATAATCCTCACGGAGCTCACAGACCCGGGACAAAAAGACACCCTGTGTTCTCAAACGCGGTGATGCCGGGATGTAATCCGCCCAATAAACAACACCATTCCTCTGCAGTCGCTCTGAAAGAGCCAATGCTGCAGCCTCCCTCCGGAATTTCTGGGGCTCAATGCCAGTTTGTAGTTCCATAGCCACGATCGGCGTTGATTTGGGTGCTCCGGTGATCACGCGGAGGGCTTGGTGCTGGGCAGCATCCAGCTTCCGAACTACAGAATGAGGAATTTCACCATGTCGGAATTTCCTATTTTTGACCCCAAAATCGGATTCAGCACCTCTAAAAACCCCTAAGGCAAACTTTCAGCTCGAACTTCCTAATTTACGAATAAACAAAACAGTGTAGAAAATACGAATGTTTAAAAAAAACCGGGAAAATGACGTCATCCTGGAATAGTTCATTTATGGCCGCTTGAAGCGCTGAGATCGAGAAATCCATAGTCCCCAGATGCAAAATTTCAAGAAACTGTAAAGTTCGAAATCGAAAAACTGAAGAAAAAATAGAAAAAGCGAGATGGGGAAAATTAGGTTTCCTCTGTTTTTGTTTGATAACTTTTCTCTTAGAAAACACGGTTTCATCGTCCCAATGGGCAACACTGGGAGGAGACGGCGATCCGAACAGCCCAATTAGGAGCGTTCCCGCTGCACGTCCGTTTTCCCGGTTAGTTTTGAAATCAAAAATTTTGATTGTCTCCCAAAAATAACAGGAGATTTATTTTCCGAAATCAGCCCGATTTTCATCTATCCCACACCATTAAATATTCAGGAAAAATGCAAACAGAAATCGGTGAAATTCCTCATCCGAGGCAGTCACCAGCAGTTCATTGCCATACTCCTTTTGCTGCCCCTAGCGTTTAAATCTAAAAACACGAAGTCTACTTCGCTTCTTCTTCTTCTCATTGAATTTCTAGTTTCCGGCCAGTTGCTAGATTCACTTGTAAATCGAAATTCATTGTGTCAGAAATCGCTGTATCGATAGAAATCGCAGAGAAATTTTTATTCGTCTCCATGAAAAAAGAGAACACTCAGGCTAATCCTACCATTATTCTGTTTGCCCATCTTCAACTATAAATTAAAATTTCGGAATAAAAATCGTGCCGTTGTTTTGTAGGTAAGTACATCATTTTGATACATTTTTTTTTGTATCGATTGAAGAATATCGAACTAGATGTTTCGATATGAGTTCCGGGTTTGTTTACAACTTCATGACGTACGATAGAAAAGAGAGAAAAGTGATTACACCGTTTACCTCCGAAGTGTTTTCAATTACGTTATACTGCTCTATCTATGTCAGTATACCTATTATAATACTAAAATGTGTTGTGAAAAGCCGTAGTTAAAAGGTGAATCGTTACTCGTTAGTTTCTTCTGTGAACCATGGATGAGCAGAAACTTGTTGATTACGATTGGAATTTTGAGGTATGCAAATTTATTTTTGTGTTTCTAATAACCTACCCACTTCCATTATTCTCTAGTCCTAGGTAATCTAGGTAAGTTTTTAATAGTATAATCACGTAATATCAGTCATACTTTAGGTCAGAGGCCTGTGGAATGTTACAGAGATGAGCCTATATTAGGCACTAAAAGGGCGAGGATAAATAAACGTTACGAAAAACCAACTTTGGATCCTCTAGATGACAAAATGTTGCCTTTTTTTCAGAAATTTTCCCTTTTACTTCAACGCTTGGTGACCAGTAGTTCTGTGCATGCTGATGTCCCCTCATGGTAGACAGGTTTGCAAAACTGTCAAAAATTCAAATATTTGGTTTAATTAAAATACTGACCGTCATTGTGCTATTGATAATTCTCACGTTTCTAAACAGTATCATGTTATTGAAGAGGTTCAGTGGAGAGCTGCAGTCAAGGTTTTGGCTTCAGCATCGATAGTGTTAAGAGTAAATTGGTCATCAAAGTAAAATCTTTTTTGCAAACGAGTACGTACCTACCTATATTAAAATTTAAAAAATATTTCACAGCGAAATTCAACCGTTGAAATCTTTAGCTATCTTTAGAAAAGATCACGATTAACACCAAAACTAGGCCCATAAAACATTTTCAGGAAACATTTACAGGAAATTCCAAATGAAGAAAACAATTATTTGAGGTAAACTGAAAGTTAATATAATTTGAGACGTAATCCGAACACACACGACACGACAATCAACCATACAGTGCGAACAAGAAGAAAAAATACCGCTGTCCAACACGGACAACGAATAGGAAGAAGATATGGATTGTAATAATACATGGATAACAATAATACATGGAACAACACTCCGCCTCAATCCTATCTGATATCACTTAACAATTCTTATCAAACAAACTTATGAACGATGAAATGATGACAATGATCGCATTCCCATTAATTCTCTTAACTGAATAAATTTAGTAGAGGTAAGTCCCTTGGTCAGTATGTCCGCCTTCTGAAGATCCGTGGGGACGTACTCCACCAAAATCTTCTTTTCTTCTACCATTTGTTTCACGAACTGATACTTGACGTCGATATGTTTAAGTCGTTTAAACTCCCATTTTTTTAAGGCTGCTATACAAGGCTGGTTGTCCTCGTATATGTGAATCAAGCCATTCCAATCTGCAACTAGTTCTCCAAACAGACCAGCAATCCAAATGCCTTCTGTCGTTGCTGATGTTAGTGACAATAGCTCCGCCTCAGTACTAGACAGTGCGACGACAGACTGCTTCCTTGATGACCATGCTATTGTTGATCCAAAAACTTGAAATAGGTTACCAGAATTGGATTTTCTGTCGCTGCCATTCGCCCAATCAGCGTCTGCGTAAATCTCCAACTTGGCCTGTCCTGATTTGGGGTAAAATAATCCAATATCAGCTGTCTTCTTTAAGTTAAATACCCATCGGGAATTCAGAGCCTTTTTACCTTCTGGAAGATCAACCAGCTGCCAAGTTCCGTTCTTAGAAATAGCCTCCATTTCCTCCCTGGTAGCTTTGAACCATTTTTCTTTCTGATCATGATTGGCAATGTCCTGATAAGATGTAGGTACTTCATAAATGTACGATTCGGCATTCAGCGCCAAAACCACAAAATCTTCAAGGTATCTAGGTGGTCTTCTTTCCCGAGCATGTCGATTTAGCTCAACTGAGTTGTCCTCCGCCTCACTAGTAGAATCTTCCTCGTCGATTGTTTGTTCCTCAATGACAACAGGAATGGTTTCAGACTGAAGTTCAAACAATTCCTCTGAACCGTCATCTGTCAAACGAACGCCTTCTGCAGGTACATCTTCGTTGAAATGAACGTCACGAGCCACGATGATACGATTCAAACTTGGTGAGTACAATCTATAACCATTCGGTGCATATCCCACCATGTAACATTTAGATGTTCTTGACTCGAACTTTTCCTTAATGAGTTCCTTGGGTGTTTTTGCATAAGCGACAGAACCGAAAACGCGAATCTTCTCTAGATTTGCTTTGTGACCATACCATAAACTGGCAGGGACGTCATCCTTGACCGCAGAAGTAGGACTTCTGTTTATTAAATAAACTGCAGTGCTGATGGCTTCCGTCCAAAGAGATCTAGGCAACCTTGACTCGGCCAGCATAGATCTTGATTTCTCTGTCAAACTTCTGAAAAATCTTTCTGCTACACCATTTTGACTTGGTGAATATGCAACTGAAAGTTCCCACTGAACACCATTTTCCGAGAAATATTCTTTCATCTCATTTGTCAGATACTCTCTGCCATTGTCACATCTAAATCTACTAATCTTTGTACCAAAATGAGCCTCAGCCATTGCTCTGTATTTACGAAAATGTAAAAAGACTTCGGATTTACTTTTCAAATTGTAAATCACGGCAAAATGACTGAAATCGTCGATAAAGCTTAGCACGTACCGTTTCTGATCATGACTTACTGGCGTGATTGGTCCCATGACGTCACTGTGTACAAGCTCAAGAGGTCTGGTAGCTCGAACCCGAACTTTGCTGAATGGGAGTCGAGCCTGTTTTCCAGCAAGACAACCCTCACAAGGGCGATCAACAGAGCCAATGTCAGTCGGTACTCCCAAAACCATTTCTGGAAGTTTTCGCAAATATGAGTCGTTAAGGTGACCCATTCGTCGATGCCACAACGTCCCATCTGCTGATGCAACAAAGGATGAACCTACATTCATTAATTCAAAATTTATTTGATACAATTTTTCTCCTCGCTCGGCCACTGCCAAAACTGTGTTATCTTTACAGATCATTCCTTTACCTTTTTCAAAGATAACTCTCATTCACTTAGATTCCAGTTTTTGAACCGACAACAAATTAACTTCCAAATCTTCAATTATAAGAATGTCTTTGATACGAATCGAAACCACGTTATCGGAAATTCTCGATTTGACAGGCAAATCACCCAACATATGGGCATAAAGAACGACTCCCGATTTGGCCACACGTATTTTTATTGGATTGGACAACTTACGGATATTTTCCATCCCTTCCGTTGAGTGACACAAATGCTCACTTGCTCCAGAATCCAGGTAAAATTTGGATGATCCAGTTCCGCTTCCTGTCCCAACACAAACACCTCCAATGAAACACACTTCGTCAGGCTCACACGGTTCTTGGTCTTTTGCCAAGTGGGTTTCGCCCACAGTTTCTTGAGACTTGACCAAAGGACAATCCCTCTTACGATGCCCAATTTCCTGACAACGGTAACAACGAAATTTGAAAGTTGTGTCCTTGGGTGCTCCCCGATTATTCTTCTTGTTTACATACATTGCAACAGAATCACTGTCACAACTGGTCGTTGGTTTGTTCTTCAACTGCCAAGCTTCCTCCTGAAGTAAACGGTTTTTAACATACTGTATATCAATTTGAGTTTGAGAAAACATGATGTCTATTGATGTTGTTATAGAGTGGTAAGATTTAGGCATTGCAGCCAATAACATGGAAATCATTTCCCCATCACTCAAATAACCACCGGATCCTCTCAACTCATTCACCGTTTTCTCAAATTCGATAAAGAAATCGGTCAATTCACCCTTAGTAAACCTAAGCTCACGGAGTCGCTGCTGTAAATCTACCTGAGCAGCCAATCCTTGACGTACATATGTCTTTTCAAGAGATTCCATGATCTCCCTTGCAGTACTCTTCATTTTAACTGAGTCCAAAATATTGTCAGAAAGGCACTGACAATATTTCGAGCTTTAACGTCTTTTTCTCGGAACATTATCATCTTAAACTCTTCCTGAGGTGGAGGAGGGTATGTGACAAGCACGTCATCTACTTTTGCTTGTTCCAGAGCCAACTTCACCCGGAATGCCCAATTGGCAAAACCTTTACCTTCGAAAGGTTTTATCATGTGAAATGATTCTCGATGTAGAGCCATGACTATCACAAAAACACTTCGTTGATCAACACGTGATACACTACAGATTGTAACCTCAAAGTCACTGACAGCTGACAGCTCACTACCACAATTGCACTCACTACCGAATTTCCCTTTTTTATACAAACCACTACTGTTCTGGGCCCATAACCTGTTATTACCAGGAAATTCCAAATGAAGAAAACAATTATTTGAGGTAGGTAAACTGAAAGTTAATATAATTTGAGACGTAATCCGAACACACACGACACGACAATCAACCAAACAGAACGAACAAGAAAAAATACCGCTGTCCAACACGGACAACGAATAGGAAGAAGATATGGATTGTAATAATACATGGATAACAATAATACATGGAACAACAGAAGTCGGTTCTAAAAGACAGAATTTTGGAGATGACATCTACAATGACAAACAATGACAAACATTGTTTGTCAGTAGTTTTTTTACTTTGTATACCTAAAAATCCAGTGTTTGTTTACTTTACTTACTTTACATCTGAGGCGGTGTTCAGAGAGCAAAAAACGGCTCTCCACGCTATATTAAAGTTGGGATTGAGAGAAAGCTGTGAGGACACTATAAAGCTCTCAGCATTCTCACTCTCCCCGGTTTGTTCGTCCTCGAATGCCTGTTGCTTGTGAAGAGCGATTTGGGCGCCTTTTCCTCTTGTTCTTCAATGCACGATCACTTCACGAGATCCCGCCATGATCTGTGTCCCCCTAAGGCCAGGCTGAATTCCTCAATGACCTCCAACCCTCATCAGATGGGGTGCCATCTCTTCAATTGTTTGAACTCAGAAACAAAGGACCTACCCTATAAATCTTTCAAGATAGTGGTTAAAAGAGAGCTCGTTCAACTAGAACCTGCACAGTTTTTAGGACGTCCCACAGTAAGACTTGGGCGTCCTTATGCGATCGATCTGGGGTGAAGTTGGACAACACTCAACAGAAAAAAAAAATAACCACACAGTAATCCGTTTTAGACCAGTCTGAATCCAAATCCGCGAAAAAAACCATAGGTGTATGTCTGTGTGTGTGTGTGTGTGTGTGTGTGTGACAAAATCTTGTGTCGTCTGCACAGCCCTTAGTTCTCAACCGATTTTCCTGGTTCTTTTTTTGTTCGACTCGGAAAACTATCTAGTTGTGCACTACGTCGCCGGAATTTCGAATTTTGCCTTTTAAGGGGGGGAAAGGGGGGGTTAATGCTCAAAAAACGTGCGTTTTTGGGCATAATCTTGTGTCGTCTGCCCAGGCCTTAGTTCTCAACCGATTTTCATGGTTCTTTTCTTCTTCGACGCGAAAAACTATCTAGTTGTGCACTACGGCGTCGGAATTTTGAATTTTGCTTTTTAAGGGGGGGAAAGGGGGCGTTAATGCTTAAAAAACGTGCGTTTGCGGGGGTAATCTTGTAAACTCTGCCCAGGCCTCAATTTCCAACCGATTTGCGTGTTTCTTTTTTTGTTTGACTCAAATAACTTCCGAGTAGTACATGTTTTTACCAGAGTACCAAAATTTGCAAGGGGAGGGGATGGGTGGGGGGATAATATTCACAAAATATCAGATTTTTCAATATTTCGGTTCCTTTACTGTTTACTAATTGTACCCAACCTTTGAAATTTAGGAAAAATTCTCATTATACCTTTGGATTTTCATGAATTATTCTCTGTGCCACCATGGAACTAATAGTGGTGCCACCATGGTGCCAGGACACCATAAACAAGCATATTTCGTGGGTTTTTTTTGTGTTTCACCTTGAATACGGACGTTAACCTCGACGGACTGCCTATTAAAACTAATACCTAGATGAAACTTCAATGTTAAGACGTATTTCCGCTTTGGTGCCAGACTGGTACCATTGGTGAGTGGAGGGGGGGGGGGGGGGTGAACTCGAATTCGCATGTTGGGTATCGTAGATCATGGATTTTAAAATGCTCTTCAGATTCGAGGCTCCCATGCCGCCAGAAGTGTAATGGTTTAAAATGGGGGGGGGGGGGGTGTCACTATTTCTTCCCTAAAGTAATAAATAAATTACATCGAGAGAAACAGTCTTATCGCTTAACAACTGGTTAAACTGATCCAATACTTATCCAATGGGACGTCCCCTGGAATGCATGCATTACTAAACAATATGTTTTACAGTACACTCTAAAATTTCGAGATCCGTCTGACTTGATCGATTTTGATTGATTGAAACATGCGTTTATTAACTGAAATGCAAAACAACAAGCAGGTTCACAACATGATACGCTTTGGTCCATTGGACCATCAGCGGGAGATCCGTTTTGGAAAGGAAATTTCAGGAAAAAATAAAACTAAGGTCAGATACAAGAAGGATCGAGGGCGCTAAATGTAAAGAGACTAACTGAAACTATAACTGAACACACGCACAGAGCATGGTTATGGTAATATAACTTAACAAAGCAACAAGGTACAACAAGCAACAAAAACAAATACAGGGGAGAGAGTTGCATAATAATAATTTCTATACAGATTATTTATATAATAAATATCAAATGTTATTATAATTGAATTCTGAGACCAGAAATGACCTGTAGCGCCAGGCCTCGCGAAAAAAGAGACAAAGAGCCTTCCAGTCGGGACCGTTCAGAATATCCACCAACTCAGATCTGGTCAACTCGACTTGGCCGAAACACCTCAGTCGTGCGTATCCAAGGATTGGGCAAGCAGCCAGAAAGTGCTCAGTACTTTCGTCGGCTCCAAGATTGCAGAAAGAGCAGAGGTAAGCTCTATTACCGATCCAAGGCTGCCAGTTGATATTGAGGAGCTCCCCTCGGCACTTCATGACCACCATTGTCTCATATTGTGACAGGGTTCTAATGTAGTCCACGTTCAAATCAAGGTGGCGGTACAACAAGTGGAACTGGGCGTTGAGAGTCCTCTGGTTCAGCGACTCACGAAAGCTAAGCATCTGGCTTTCTAATACAGCCTTCGCATACTCACCAAAGCGTGCAGAGCCAAACAGTTCAACGGTTGGCGAACCAATAGATCGTCTAATCATTCCTTGCCAAGCGTCAGCCCAACCAATCTTCCGTTGAACCATTTCCAAAGCAGTGGTTCTGTTAAATCGACCAGCCAGCAGCTCAAAAACTCTCTGCAAATAGTTGGCGTTCAGCTTTAGCGTTGTTAGGAATACTGTTTCCTGCTTCGTTTCATTGTAAACAATGTAGTTAGGAGAGTTCATTGGAAGTTTGAAGAGTTTCTTCAGAAGAATCGCTTGACCTTCTCCACTTCCTCGTACTCGCAGTACCCCCAAAATTGCGCTCCATAGCATAAAGTGGACATCATCACGGCTTCAAACACTCGGAGCTTTACTTCCGTTGGTATATCGGCAGCGGAGAATAGCCTGGTCCAGATTGAATTTATTCCTGCACGTGCCATCTTGGTTTTTTCGCTGAAATGTTTCCTTAGGTCGAGGTTATATGTAAGGGTGACCCCCAGGTATCTATAGGAGTTCATCACATCGATCTTTTGACCATTTAGCCACCATTGCTCTCTCCTCGCTAATCGACCCCCGTTTGCCCGGAATACAACAATTTGCGACTTTGCCAGATTTATTTCCAAGCTCCATAAATCAACATAGTCTTTCAGACGGTCAATCATTCTCTGCAGAGCAATTGGTGTGTCTGCCATAAGAACTATATCATCAGCAAATAATAAGGAGTTGATCAGTACTTCTGCTATTTGGATACCACCTCCCACAGCTGCACCCAGATCATTCACATATAGGGCAAACAAAGTGGGACTTAGAGGACAGCCCTGCTTAACTCCTGATCGCGTACCAATGTAGTCAGACACATGGCCACCCAACCAGACCCTAGCCTGAGTGTTGCTGTACAGCTGGCTCAACGCATTCACCCACCTTGTGGATACACCCAAATTATGGAGCTTGTAGACCAATGCATGCCTTACAACACTGTCAAAAGCCGCCCTGAAGTCTACAAAAAAACAGTACGTTTTCTTTTTCTGGGACAGCCGAATTTTCACGATGTTGGTGAGTGTGAATAAGTTGTCAAAGGTAGAGTATCCCCGACGAAATCCAGCTTGTCCCTCACACAAAATGTTCCTGGCCTCTACCCATTTCGACAATCTATTTGCCATCACTCCTGAATAGATCTTTAAATCGGTATCCAAGCATGAAATTCCACGGTAGTTCGATGGGTCTGACCAGTCTCCTTTTTTGTGGATTGGAAACACGACCGCCTCATGGAAGCTATCTGGTAAGGTTCCCCCCTTGAACATTCGATTGAAATTTTCTACAATCAGCTCCAAAAGTTCGTCCGGCGCTTTTACGTAAAATTCAAAGGTGATTCTGTCCTCCCCAGGAGCTTTATTCTTTTTCACTGTGGCCAAATAACTTCTAATTTCAGCCAATGAAAAATTTGCATCCAAGACTTCATCCTCTATGTAAGGAGGGACGTAGGAGATCGGAGACACACTCACAGGCGGATTGTATAGCTCGGAAAAATAGCTCTTCCATGTAGCCATGTCTATTCTACCAGAGGATGTTGGGTGGCGCAGCTTGAACTCATTGACTAGTTTCCAGAATTCTCTAACCTCAGCAAATTTCTGTGCCTGGCTCCTTCGAAATGATCGCTTTTCATCCATACATAAGCTCTTATAGATACGGTTGCTTTCTTTATACTTAGTCAGGACTAGGGCTGAATTCGTCTTTCGATAGAGTCTCAGCAGCCTGAATACCTGTTTGCGAAGCTTATGGCACTCAAATGAAAACCAGGGCTTGTGCTTGACCTTGGAGTCCGCGCCAGCAGGGGGAATCTTTTGGCTAGCGCACTTCAATATTATTGCCTTAACTGCCGCTTGGCTTGTGAATTGGCCATCCATAACCAGATCGAGACAACTTCGAACCTTGTCTTTATAACCAATTTCGTCATTCGGAGTCCATTTCAGAGCCGGAGGAAACCAAGTACCAACCGATGCCTCAGGCTTAGGGCCAGCAAGTGAAAAAACCTGTGGAAGATGGTCAGAATATGTCTCTGGGGCAATCCTGTAACTTCTGACAAGACTCAGAGCAGAAAGCTGAATGCAGAATAGATCTATCACCGAGCTACCCCGAGGACTGAGGCATGTGAACTCTCCCAAACTGTCGCCTGGTGCTCTCCCGTTCATGATCAAAAGTCCCGCGCTGTCGCAAAGATCCAATAATTTCTTGCCTCTTACGTTGATGACGTCATCTTTAGAGTTCCTGTAGACGGTGAAGGGATCTAGGTATTCTTCCATATCCAAGGCAAACCTCTGCGCCGCACCCACCCTGGCATTCATGTCACCCACCAGCAGAAAATTATGGTCATTATTCAAGGTTAACAAGTGTTCTATCTTAGCAAAGTCATAGCATATTGAATGATCTCAATTCCCTCAAGCCGGCCATAGTTACAAAAATGACCAACCGAATTAGTGCATATGCCATATAAATGCCCTCCTGCGGCCCTACCAAACCTGGAGACTCTTACAGCTGGTACCCAGAATAAATTAAAGCCTGGAAATCTACACTTGAATAATTCAATATCCTCATGCTCAATATGAGTTTCCAACAATATAAATAAATCAAAAGACAACAAAAATTCAAAAAAATATACATCATCAAGCTTATTTTTTAGACCATATACATTATACACCACACACTTCACATCGCATTCTACTGGTAACTTTTCAGTCCTCGATCCTTCTTCGTCCCGTCAATCAGTGTGCTGTCGCCCCTGACTAGCGTTCTCGCTAGGGTTCGTTCCTAATCGCATCACAGCATCTTTCAGGTCCAAATTTAATTTCGCCTTCAGTAACTCGGCTCCATCCTCACCCTGAGACGACTGAAAACCTTTATCCAAGTCCCACTTGAACTCAATATTATCCACAACCAGAGTGTCCCGTTTAAATGTTATAGATACATCCTTCTTAAGCTTCAGAATTTCATTTCTAACATTGGAAAGTTTGCTCCTCACGATCCTTTCTTCCTGGGAGTAGTCCCGATGCACAAAGAAACCTGTGCCCCTCAGACAACCAACTCTACTCATGATCAAGTTGACGTCCTCACCCCTAACGAATTCCACAAGTATTGGGCATCTATTTAGGCCTTGTTTACCTAGTGGGAACGCACGGCCTATAACGATATTTCGTTCAATTTTCAGAACCTGCTTAAGGAAGTCCTCGATCACAGCTACAAAGTCAGGATCCTTATGTTCAAACCCACCGAAAACTAAATTATTTTTTCTCATGTTTCTGTCATAAACATTGAGACGTACATTGAGATTATCAATTTTTTTCCGGAGATCACTATTTTCCTTTTTTAGTGCTGCTATCTCTAAATTGGTGGAAGCCAGATCTTGTTTTGTGGCGAGTCCTTTTCCATCAATCAAGTTTGAAATTGACTCCATTAATTGACTAACCGTCAGTTGACCCACTTTTTCCTCCGTGTCCATGGCACCTAGAATTTTCTTTTTGGGGCGTTTCTTATCCTCGCTGGGTGGGCTACTACGTCGTCTTTTAGGTGTATCTAAACGGGGAGTAAAGAATTCAGGCAAAGACCTCTGACTCATGTAGGTATATATTTCAGTCTTGCACCTCGAACGTCAGTGACGTCGAGTGTTCCGGCAAATTGTCAATACTCGCCTCCAGTGTAACGAACTCGACAAGCTGTCGAGCCCAACTGACAAGTCAACGCCGGTGAAGATGACAGATAGGTGATAGAAAAATTAGGCGTTACTCACCTATTTGGAGGGGACGACTGACCTTGAAGTGGACCACGGCCGATAATGGGACTCGAACGATTGGGATCTGTCACCTCTCGCCTCGGGAACAGAAAAATTCGCGAAAATCACGTCCAATTATAGCTGTAGTTACCTCTTCAATAATAACAAGGAATCGCTCACTTAGGGTAGCGGAAGTACTGTTGCAGCTGTGCGCAGAAATTACGTGATTTGGTCCAGTATAACTCGTAAAAGAACAATGTCGGAACACGAATCGACACGAGCGATGTGCACTGTTCTCCGTCTCGAACGGTTCTCCGATCCGTCTGACTTAATATAATATATTAAGTCAAACGGATCTCGAAATTTTAGAGTTTACTTCCCTTGAAATCTTATTAGTATAAAACAATAACAAATTGTCAAATAACATTACATACCTAAAATGTAATGTTATTTGACAATTTGTTATTGTTATTATGTAATGATATTATGACAATTTGATAATATTATTATGTAATGTTATTTGACAATTTGTTATTGTTCTATACTAATAAGATTTCAAGGGAAGTAGACGTTATTTAAATCTTTCCAACAAGGATTTGAAGAATCAAAATGGTTTTGTCCGCAGTTTGTGATAGGGAGCAGCGCTGTGTCCACAGTTGATCAACCTCTCCTCCACCTCAGACTGGACCTTGGTGGCGGCAGGGTCAGCAGTGCTGCAGCAGCGCCATCTGCCATCCAAACTAGCGTCGTTCCTCTAGATGTGGAGCTGGATCGCTCCCAACTCAAGAACCTTATTTCCGAATTGGAGACAGCATTATCTGCCTGACACCCAATTCTCCTTCAAGAGTGCGCCAATTTAGAGAAACACCTACACTATTGTTTGAAGGGGTTCACTAATTGCCATGGCAATGCCCTAAATCTTTTTATTTAAGTACTTGGAAAAGTTAGTACCTACGTAGGAAAAGAATCTGTTTATCACAGATTAACATTTCAGATACCAATCTTGGAAGATTTAACGTGGATATTTATTGATTGTACAGGGTGCGGCAGCCTTAACTCCTTTTTTCAAGACACAGTAAAACACATTTTATAGATCAGAAAATTTAATTTTTTCAAAGCACAATGTTTGTTTATATTTAAAGTTTGGTTTTACGTGGTTTTAAAAATCATATCACGTAGGTGACCCCCCCCCCATTGTCTATACACTGAAGGTACCGATTTCTTGTGCCTGCCATGACCCTCACCAGCATGTCGGTGGGTATGTTGGCAATTTCTGCTTGGATGTTGGCTTTCAGTTGTTGTAGGGTTGTTGGACGGTTGGCATACACAAGGGATTTCAAGTAACCCCACAAAAAATAATCACAGGGGGCCAAATCAGGGGAGCGGGCGGGCAACTGCAAATCACCCCTCAACGAGATGAGGCATCCCGGGAAGTGCTCTCTCAGAACCGCCATTGATGCCCTTGATGTGTGAGCTGTGGCTCCATCTTGTTGGAACCACACATCTCCCAAGTCCAACTCATCAAGTTGAGGTAAAAAAAATTCCTCCAACATGTTAACATATTGATCTCCATTCACAGTTACAGTAACCCCATTTTCTTCAAAGAAAAAGGGACCAATAATTCCAGCTGGTGAAATTGCGCACCACACTGTGGTTTTAGGAGAATGCAAAGGCCTTTGATGCATCTCACGTGGATTGACGTCAGCCCAGTAACGCATATTTTGTTTATTTACTGTTCCATTTAAATGGAAGTGGGCCTCATCGCTAAAAAAACACCACAGCGTCCTCTGGAACATTTTCCAGAAGGGCCTCACACGCGTCCCTCCTAGAGTTGAAGTCTTGTGGGGTTAGTTCCTGCACAATCGCCAACTTGTATGGATGGTAGTGAAGGTCCACTTGAAGAATTCGCCTTACTGAACGGTCAGAAATTCCGAGAGCAGCCGCATGTTTGCGTGCTGAATGCCGTGGCGATTGCATGATGGAGGCTCTCACTGCTTCAATGTTCTCGGGTGATCTCACAGGTCGGGGAGGATCAGGTCTGCGTCGTGATGCACTAGCCGTTTGTCGGAAGTTGTTGACCCACGCGAGAATTGATTTTTGGTCAGGAACAGGGCCCAAAGGCGCGATATTAAAACGATTTGGGAATGCGCGTTGGGTAGCAACGATTGACTGCCCATTTGAAAAGTAGGCCTCGAGGGTGAAAGCCCGTTGCTCATCATTCCAACGCATAGTGACAACTAACCTTGGAGGGGTACAAAACTTTAGGACCCCACCTGTCAACTGAGACCACGCCCATCCCTCTCTGACCCTCACAGCCTGCATAGCACGCATTTCAAAAAAGGAGTTTAGGCTGCCGCACCCTGTAGCTTGTAATGCTTGAAAAAATTAGATAGCTGTAGGGTATAAAGGTCTGCCACAGAAACTTTGGATCCTTTTGGCGCATTCTTCTGGAAAACTTCTTCTGGAACTAATTATCTCTTATTATCAAGAGAATTTTTTCGGGAATTTTTCTCTCAAAAGTGACGTGATTGATTCCATTCCTACTTCATCTTGCAATTCGTGCATTTCCGAAATTAAAATTTCGTTGCAGTACACGAATATAAAATGTCTCACCGCTCCAATTTCCGTTTGTCGGATTCACCATGGAAGGTTGACCCGCCACACGGATGCAAAGTTTCTGTATGTAGTCAATTTCACTTATCTCACTAGGTGTAAGTGGTTTGTTATGAAGATATTTCAAGTATTTCCTCGTTTTGTATGCTCAGTGGGAACTATGCTCCTATGTACATTGATTTGAATGAATAAATACAAATCTGTAAAAGATCTCTCAAGAAATGGGGTATTTCAGTCAATTTTTTTAATTTTTTTTCTTTTTTTCAAAAGAGTATGGCTCAGGAATAACGGTAATCGGGTCTATTCGTCGAGAAAATGTTTTTAAAAAATCAGAGAAGCTAAGGAAAGATGAAGATTTGAATGGTGTAACGTAGGTAGTGCACAGAAACCCTTGGAGGACCTCTTTGATACTACAAAATACTACTCACACACGTGCGCGGCGTTGTCCTTGCCTAGTGTGTGTGCATTTGTAGCAGCCCGCCTTTTTAAAACGTGTGATCTCTTTAATTAATTTTTCTACCACATGTTATAGTATCATTGGGCTTAAAGTTGTAGTATAGGTATTGGTTTTCAAGGGTGCTGAATCCAAATTTGAGGTCAAAAACCTGAATTTCCGACCCACCGAAATACACCATTGAAGTCAGGGGCATGCTGCAGAGGGGGTCGTTGATTTGGAGGGGGCAGAATGGCGATCACGCGCATGTGCAAGTGGTGGGGGAGCCATGGGTCTGGTGTTGGCACGGGCAACTCAGCAGAGGTCGATGGCAGTGCTGCAGGTGGTGAGCCGGCAGAACGAGGGCGCGCACGTTTAAATGTGTTGGAGGAGCGTACCGTGATCCGAAGGGGTGAAACTCTTCGGTCACATATCTAAACATATAATTATCGAAACCTATTTTCCACGTTGCATTGTAGTTTATTTTGGGCACTTTACGTTATCTTAAATTTTCAAGTTTTGATTTGAATTTACAATTGTTAAAATTAAAGTTTTCCAAAAGGGTTATTTAGGATATTGTACTTACCAGCGTTTACTATCGTGCGTAGACTGCTGAAGATGAAGATGATTTTACTAACTATGGTAGTTGCGTGTGACCATGCGTAAAAGGAACACTGATTTGTTGCTATATGATATTATGCGAAATAAAGACGTTACTGAGGCTTGTTTGTTACTTTTATGCGTTATCCTAATACCTTCAAATAAATGGTTGAAAACGTTAATTATGTGAGGCTAGGGATCTCCAGGTAGAGGGTTATCTTGGACCAAAGGGCTCAGAGGATAAAAAGGTTCTACCTGAGGGATGCCTAGGGTTGCTGCCACCACCTGGGTCGAGTGTTGACCTCAGGAAATACCCAAAGATTACTAATTGCAAAATACCTGAGTCCGTTTGAGTTGGAAAGGTTCTACCTTCTGAAATGAAGAACACAATTTGCAAGAAAACACGTAGGATTTTTATTCATAAAAATCGTATAAGGTTGTTACCGTGAAGCGGATTTTCGTGGATTCAGAAGGAACCACGGCAAGAAAATATATGGTATTCAAAAATATACTTCAATATAATTCACACTTGTCTTTAGGAGACGTTGCACGAAACTCGCAATTACTTAGCGTCTTGACTAAAAAGATTATGACTTAGAAATTTGACTTTGCAAAATTTTACATTCACGACTTATTTTATTACGTTTGTTTATAATTATACTTATTTCTTTACTGACTAAAATACAACAGTTGTATTTTAGTCAGTAAAGAAATAAGTATAATTATAAACAAACGTAATAAAATAAGTCGTGAATGTAAAATTTTGCAAAGTCAAATTTCTAAGTCATAATCTTTTTAGTCAAGACGCTAAGTAAAAGTCTATATGAAAGAAGTTAATAAGAAGAAGCTAATAAGAAGTTACTTCTTTCATATAGACTTTTACAATTACAACGTTACTTTGCTTTACAATCACTTTGCTTATACAACTTTCTTTCACAAATTCTTATTATCTTCTCTATTTACTTTTACAGGGGCGTTATGTTTATAAGGGGGGATTTTTGCCAGATTTTATTGAGAGAAAGCGCTTACGTGGTTGAGGGAATGGTGCTCACCCTTTTGCCGAGCTTGGATCCAGATGCGAATCTCCGTGGCAGGTGTATTGCGTCCAGGGCCTCTTCTGCGTAATGCTTGTGGGGGATGCCTGGGATCGGGGCAGACTTGCCTCGGTCCGGGGGTCGAACGGCGTACCGGTTCTTGCGGCGTTATGGAGATGGGCGGCAGATCCTTGTGTCCCGCGCCTTGGCTATTCGGGAGAAAAACACAAGAGATCCGACTGGCGGAATTCAGTAGAACGGCTATTGGTGAAATGTTCCGAAGATGCACTCACTCACGGGTTCTCAGTTCGTTCACCGACACAGAAGTTAGAGGGGATGAGTCGTGTTAGTTGGGTTCGACTACAATCGAGACGCGTGGCTGACAGACTGAGGCACGAGGGAGGGGGCAGGCCCTTATATGCCCTCGGCCATCTTGCTTTTCGGCGGTGGAAGGTTCTAGGCCGTTGGCGCGCTCGATGTCTCCGGCGGTGGGTGGCGGACATTGGTATTACGGTTGACGTTGTACTTGCATGGAAGTTGTATGGAAGCAGTTGTTAAATTAGTGGTACATGGAGAGCTAGGGATCTTGACTCCATTACATCCCTCCCTCCTCTCTAGGCCGATGCCCTCATCGGCTACTTGTCTTGTCCAGTAACCGAGGGGATGGGCAGCTTGATTCCAGGTGAAACCTTGAGCAGGGCCGTCTCGTAACGCCATCGCCGACAACCAGGGCACTTCGGTGGACGCGTCTCCTCATGTTCCTTGCGGAGACATGGCTGCGGGAACGATGGGTGCTCGGCGGCGTATTTCTGGCAGGAGGCTACGAGGCGGTTCCAGAAGCTCTTACAGCTGGAGCATCTAAACTTCAGGAACTCTTTCGGAATCTGGTTACACACTGGACATGGAGCGGCGCTGGATGTAGAGGCTTCAGCTGGATCCTCGGTGTGAGCTGGCGTAACTGGGGAGAATGCTGGCGAAGGTTCTTCCACTTCCGCTCGCTTGGCCTTTGGTTGCTTGGCCTTGTCCTTCTTCTTGCCCTTGGTTTTGTCTTTGGTCTGGTCCTCGTCTTCCGTGTCCGAGGATGAAGATGACGATGAGGACGGTGGACGATCGCGGCGTTTGGGTGTCGATTCGGGCGCTTCTCCAGCAACCGACTCCCACGCGTTCTCTAAGGACGTGACGGATAGGTCCAGCTCATTGCTACTCTGGATTGCCATTACTCGCTGTTCTAACCCTCGCAGTTCACACCTAAGCTCTTCCACTGGATTGGGGGTTCCTGCTGGCACAATATTCGCGACATTGGAACTGGTCGCCTTGCTGAGGTTCTCGGACAGGCCCGCAATGCACTTCATAATTTCCTTCCTTTGATCTGGCATACTCCCAAACTCTACCAACCATGACTGCAATTGCGCCAAGCACCTGATGGTGCGCTCTATCCATCCCTGGCTTCCTACCTCTATGTCTGGCATTGGATCTATACGGGGTCTTGGGAACGCCATTCCTCCTGAAACAAAAGAACCCAGCCGTCTTACTTACTACTCGATCTCCCATTCTCTCGCTCCACTCTCCGCCTATTCGTACACGTACGCGGCATTACCGATATGTTCCTAGGTATTCAGGGACCTAACCGTTCCTAGTTACCTTCCCCCTTTACCCTATTGGATGGATCGACTGCCTCAACCCTCCCGTCGACGTTTGGATTCAGGCTTTGGGTAGATGAAGAAAACAAGGTTGCTACGTAAGTATGGCAAGATCTTTTCTATTTTTACATGTGACATAAATTAGAACATAAAATTTGAATAATAACCCTGCATGTTTTTTTTTTTTTTTTTTTTTTTTTTTTAAATAACGTTAACTTCAACATTTTTGTTACAGGTTATCCTGCTTCCTCCTCCGGACCTATATCTACCACTGCAACTTTTCCGGTGTGCAATCGTTTATAATCAACGGTCTTTCGAGGTCGTAGATCATACGGAGTTGCTCTGCTACCGACAGTTGGAGTGGGCAATGCGTTCTCAATGGCGGGTCCTTCCTGCGGTGGTGCGGGTTCCTGCTGCAAGCGTTCTACGTCTGGGGTAACGCAGGTAGTCTCGATGAGCTGCGGCTCATCTTCGTCGTCATACTCGAACCAGGGTTCCAAAGTTGGTTGAGAAGTTCCGGGCGGCGTAGCTGGTACGGGGGCCTCGCGCGAGTGCGGCTCCTCCCGAGTGATGGCTTCGTCCGGTACTCTCTCCATGAAGGCTGGTTTCAGACGACTGAGATGGTACCTCGTCGTTTTTCCCATTACGTCTTTGACTTCGTAGTTCACGTCAGTGAGTCGTCGTACGATGGTGAGGGGTCCTATCCCGGGATTCCAAAACTTTCGTGTGGCGTTGGTCGGGGAGACCATTTGACGAGCATATACCGGTTGACTTACCTCGAGCTCTCTCCTAGCGGGAGGTACCGGATAGGGCTTCCGGCCGGTCGGTCCAGCCTCTCCCGTCCCGATCTCGTGCGACACCTCCATATTGCAACCCTCTCTTCCAGGTTTGTCGAAGAGATGGATGTTTTGCAGAAGACAATCCTCGATCTTTCTTCGATCGTCACCGACTAGATGGCTTAGTTGCTGATGGATCTGCATGGTTGTATCCTCACGGGAAGGCTGATCGTCCCAAACCTCTATGGGGAGTTCCTCCAGATTCTGCAGCTTCTCGGGCACTACTGCCCCTACTGCCGTAGCTTTCACGGGGATTGGTCGGGATTTCTTTGGTGCTGGTTCACGTGGATCGTACAGCTGGGGATTCGGGTTGGTTGAAGGTCGTCTTTTTACATTTTGACTTGCAGGGAGTGAAGATCGGGGAGGTTCAACCTTCCTGGATTTCACTTTTAGTTGGCGCAGATGCTTCAACATTTTGGAACTTTCCCAAACGGCGCCAAGGATCAGCTGTCCGCCCGTCTCGCTGTTCGTCATCGTGACAAGTCCGGTGTCGGTACGTATTTCGATAGGGAATTTTCCTAGCAAGTCTAGGCCCATCAAGTCCAGATGTGAGTCCGGCCTCTTGAAAACGTAGAACCGATGCGAAGTTCTCTTATCGCCGATGCGTACGGGTAGCTCCTGCGTTCCCAACAGGGGTAACTTCTGACCATCTGCTCCCCAGAGCTCAGTAGATGTGGGTTTGACGGGGACGCCAGGCACTGGATGTGACAATGCGGAGACGGCGGCACCAGTATCCAGGATCACGTCGCGGTTGTAGTTACCTAAACCGATTTTCATCCGGATCATCGGGCGTGTGGTGCAATTTATGGTGGCTTGGAAAGCTACTATCTCGTCCCCTCGGATTTCTTCTTCCGGGATGTCTTCGGGTGGATGTGTTACTATGGCGGCCGCGGAACTTGTAGTACCTACTCGCGGTTGCGACACTGGCAGCATTTTCTTTTTCCGCAGGCACTCACTTTCCAGGTGCTCTCGAGCTCCGCAAAAATCACAGAAAATAGCACTCTGTATGCCGTGCGGGCAATTCACAGGAAAATGACTGTAGTCGCCACAGTATAGACATGGGTATCTTGGGTTTGGTGATGGTTGCTTCCAGCCAGGTCTGCTTTGCTCAGTGCGAAGTGGCGTCGTCATCGGACTTCGGTTATGTCCTTGCGGTGCTCCTTTCTGAGGGCATTTCCCGGTGAAATGTCCAACTTCCCCGCAGGTGTAGCATTTCAAGGGATCTTTGTTGAGGACTCCGGCTATGTCCCATTTGAAGTCAGCGACCTTTTCACTCTGAGTGGTGTCTTCGAGATCTTCTGCGCGCTTCACCGCTTCTTCCAAGGTGTCAGGTGGGTTACTCTGGAGGAAAGGACTGATCTCCTTGTTGACTCCTCGTATGAAAGCTCGAAGAGTCTTTGTTTTAACCCACTCGTTTCTCTGTGCGGCGGTGAGGGCTATCTCGCTGCGGACGGCGGTCTTCGCGGCGGCGATGAGCTTTTCCGCGAATCGTCGTATACTCTCCTCAGGTTGTCTCTTGGTTGTCCATAGGCGTATCATGGCCTTCTCAGGGTCTTCGCTCTCGTACCACTGGAGGATTGCGTCGCGGAGGTTATCGTACGGATGGGCTCCCAGATCTTCCTGAAGGAATCGCTTGGCTCCTCCCCGGAGTCGAGTACGGAGAAATCGGAGTTTCTGCTCCTGATCCAAGTCGCGGGTGGCTTGTTCTACCTCGGCAAAGAACGAGGCGGCCGAAATGGAATCGGGGTCGTCCGGATTCCAGTGTTCTATTTCCAGGAACAAGGATCGTGGAAGGTCTCGGGGTTGTTGTGCCTGACCTTGAGCTGGGGCTTGTGCGGTTCGGAAGAATTCTCCCATCCTAGTCATGGCCTCCGTCATGGCATCGACCAAGTCTGTGGTTGCTTCATTATCACCTTTTCCGGCGTCCATGATGTCGTGGTTGGATAATAGTCACAATAAAAAGAACGAAAAAGAAAAGCACGGGCAATATCAGAAAATATTTCACTTCACTTCCCGCAGCACTGAATCGGTAGTCGAGGGGTTAGGCGAATCTGATCCAATATTTATTACCCAAAAGAAAACT
Source organism: Apolygus lucorum (assembly GCA_009739505.2). Classification (NCBI taxonomy): domain Eukaryota; kingdom Metazoa; phylum Arthropoda; class Insecta; order Hemiptera; family Miridae; genus Apolygus; species Apolygus lucorum. The sequence goes on along the minus strand of CM019178.2, from coordinate 14,581,435 downwards.
TTCCTAACGGTATCAAAATGGGGATGAAGAATGTGCTATTACTATCGGTATTATTTAAAACTTTAACAAAAATTTTAGTATTTTAATTTAATTGAAATTATTCAACGTATTTTAATGAAGGTATTTATTTAATGAAATTAATTATGAAGGTTCGAACCGTGACGCGGTTCGTCCTACGTACCTATTTGAGTTGTGAATTTGGTTCGAACCGTGAAGCGGTTCGTTCGTTACGCTGGTTAAAAAGAACTAATGGTTCGGATCACGAATCGGTACGAAGTTCGATTCGGTACGAATGATGGCTTGGTTCGGACCGTGAAGCGGTTCGATCTGTAAACTGGTATGGTATGGTTCTGGTCCGCGTACTGTCTTGGTTCGAACTACGAATCTGGTTCGTATGAAGTACGGTTACTGTCTAGGATCGGGTCGGACTACGGTTTGGTCCGAACAAGAGTATGGTTGTAGTTCGAAATCGGGTCGAACTGCCTATTAGTACGAACGGAATGCTTGTCAGAAACGAAATCGGCGGAGTGTGGAGTGGTAATGGTTGATAACATGCACAATACAGAGTACGAATTGCGTACCAAACTGAACTCTCTGCACTCCTCTCACTTTCCGGCTGAATCTTTTGTTTGTACAAAATACGTGTTGTGTACTAAGAGTGTGACAAGTATTTTTTTTTTTTGAATAAAATTCGAAACATATGCAAAAATTACTGGTATTTCTTATTTTAAAGTTCCAAATTTCAGTGGCTCAACCACCTCTCGAACTCAAGGACTGGTATTTGCTTTTGTTTGTGGGTTCTGAAAATCGTAATTTTCGTTGATCCTACCGCTGGTCACCAATTGTAATTTATTAGTTTATTTTGGGCACTTTACGTTATCTTAAATTTTCAAGTTTTGATTTGAATTTACAATTGTTAAAATTAAAGTTTTCCAAAAGGGTTATTTAGGATATTGTACTTACCAGCGTTTACTATCGTGCGTAGACTGCTGAAGATGAAGATGATTTTACTAACTATGGTAGTTGCGTGTGACCATGCGTAAAAGGAACACTGATTTGTTGCTATATGATATTATGCGAAATAAAGACGTTACTGAGGCTTGTTTGTTACTTTTATGCGTTATCCTAATACCTTCAAATAAATGGTTGAAAACGTTAATTATGTGAGGCTAGGGATCTCCAGGTAGAGGGTTATCTTGGACCAAAGGGCTCAGAGGATAAAAAGGTTCTACCTGAGGGATGCCTAGGGTTGCTGCCACCACCTGGGTCGAGTGTTGACCTCAGGAAATACCCAAAGATTACTAATTGCAAAATACCTGAGTCCGTTTGAGTTGGAAAGGTTCTACCTTCTGAAATGAAGAACACAATTTGCAAGAAAACACGTAGGATTTTTATTCATAAAAATCGTATAAGGTTGTTACCGTGAAGCGGATTTTCGTGGATTCAGAAGGAACCACGGCAAGAAAATATATGGTATTCAAAAATATACTTCAATATAATTCACACTTGTCTTTAGGAGACGTTGCACGAAACTCGCAATTACTTAGCGTCTTGACTAAAAAGATTATGACTTAGAAATTTGACTTTGCAAAATTTTACATTCACGACTTATTTTATTACGTTTGTTTATAATTATACTTATTTCTTTACTGACTAAAATACAACAGTTGTATTTTAGTCAGTAAAGAAATAAGTATAATTATAAACAAACGTAATAAAATAAGTCGTGAATGTAAAATTTTGCAAAGTCAAATTTCTAAGTCATAATCTTTTTAGTCAAGACGCTAAGTAAAAGTCTATATGAAAGAAGTTAATAAGAAGAAGCTAATAAGAAGTTACTTCTTTCATATAGACTTTTACAATTACAACGTTACTTTGCTTTACAATCACTTTGCTTATACAACTTTCTTTCACAAATTCTTATTATCTTCTCTATTTACTTTTACAGGGGCGTTATGTTTATAAGGGGGGATTTTTGCCAGATTTTATTGAGAGAAAGCGCTTACGTGGTTGAGGGAATGGTGCTCACCCTTTTGCCGAGCTTGGATCCAGATGCGAATCTCCGTGGCAGGTGTATTGCGTCCAGGGCCTCTTCTGCGTAATGCTTGTGGGGGATGCCTGGGATCGGGGCAGACTTGCCTCGGTCCGGGGGTCGAACGGCGTACCGGTTCTTGCGGCGTTATGGAGATGGGCGGCAGATCCTTGTGTCCCGCGCCTTGGCTATTCGGGAGAAAAACACAAGAGATCCGACTGGCGGAATTCAGTAGAACGGCTATTGGTGAAATGTTCCGAAGATGCACTCACTCACGGGTTCTCAGTTCGTTCACCGACACAGAAGTTAGAGGGGATGAGTCGTGTTAGTTGGGTTCGACTACAATCGAGACGCGTGGCTGACAGACTGAGGCACGAGGGAGGGGGCAGGCCCTTATATGCCCTCGGCCATCTTGCTTTTCGGCGGTGGAAGGTTCTAGGCCGTTGGCGCGCTCGATGTCTCCGGCGGTGGGTGGCGGACATTGGTATTACGGTTGACGTTGTACTTGCATGGAAGTTGTATGGAAGCAGTTGTTAAATTAGTGGTACATGGAGAGCTAGGGATCTTGACTCCATTACAGCATTAGTTATGTCCCAAAAAATTCCCAATTTTACCTCCAATCAGGTAATTAGGAATTGCCGCCCCCTGGGAAGGGGGCTTTTAGAAAAATTAGGAGGTAAAGAAAACTCTTTCCTCTCGAAAAGTTTTCTATATGCAAAAACATTCGATATCAGTATTTTTTCGATATTCTATCAACATCACTGATATTGATGAAAAAAAAGGTTAAAAAAAAATTCAATGACAATGTCGCATGAATATTTTTGTTTCGATATTAGTGATATCGATATTTTATCGATATCGATACTGTCTTCCGATATTATTTCGATGTTAAATATCGCATCGAAAGGTACATCGAATCGTCACTACGGCCTCTGCTTGCCTCTAGCGCTTTTGAGTGGTTGTCGTAATAACAATCTCCTCTTGGAAAATTATTATTCATGTTACTGGCTTCTTTATTACACAATGATGCTGCTTTAGTGTAGATGAGTGGCCTTGAAGATAGTATAACCAATTGCTCCTGTACAGGTCATTGAAATGTTTCGCAAACTACCCATTAATAGATGAATCTAGCAGTTCAGAATGGCGCTAGTGATAGTGATGGAGCGGGTGTATTTCAGATTCTTTCATAGAAAAACTAGATTTGTTTCAGCAATTTCGAATGGGTTGATTCCACTCAGATTCACTGTGTTTTTACTCCGTAGGAGACTAGTGTATTCACATCGACTGCTATTATTGAGGAGGAAAGTTCAATGAGCTGTCAAGATCTATCTCAATCGTATAGCGGAAAACTTCCTGCATCTTCCAAAGTGGATGACTCTGTGTCGTCCGAACTTCCCGAAGATAGAACCTCAACATCTGCAAATATGTGAGCAAACTCTAAAGTATTACTTCAGGAACAAAAATATTTCTACGTATGAAATCTTGAGAGCAAGGAATGTTTTTGGATTTCTCATGGGAGTAGGGATTTCTGAATAGTTGAAACCAAACTTGGTTGGTACCATAAGCTAATGACCGTATGACAGCGGAATAAGCATGATGTTTTTCAACCCTGATATCAATGGGGTTTTTTATATGTGAATATTTATCAATATTTATCAATATTATATTACATTCTTAGGGTTGTGGACGAAACTGCAGATGGAAACGAAGAGATATCAGCGATTCTGCCTGACAGCGTTGTGGCTGGTAATGTCGTTGATGAAACTGCTCTGAGTGATGACGAGTAAGTTGACTGCGGAAAAACTTAATAAGGACTTGAGTAACTCGTCTAAAAGGCTTAGATACCTTTAACCCTAAATGGACCATGGTATATCTGGTGTCACCCAAAACATCTCTAGAACTCCGTTGCTGTGGCGTCTTGGCCACCGGAGTAACCGTAATAAATAGAAATTTTAAATTTAATGGACACCAGAATTTTTGTGGGCTATTAGAAGTCTCAAAATAGAGTTATGACAAAAATTTCCAAAGAAATTGATGAAAAAATTTTCAAAATTTCAGTCAATATCATATTTTGACCACCAATAACTTACAAAAGATGGTTCATAAATTCAGCTTTGTCCATTAATTTATAAATTGCAATTTAAATCTAGTTAATCTGGTGACACTTTGGGACAGCTCTGGAATTTCTGAGATGATTTCGGTGATACTAGTGACACCATGGTTCAATTAGGGTTAACACACAGTCTTTCTATAACCAAACATGGAATAAGGGTAGGAAGGTGCACTCAAGGTTGAAAAGTGTGCTGGAAAAACACCCCTCCTACTACTGCTGCCTTGGGAAATCGTAAGGGTAGTAGTTCAGCAAATCTTATCAAGGAACTCCGATTGATGGAGTTGTATTGTGGGAACCGTTATGTCCTACAAAACACTATGTTGTTAGCTAAATTTGAGCCTAAGTACTAAATGGAACTTTCCAAATTTTAATTTGTGCCTTAACCCACTAGGATGTGGTGAATGCCGAATTCAAAAAGCGAGTCAACAAAGGCCAAACTATTCATATTAGTTCCAGACATGCAAATTACTACCATTCTTAATCGCTTGAGGTTGTTCCTGCATACTTCGACCTAATTTAGTTACTCGACATTCAACGTACAAGTTGATCCTCCCACCACCTCCCCAATTGACAACTTTGACTCAATCGTAAGACCGCAGAGCGCTCTGTCAGCAATGTAATGAAGTAAAAACATCGATCTGCTACATCCTACCGGCAATTGATTGTGAAATCGTTTCGCTTGTTGTTGTTTCAATGAGGTTGGGAAGATGCGATCTGTTGAACTCATCTAGAACTACGTCCTGGAGCTCCACCAATCAGAACGCTTTTAGGGCTCCCAGCTTCAGCTTTCAGCCCAGTGGCCACACAGAACCCTCTTTAATCCACAAAGTCTAGTAATTTACGACGCACTTCAGAAATTATATGTATATATATTTTTTGTAGGGCTCCTGGCAGTGATGGTGAAGTTATATCCGCTCCAACAAAAGGAAATGTGATTCCTGATAGTGACGAGTAAGTATTCAAACATCAACACAAGAGAATGGAACTAGTTGCAGGTTTATACGCTAAAAAAAGTATGTCGCATCAAGACAGTAGCGTATTCTACATGTTTTGTAAATATTGTCATCCAGTTCTGTCGCCCTGAACACTTAATTGAAAGTTATTCACTTGGCGGAACGAGGAATGAAGGCGACCGTCGGCAAGTGGACACAGTTGGATAGATGAAATCTCTGTTTATCACACCGCGTACCTACTTCAAAAATTAAAATAAAATTAATTTCGGCGGTAGATGAAATAGGTATTATTGAACGGTTTAAAAGAGCGGTGCAGACAATCGCGAGTTTTACTTTAAGAGGAGAGCGCAGGCCAGAAAGAGACTGGCTTCTAACATCTAGAGTTGGACATCTAGAGAGGGGATGCAGTGGACGAACCGTTGGACCCACCAGTCCACCAAAACAAGATTTGTTTCTTAGCTTATCAAGTAGGCCTCTGGCCGCTACAAAAGCATTTGAAGATCCTAACGAACAAGAGTCGGTGGGGTTGAGGGGGTCTCAGTCGGTCGACGTTCTTCCTCGTTCCGAGTCAGTATTTAGCCAAATCCAAGAGGCAAAAATTGTACTTAAATTGAAAATTTTGAAGGATTTTAGAAATTCATTAGTGCACGGACATAAGGAATTGAAAAACTGAAATGTTGCCGCTGGAATCATCAAAATCGAACAATAATAATTATAATGGCAATTATTGCCAGAGAAAAATGGGAAAACCCATTAATTCAGTTATCTTTTTCCCATAAAGTGTAGCTAAATTTGAAATTTTCAAGGCTTTTAGAAATTCATTAGTGCAAGGACCTACGGAACTGAAAAATTGCCACTGGAATCATCAATATCGAACATTAATGGGGTATTTCGGTGGGTCAGAAATTCAGGTTTTTGACCTCAAATTTGGACTCAGCACCCTTGAAAACCTGTATACTCCAACTTTTAGCCCAATGATACTATAACATGTGGTAGAAAAATTAATTAAAGAGATCACACGATTGAAAAAAAAGGCGGGCCGCCATAAATGCTCACTACGCCGCGCGCGTGTGTGAGTAGTATTTTGTAGTATCCAAGAGGTCCTCCAAGGGTTTCATCTCTTCTCTGTGCATGGGTACTTTTTTCAAAGACAGTTGGCTAGCTACGTCACACCATTCAAATCTTCAACTTTCCTTAGCTTCTCTGATTTTTTAAAAACATTTTCTCGACGAACAGAGCCGATTACCGTTATTCCTGAGCCATACTCTTTTGAAAAAATTTTTTTTTTAAATTGACTGAAATACCCCATTGCCAGAGAAATATGGTAAAAAGAAATTGTAGGGGCAAAAACTTTTAAAAATTGTACCTAAATTTGTAATTTTAAAGGATTTTATAAATTAGTTAGTGCACGGCCCTAAGGAATTGAAAAACTGAAATATTGCCTGAGAAAAATGGGGAAAACTACTGAACAAACGGTTTTCCCCATGTTTTTACCATATTTCTCTGGCAATTATAGTTCGATTTTGATGATTCCAGCGGCAATCTTTCAGGTGGTATATCTAGATCAAGTGGGATAATATCCCACTATTATTAGTGAATATTATTCACTCACTAGGGTGTTTATTTTTACTATCGAACTTGAACTCCTGATCATTCAGCTGTTTTTGCTTCAGGGAATCCTGTGAAGAAGATACAAAAGGAAATCTTCAAGCATCCTCCATCACTGGAACCAACAAGTAAGATCATTCACTAGAATATCTCATTCGCTAATATTTACTCCGGGTCTGTTCAGAGAGGCAGTTCGGAAGTGAAAAGGGGAGGGGATAGAGGCGAATGGACTCCTCCGGGCTCCTTCAAACCCCTCTGAACCGTTCAGGACTGCCTTTCTGAACAGACCATCAGTAAATATCATGTTGATTAAAGTACCAAAACTCCTTATCTAGTTGATACTGACCTGAATCTCCTACTGAAAACAGACTTTGAGGAACCTATCAAAATTGTTTCAAGAAGACCTTGTAACCTTAAATTGAAACAATACGATCATTTTGAATGCGAATGCGAGTTATGAATCATCATAACTACCTTTCTGAAAATAGTACGTATTCTTATTCATTTTCAGTGTTATTTCATCCACTGATGAAGATGAAGAAGAAGTAGTTGATGAAAAGGAAAAAACGAACAAGAAACAGTAAGTCAACTTGAAATGATTAGCCAATGAGGAATTTCACCATGTCGGAATTTCCTATTTTTGACCCCAAAATCGGATTCAGCACCTCGAAAAACCCCCTGAGGCAAACTTTCAGCCCAAACTTCCTAATTTACGAATAAACAAAACAGTGTAGAAAATACGAATGTTTAAAAAACCAAGGAAATGACGTCATGCTGGAATAGTTCATTTATGGCCGCTTGAAGCGCTGAGATCGAGAAATCCATAGTCCCCAGATGCAAAATTTCACGAAACAGTAAAGTTCGAAATCGAAAAACTGAAGAAAAAAATAGAAAAAGCAAGATGGGGAAAATTAGGTTTCCTCTGTGTTTGTTTGATAACTTTTCTCTTAAAAAACACGATTTCGTCGTCCCAATGGGCAACACTGGGAGGAGACGGCAATCCAAACAGCCCAATCAGCGAGCGTTCCCGCTGCACGTCCGTTTTCCCGGTTAGTTTTGAAATTAAAAATTTTGATTGTCTCCCAAAAACAACAGGAGACTTATTTTCCGAAATCAGCCCGATTTTCATCTATCCCACACCATTAACTATTCAGGAAAAATGCAAACAGAATTCGGTGAAATTCCTCATTATTGAAAAGTGTGATTATCAACTAAAGCCTACATCGTAAACTACATACTACAAAATTTATTTTTCCTTGCAGGCGTAAAATACCTGATATACACGTTGAGCTGCCAACGCCTCCCCAAAAAATGACCAGAGCTCGCTCAGCAAAGTAATTTTTACCTTAATTCCTTCACATTTTAACGATTAAAATTTCTGCTTCTTGTCAAAATATACTTCTACTTGCGGTGGTCCAGTATAGCCGCGGTCGCGTGTCCTTTGATTGTGAGACATGAACCAACTTCTGCGGGGTGTTGAGCGTTCAAATCTCGCTGCTGGGGCGCATTTTCGTGCCTTGAGCGAAATCATTGGAACAAATTCTTATCATCCCTTAAGAAGACAGCTGATGACGTCCGCGACGCAGTCAGACGAAAATCCAACCTGAAATGGTTGTTTACTCAACTTAACCTTCTGTCCGGACCGTTGTCCCTCGTTGCAATGAGGTCCGTGGGGCACCGACTCGCTTTTTTCATGGTTGTTATTGAAATATGACAGGATTTCGTTGTAAATACCACAAACTAACATAAAACATCTTTATTGCAACGTCTTTCTTCGTGTATAACATCAAATGAATTGGTTTTTTATCACAATTTATTGATATAAAAAATAAGATTACACATTATTTTTATTTTTCACTTCCTGGATTTCATCCAGCTTAGGTATCACATCATTTTGACTACTCAGATAAAAAATTCAGTCTCAATTCACGCTCAAAATGACGTGTTCTACGTAGAATTGGAGGAAACATTCCAATTCAAAACCTCTAGAATCATTAGGAGTCTACTACGTAGGTACCAAGAACATAAAAACTAGGAATAAAAAGTTTTCACATTTTTAGGGAACATTTTCCAAGCAGCCTTTTGTATTCTTTTCAGTCTTCTATCTTTGACAGGAGGGTACTGAGGATATGAGCCCACACAGAGGAAAGGGGTAGGCTCAGGGTGGGGAAAAGCCCCACCCACCCATCCCAGGGACGTGGGTTCGGACAGAAGGTTAATTTTTACATCGACTGGCTTATTTTTGGAAATTTACTGATAATGAATCTAAGCAATCTGGTCTGCAGATTTGGCTCGTTTATAGACAATTTCAGTGATCTTTGTTCCAGGAATAACTCTTCCATGGCCACGTTAGCGGTACCTCTGAGGCAAACCAGAGCAACAAGGAAACGGCCGTTGACGTGATGATGTGACAGCTCCACAAAGTTTCCAATTGAAGTATATTCATCCCAAATAAATATTAAGTAGGTTCAGTAAACCTTGGTGAGTAGGGAAAGCTCTGTAGGTTTCGACCTTCGTACCCACTCGCAGAGAAAACATTTTGACCACCAGAAACCGATAAACCAATCAGGGAAACCTCTTGAGCCACCAATGTTTAGAAGGAAAGGTGTTTCTCATCACGCTAGCTTTTGGTCATCCAGGTATCTAACCAGGTCCAATGATGTAGGATGACTTTGTTTTGTGCGTTCATCGGTTATTTCAAAACCAGGCTACTCAAATGAACTTTCTTGCAATTAATTTTATTAGAGATCAGGTGTGCATCGACTGCTGATCAAATTTTGAGTTCCTTCGCAGCTGGGAGTGAAATTATGGCTCATTTTCCATACTCAGTTACACAGATCAAAGTAGGTCACGTAAAATTGGTGGTACGGATTATATTCCCTCCTTATTCTTTGTTCAGTTTATTGAGGTTTCTGCCTTCAATTCTTTTTTTTGTAGGAAAAGAAAAGTACAATGATGTTTTTTGTTGCGATAGAGCACTTAGTCACAAAACGTGTGGCTTAGTTTTCAGGCATTAGAAAGAAGAAATTCTCAAAGTTCGATCACTTAAATTTCAACCTAGGAACTCAGCGTAGTCTCTTCCTTCTCTGGTGATATATAATTTACAATAAAAAATTAATTTATCTTAGGGGAGCTGAACAGCTAATCAGCGGGCGTTATCGCTTCAAGTTGAAATGGTGACTCCTTTCTTGCAGCACCAAGCTGTTCCACTTCGGAGGGTACTCCACTTAATATTAAATCAATCGTTTCTTTGAAATTTGTGTTGTATTTTCTATTATTTTTGTACTGTATCTGATTGTATTTTGTACCATATTAAACACATTTTTTCGTATTACTGGACTCTTAATTAACTTAAATAATCACCTAATCCCTGCTGCTGTCATTCGATTATATTTTTATAGGCTGAGTTAAGTAAATAATTTGTTGTAGCAACAATGAGAGATATTTATAAAAACTTTCATGAATTCAAGGTTAATTTAAGACATAAGGAGACTACGAAGAGCAGCAGTGTGGTCTTCGTGGTATTCGCCACTCGGAGGTTCAGCTTTGATTCCTGGGTCCATGTGAGACTTTGAAAAGGAAATGCTCCGCAGGAGAGCAGTGTAGCTAAGAGACGCCTCATCATCTGGAGTGTACTCGTAAGAAGGGTTAACCTCGAATTTAGTCCAAACATAACCCTTGCACTTCCTGACTCCAGGAGACGCCTGAATGAGGTGGTGGATCGTCGGATGGGAAATCCCGAAGAAGTCCGCACCTCGACCTTTGGTGTTGACTATTTCCATTCCCAGACACCGGTTGATGAGCGATAGCAGCATCGAGTGGCAGGAGTCAATCGAGGTGCTGACAATCGGGACATCCAGATCCGTGTCGGTGACAATTTCGAACTTTGGGCCCAAACCTCCGTCCATCACCTTGCAAGTGTACTGTTTCTCTGGATCTTTCAAACTACCGTACACCCGGGTGGAGCAGTAACCAACAGGAAAGATCAAGTCTTCAGTGTGGTATTCAGGCTTCTCGCACACCTGTAAAATTAAATTCCTGTAAGACCATGAAAAAAACAAGCAAAATTCTTGAACAATATTCCTATGAACTTTTAGTGACTAAGGGCATTCAGGTGAGACGCAGGGGCGGCGCATGATGGGAGCATAGGCGCATGTGCACCCCCAGCCAATTAACAAAAAAAAATCAAAGTTTGTTCCAATTCGTTTGAAGAGCAAGTTGGCTAGTGACAGAAGACTCGATCGTAGGTACTGTGCTAGTTGAATCTACTCGCGAAAACAGAGGTGGGGAGCTCCCTCTTTCTTGACCAATCACACCCATTAAGAGCATCCGTTTGGATCTGCTCCAATTTGGGAAGGATGACGTCATGTGATGACGTGTTCGAGGGGGCAGGCACGTGAGATTGACCAATTAGAGAGCATGAAATGTGCCTTGGGGCGCAAAACTGAATTGATGCGCCCCCGTCAGAGAGCTCTGCAATCTGGGTTTTCTTATCGAGTAATAAGTAAACACAGTCAAACAAAACTGATAAGGGATTTCCATTTTTCGTTTTCAGTCCACCGTTTTGTTCAAAGTATTGTGTATATTTAGGAGTGTTGTCAGTGGCGCCTCCTCCAGGCAAACATAGCAAACACTGTTTGCCTTACTAAAAATAAGCAAAATGAATAAATTAATTTTTGATGAGATTCTCCTATATCCCATTTTTTGCAAGTAATGTAATAGCCAATATTGGAAAATTTTAATATAATTTAGGTACTTTTTCATTATTACTAAGTAAATAAGATGAAATAGGAGAATGGAATAAGAAAGTACGTATTTTGCTTGGATACTAGCCCGCAACACACCACAGAATTGGAGAGGTCGGTAATGTAGATGATTGCAGATGATAAGCGAACTAGCGCGGGGCAAAGCGATGCAAGGCAAGTAGTTTAAAAAAAATGAATTTTTCGTGACTGCTTAGAGTGAGAGGCGACGATCGGCGGTGGGTCATCGCGGTGTCAAGTATTACCATACCCCCACTACCACGCTATCAGCTGTTGCAAACAATCGAAGAACTGTTTCGTGACCTTGAAAGCAGAGAAACTTGGAAGATGAGTCATGGATAGTAATTAACCCATGCATGGCAAGACATAACATATCCATCCAACCACATTATCTCAAGGAAGGAAAACTTAGTTTTTTTGCCACCGCAAATAGTGGCTGCCTGGCGCTGACTGGTGTCCCATTCCCGATTTTACTGTACCTAATCGTTTTTCTTGTTGATAGGTACCTACTTGGAAATAATTGCATAATATTGAACCCCCCCGATGGTTTATGTTTGAGGTAGGTAGCTACTACGTACATTTTGAAAATCGAATATAAAAAAATCGCGGAACTTTCTTTAATTATCATGGACCAATTTTGATGAAATTTGGTATAAGAGCTCCATTTGGGGTCTACTTGTGCCCTGAAGGTTTTGTCAGTCACTTCTAAGCGGTGAAACATTAGGGCTGTAACTTCTTACAGGTGTGTCTACACTTGTTCAACTTAACGTTCGTCAAACGCATGCCTCACAGCGCACGGTTAGCGCACGAGACGCATGCCTCTAGAAGGTCGGAGCGCATGCCTCTTCCAAGACGCACGGAGGTGTTGAATGATGGGGAGGGGGTAGCGCACGGAGGTGTTGAAAGATGGGGAGGGGGTAGCGCACGGCAAACCGCACGGGTTGGATTTCTGTGCGTCAAATCGTTCATCACGAGTCTTTTTGGAAACACTGAACATGTAGAATAGAGATCACCACCGGCCAGAAATCGTGGTGTGATTGCCAGCATATTTTCAGGGGGTATTGCTCTTCTGAATTTTGTCTTTTTTCAATTTTGGGCTTCATTATATTCAACGATTCAAAAAAGTTGGCCTTTGACATGCAAGTAAAATTATTGAATAGCACGTCGTCTATTCTAAGCCGAGTAATAGAATTCCATAATGAGGAATTTCACCATGTCGGAATTTCCTATTTTTGACCCCAAAATCGGATTCAGCACCTCTAAAAACCCCCTGAGGCAAACTTCCAGCCCGAACTTCCTAATTTACGAATAAAAAAAACAGTGTAGAAAATACGAATGTTTAAAAAACCAAGGAAATGACGTCATGCTGGAATAGTTCATTTATGGCCGCTTGAAGCGCTGAGATCGAGAAATCCATAGTCCCCAGATGCAAAATTTCACGAAACAGTAAAGTTCGAAATCGAAAAACTGAAGAAAAAAATAGAAAAAGCGAGATGGGAAAAATTAGGTTTCCTCTGTTTTGTTTGATAACTTTTCTCTTAGAAAACACGATTTTGTCGTCCCAATGGGCAACACTGGGAGGAGACGGCGATCCGAACAGCCCAATCAGCGAGCGTTCCCGCTCCACGTCCGTTTTCCCGGTTAGTTTTGAAATCAAAAATTTTGATTGTCTTCCAAAAATAACAGGAGACTTATTTTCCGAAATCAGCCCGATTTTTATCTATCCCACACCATTAACTATTCAGGAAAAATGTAAACAGAAATCGGTGAAATTCCTCATTCTCCCGCTCTTCCAAAAAGTTGATCATCCACTTGGACCGCTTCTTTCTCGATTTCTTCTTTTTGGTTTATTATTTTCAATAATGAATCGACCAATAATGAATCAATTTGAAATCGACCAAGAAATTTTTTTTTAACACCCCCTCAAAATTTGATGGTTTACGTTTCAAGGTACGTAGAATCCAAAAATCGAATACAAATTTGGCCGTCCGTCCGCCGTACGCGGCATTTTTGCCACTTAGCATTGGCCGATTTTGATGAAATTTGGTATGTGGGCTCCATTTGGGGTCTAGTTGTGCCCCGAAGCTTTTGGTTGATGTAGGTCACTTCTAAGGGTTCAAAAATGAATTTTGAAATTTTGAAAACGCCTTAACTCAAACAATTTTGATATAAAGGTATAGTTTTTCCTTCAATTTAAGATTCTATGGAATTTTTAGAGTTTTTTGAGACCACGCGGAGCTCTGTAGGACAAACCGTTCGCTTCCTACGAGAATTCAAGGGTTTTACGTACAATAAATCAGAAACACGAGTGTGAATCGCAAGAGAGGCCTAATCTCCGTTCAAATTAAAGCTGACCGAAATGCGATCGATGTTTTTTTCATGTTGGATAATTTGCAGCGTTTTGAATCCGAAATCACAATATACGCTGCACTTAACATGAGAAGCGAAGTTGCTTTTACCGATTCCATCGCAAAGATTGCAAGACAACTGACGCACAAATGTGGACAGGAATCGCTTGCCTCTCGAGCATGCTTCATGACGCAAGTTGACAGTTGAAAGACGAAAACGCACAAGTGTGGACGCACCTTCTCTCGAAAACTCTCGTTATGAAGGTATTGTTTTTTCACCAATTTGAGATAGGTACCATTGAATTTCAGAATCGAATGAACCCACCCAGAGGATAAACCATAAGCTCTCCATGAGAACTTGAAGGTTGAACTTACGATAAATGAGAAACACGGGTGTGAATCGCAAAAGAGGCCTTTATCACCTTAAACATTTTAGCTGACCAAAATGCGATCGATGTTCGTTTCTTTGGGTTGTACATGTTTTGCTTCCTTAACCAACCGGTAATCAAATTTCTAAACCAAGGAATTCTGTATTTCTTCAAATGGAGTGTGAAGGGTTTATTTCATCTAAATAAACAACATTTTGAAGCGTAAACATGATTGGTAGGTAGTGACGAGGGTAAAGCTGACGCTTGATCTTCAGAAAAATAATAAACCTTTGTGTAATAATTTGCAGCGTTGTTCATTATTGTTTATTCCTCTGTGACTGGCCAAGCTGTTTGCCTCACGAATATTCTCACCAGACGCTACTGAGTGTTGTAGGTACGATGAGTAGTTTACATTAAAGTAAAGAAAACTAGTTGCGTTTGTCGATTGTGGAAAAGTGGAAATTCGAGAAACTGGCCGCCCTTTCTCCGTCTCTCCCTGGACTCCAGCAGACGTTGAAATTTAAAAATCGTGCAGATTCGTACCGTAAGTTTAAAATCGAATATTATAAGAAGGTAGATTGGCTTTGTGGGTGTGAAGTGACTAACAAATTATTTTGCTTTGCTTGCCTACTTTGTTCTACCAACCGAAATGAGGCTTGAGTTAAAGACGGCATACTTGCTCTGGTAGGTATATTTGCGTATACTGGGTCGTAAAAATATAATGCAACAACTCGACAGTGCATATCGTCTTAATCTGATGCAAAAAAAACGAAACGGTTAAGAAAAATAGGTACATTTTATCTCGAATCATTGATTGTATCAAGTACTGTGGTGTTTTCGAGCTAGCCGTGCGTGGGTGAGAGGGAAGATTCTTCGCATCCCGGAGTCTTCAAGGGGCTCGTTAATTTTTCTTCCGAATTGGACGATGTTTTGAATCTCTCACGGGCAAATACACATTTCAGCTATTGCGATAAGATGGATGCATTTCTTGGGTTTAAACCTTTGATTATTAAGTATTTCAGAATAGGGTGTGCGCCTTGGTAGGAAAAACTGTTTATTGTTATTTTTAATCTAAGGTAGACCTCATTCTGAGAATTTTGGTACTAACCGCGACCTTCTAGAGTGTGTAAATCTTTTCCTATGAACTTTTAAAGTTTCGACCGTTTAATACGTCACAGTGGGGTCCCGCCCAGGCGAGAGGGGCGCGTGACGTTATAAACGGTCGATACTTTGAAAAATCATAGAAACAGATCTACTCACGCTAGAAGGTCGCGGTTGGTGTCTAAATTCTCAGAATGTAGTCTACTTTCGATTAAAAATCTAAAAAAATCAAGGCGCACGCCCCATTTCTGTTAAATACTAAAGAACATTTTTCGTGTCTATTGCACCTACGTATTTAGTACCGTTTGCAATTTTAAGATGAAAAAGTTACCAAGATTTATCCCATTTGCATATCGTTGAAATTTCTATTTGGCAGAGAAAATCACCTATTCTGTCCCTTCTCGATAGCCTCTCCTGATCTCTGTGCACCCCCTGAGTTTCGGGGCAGGAGACGTCCATGATAAGTAGGTATGATACATATAATATACAATTATAGATTACCTCTCCTAAGCTATGAACTGTGAAGTCTCCCAAGGAGATAGGGAAAATCGGCTTCCCACTCGAGTCTAGAGGGATGGCTTTCACAATCTTCTTCTTTCTAGCTGCCTGTAACATCAATTATCAATATAATCAGCAAAAATGTGTAATTCTAATTGGAACTAGCTACGTGGATACCAAGATTTTGAATGTCTAATAAACTCAGCACTTACCTGCGGTTTTTTGGCATGTTTGGACATTTTGGTGCTGTCGTTTGTCGACGAATCAGAAACCGTGCGCTCAGTCCGTTTTTTCAGCACGGCTTTCTTAGAGAGAAGATCGTGGTGGTTATTGTGAATAACATTAGTTCGAAACACCTGAAATGTCATTATTTTAGTAAAAATATAATAAAACATTACCTCTGATCATCGCTATAATTTTTGAACCAACAGCTCACCCAACTTGGCATACTGCTTTTAAACCGTTACCCGATTTCTATTCTAGTTCGACATATACTTACCTACCTTTCTAAATGTATTGACAAGATAGATTAGAAAAATGTATGCTCGACGCTGAAGCCAAAACTATGACTACAGCTCCCCTCTGAACTCCTTAAATAACATGATATTGTTTAAAAACGTCTAATACAATATATTATGTCATTAGAACTATTTTCCAAAGTGTATAATATAACGAAAATGATGAGTTTTGGACAATTTTGGGAGAACATCAGCATGCGACACCAAAAACTCGATGAAGCAAACGTCCAGTTATATTCAAGGTTGAAGTGGACAATCAGTGATTGGTGGTTGAACTCTACTGTTCAAAAATTTGACATAAGGGCATTCAAAATTGGTCGAATGTGCCTCTCTCTTCTACTTGCGGTTCATTACGTACTATAATTAACTTGCCTCATCGTAAAACCCACTTACCTCAGGATCCGGGATGGGGTGGTACTGCTGTAGTTTCTTGAGAAGAAAATTGCGCTCGTCGATCAAGAAAAGAGTAGATTCTTGAAACTGCGCGATTTGGTCGCAAAGTGAGGCATTTTCGAAAATGAGTTCTCTGACCTGCCGTTTAATTGTTTTGTATTTTTTCTTGTATTTTTCATTCCTCAATTTTTCAATAGAGAATAAATATAGAGAATAAGAGAATAATAGAGAATAAATTTTGTTTAGCTTGCCTCCTCACGATAAAAGAAGGGGATCCCTTCAAACCCGACGAGTTGAACATTTCAGTCAAGTCGGATTCTCTGCTCGGTACCTACTTTCATCTAATAGAAAAATGAAGTAATCAATGATAACTAACCGATCTACTAATGAAATTGAAATAAGATAAGTACTTTGCAAACTTGTATCACGAACATTATTCTACATGTAAAAGTGTAAATGTGTTGCTCCTTCCTGTCATCGAGTTGGGTTGGATGGTTCTTGTGATTGTCAGATCTACGATTTTCCCATGTTGTCACCTTACATATGGTGCAGGTTTACTCTTCATGACCTATAAGAACAATTTCTTTTGAAGAAAATTAAATGATTTTCAAGAAATAAAGTTTTAAAAGAAAAAATATTCACTTTTAGACTGAGAAATGATTCAAATATTCAATATTAATTTAATTCTTAGTTATGAATACCTTCTCCATGTACAAAGTAGCCTCAGTCGCTGTTATAATCGTCATAACAATCCCACCTCCCGCCATTTTCCTGTCAGTTTTCTAGGCCAGTCTCCATTACTCTGTGGGCCAGTGCGAGTTCCAGCGCACATTTTCTTTGGTAGTGTTCTGTGTTTGTCAAGTTTGTTCTTGAACAAATGGTAATTAGTTAAAAATAACGACGAAGTCAAACTATTTTTTAGTTGGCGTTCCATAATTTCGGGTGTTCTACTGAAAATCTCGTAAGTACCTTTGTCTCATTACTACCTACTTGGAATTTTGGATATGTCTTCTGAATTCGCGTTTCACAATTTGAGATGGCAAATTTTCACCAGTTCCTGGTTACTTACAGTTCTTCATATCATTTATTGGTTGCAGCGTGGTTCTGTGTTCGAAATTTCCTCACAAAAGTGTCGTTCACGATTCTGTTTTCTTGCGAAGGGTGATTGATCATGTTCATTGTATGTCATGCAAATGTGATGTTATACATCGTATAACTCGCTTGTAAGTTACTCGAACCGCTGCACAGTACTGTGAGCATGTATAAAAAATCGAAAAAACGACCATCTATTAGTATTGGAAAGGAGTGCAAGAACCTATACCCAGATAGTCTTTGAGCTCGTACAAATAGGTTTCCTGTCCTCACAAGCCTCTTACGGATCACCAGAGGACAAGTTCCGCGATCATTTAAGTCAACAACTCATTTCACTCAAAACGCCAACGATGAACTCCCTGCTCATTATGAGTGCGGATACCGTCAGATCAACAAGTTGGATCTTATTGCTCTTCATGACTAGTCACGGCATAGGTATGTGCTTTATTCACGGATGTCAATAATTTTTGAAGTATGAATTTCCCCTAAGGACTCGGTAAAATCGTCACAATAATAATTCCCAATTTTTCTTCTTAAACCTTTACATTAAATAGTGAATTTCTCAAAAAGAGGAGGAATGAGGAATTAGAGCATTTGATTTATGTTTTCTGGCACTATCCCTTGACTCAATCCCGTTGGAATTTGCCGCTACTAGCCGCGACTTTTTTTTCTATCAAATTTTCAATATTTTCAGCTCAAGTTCCTACTAATGGAAAGCTTTATGAAAAATGGAAGTCGGGGAAAAGTGTGGAGAGAAAAAAGGACAACATCCTCGAATTTTTCATATCCGAGATGAAAATTGAAGCGGATGTGGACGAGTTGAAGGCCAAAATTCATTTCTTCAGCATCTACATGAAAAAATTGTGGGACGAGTGTGGCAGAAAAAGTGCCGTTTTTGAAAAACGCCACAGGACGTGGCTGAATCAGCCGTCTTCATTTTGGTTTATTATTTTCAATAATGAACCTTTGGAATCGACCAAGAAAAAAAAAATTTTAACACCCCCTCAAAATTTGATGGTTTACGTTTCAAGATACGTAGAATCCAAAAATCGAATAAAAATTTGGCCGTCCGTCCGCCATACGCGGCACTTTTGCCACTTAGCATTGACCGATTTTGATGAAATTTGGTATATAGGCTCCATTTGGGGTCTAGTTGTGCCCCGAAGCTTTTGGTTGATGTAGGTCACTCCTAAGGGTTCCAAAATCAATTTTGAAATTTTGAAAACGCCCTAACTCAAAAAATTTCGATATAAAGGTATTGTTTTTCCTTCAAATTAAGATTCTATAGAATTTTCAGAATTTTTTGAGACCACGCGGAGCTCTGTAGGACAAACCGTTCGCTCCCTACGAAAATTTAAGGGTTTATATTGAAATATATATGTATATAAATCAAAACACGAGTGTGAATCGCAAAAGAGGCCTAATCTCCGTTCAAATTAGAGCTGACCGGAATGCAATCGATGGTTGGTGATTTTGATTTTTTTTTTAATTTTTTTTTTAATTTTTATTTTTTTTAATTTTTCTTTTCATATTGGATGGTTGGTGATTTTGTAGACGAGTGATCTATATAAAAATAATAAACCGTTGTGTAATAATTTGCAGCGTTTTTGATGCTTTCTTCTCTTTTGATACAACGAAAAATAGTTCAGGTTGTAATCGAGGAAGGCCCATGAAAGCATTTTCCGAATGCAGTTTGTTAACGATGAAGAGGTATACGCAGTAATAAGCGTTGAAAACGATATAAAAGACTTTATTTTGTATCTAAATACGAACGACAAAACTCACAAGTAGGAAAAACGGTCTAATCTGGGGAGGGAAGCAGGAACCTGGTAGAACCTTCCAGAAACAACGAGGCCATCCCATTGGTGGGAGATCGACCAATGAGAGTCGAGGAACTATTAGCGGTCAATTCAAATTCTAAATTAGTAACATAGGCACCCAAATCCCAACATTTCCCCTTAATTTTGTAATTTGACAATTTTAAGAAAAAAACAATAAACATTAGTTTTTTTTTTTGTTTTTTTTTTTTTTTTTTTACATATTCATAAATCGCATAGATTAATTACATACAAAAATGCTTGAATTTTAAGAAAATATCACATTAACATTAGACAATTACAGGAGTCGGATCATAGTAAGAAAATGCAAGTCGAAAAATAAACAATTTTTAAACGCTTTTCGTCAACTTTTTCTTTAATAAAGTGATACCTAACCTCAATATGTTTACTTTTTCTATGTAAGATACCGTTTTTAATTAATTTGATTGAGCTTTGGTTGTCTACATGAAGGTAAGCTTCAATTTCTAAACCTGTTATTTCCTCGATCAAAGTTTTGAGAAACATGACTTCTTGGCAGCATTCGGCGGCGCTGATAAACTCGCTCTCAGTGCTTGACATCGACACAATAGGTTGACGGCGAGAAGCCCACGAAATTGGCCCTCCACAGAAGAAAACCACATAGCCTGTGGTGCTACGTCTAGTAGTCGTGTCTCCAGCAAAGTCAGCATCTGAGTACGCTTCGAGGGCGAATTTTCCACTGCTTTCGAATTGAATTCCTTCGGCTCTTGTGCCACAAAGGTATCGAAAGATGCGTTTTAGGTTGGTCATATCTTGATCTGAAGGATTTTCAAGCTTTCGACTGGCATAGTTGACTGAAAATGCCAAGTCAGGTCTTGTTTTGTTTGAAACGTAGAGAAGTGACCCTACTGCCTCTCTGTAAGGTAGCTTCTCACCGGAGATCTTGTTTGTATCCTCTCCAAGTGGTATCATTGGAGTTGGTTTTGGTTTGGCATCTTGCATCGAAAAAGAATTCAGAATGTTTGAGGTATAGTTCTGTTGAGTGAGTTTGAGAGCATTTTCTGTCTTCAATATTTCCATCCCTAGAAATGAAGAGGGATTTTCGCAAGATTGGACTTCAAATTTAGTTTGGATGGTCTTGAGCAATTTTCTCACATTTTTCTGACATTGGCCAACGAGAAGGCCGTCGTCTACATAGAGCGCTAAAATAATCGTATGATCTGAATTTACAAAAACGCATGGATCTGACTTAGTGGGTTTCATTCCTTCTTCTTTCAAGAATGCTGTAAACCGTTGATTCCATTTGAGCGATGCTTGCTTAAGCCCATAAAGCGATTTCTTGAGCTTACAAATCACTCCAGTTTTAGCGTAGCCCTCAGGAAGTTCCATAAATATGTCTTCATCACAATCTCCATAAAGAAATGCGGTTTTTATGTCAAATTTTGTGATGTGGTAGTTTTTTTGCGGATGCCAATCCAAAGATAATCCTCATGGAGCTGCTGTTTATTACTGGGCTGAATGTTTCGCTGTAATTTAATCCATGTTCTTGTTCACAGCCTCGGATGACAAGTCTTGCACGAAAACGTCCGTCGTCTTTTTCTTTAAAGACCCATTTATTCGACAAAATTTTATTTCCTTTAGCAGATTCTCGAGTTACTAGTTCCCAGGTATGATTTTTTTCGAGAGATCTTTTCTCGTCGTCTATAGCTTCTTTCCATTTTTCTTGGTCAGGTCCATTTACAGCTTCCTTAAATGTTAAGAGAGCGTAATCCTTCAGATGGCCAGGTAGTGTTTTTATTCGTTTACCACGACCAAGTTCTTCTTCTGAAGATTCGGTTTCTTGGGAGGAGTCTGTTGTTGAGGTTCCCAATTCTGATTCTGAGGCGCTATCTTCATCTTCTTCTTCTTCACAACTGTAGTCTGGCTCCATGCATATTTTGACTTGATTATGGGTTTCGTTTTTTGATTTTTCGGGAATTTTGTCTTCAAAAATCACATCTCTGGCAAAGATTATTTTTCTGGCACTCTCGTCCCATAGGCGGTATCCATTAGGGAGGTATCCAACATGAATGTATTTTTCGCTTCTGCTTTCAAGCTTTTTTAGACGAGTTAGTACCTTCGAATGAGCAGTACATCCAAATAAATGCATTCTTTCATATTCTGGCTTCTTGGAAAACCACATTTCGTAAGGAGTTTTCCCGTTAGGCAAAGCTTGGGTAGGACATCTGTTCAGGATGTAACAAGCGACCCTAGCTGCTTCTCCCCACATTTCTGAACCAAGATTTGAGTCAAAGAGAAGGGCGCGGGTTTTGTCCATTATTGACCGATTTAGACGCTCAGCTTTGGCGTTTAACTGCGGTGTGTAGCCAACGGTCAAGTCCATAATTATTCCCTTGCTTTTAGCCCAATTTCTCATTTCTGTGTTTACATATTCGCCTCCTCGGTCCGATCTGATTTTGGAAACCTGCAAATTCCATTTTGCCTCTACCTCAGCTACGTAGTTTTTGACGTGCTTAAACGTATCGGATTTATTGTGTAGCAAATAAATTTGCTTAAAACACGTGAAGTCGTCCAGAAATGTCAATATGTATCTGTAGCCGTCCCATGTTGGCGTTTCAATCTGGCAAATATCTGTGTGAATTATTTCTAATGGGCGTGTTGCTCGTGTTCTCTGAGACAAAAATGGAAGGCGAGTTTGTTTCGATTTTACGCAGATCTCACAAATCAGTTTTTCTTGAGGAGTTTTTGAGGGCATATCAAGTACGTTGTTTTCATTCAATTTCCTTAGGTTTCTATAACCAAGATGTCCGAGAACTCTGTGCCAATATTCTTCAGTCTTTGGATTTTTGGTGGTTTGAAGACAGTGTGATTTTTCAGCAGGAAATAAGACGATTTTGTACAGTCCGTTTAGCTGTCGTTGTCCCTTAATGACACAGGATTGTTTGGATATTGTTACATTGTCGCCAGAGAAATCTACTTTTCCACCGTTCTTAGTGATGAGACCAACCGAAATCAAATTGCTTTCCAAGCCAGGGACCAATAAGGTATTATTTAGGGTACACTCACGAAATTCCATGGTGCCGCGACCTATTGATTTTATGGCATGTCCCTTTTGAGCAACTTGAACTTCATCATGCTCAACTATAAAATCGGACAGTAACGATCTGTCATTTGTCATATGATGGCTCGAACCTGAATCCAAATAGAATGTCACTCCTTCTGGGGGATCTTGCTCATTTTTGCTTGAGTAGGTAACAAATGCTACTTTGTCCGTTTGTTTGTTATTGTTTTCATGCAAATTCTTAAAAAAACATTTTTCTGACGGGTGGTTGGTCTTTTTACAATACCTACAGGGATTATACTTCCTTTTTTGATTTCCATCATATCTATTTTGGGTGTTGTTTGTTTGATTTTGTGTTTTTTTGTGGACAAAATCGGCAGGTATGATGAGGAGAATCACAAGTAAAACAGCCTTTCTTCTCATTTGGTGGGTTTTTTGAATTACTAGGCTTGGTATTTTTCTTGGTGAAAGTTTTAAAAGCAACGAGTTCATTCTCCTCAGTTTTGCCAGACTCATTACGTTTTTCCTCAGCCATCAACCTTGATGTGAGCTTAGACATGGTACGTTCATCTTTTGGCGCCGATTCCCACGAAGAAATGAAGTAGTTATAGGATTCTGGCAAAGCTGAAAGTATTCTTTGAATCAACTCATCATTAGTGATATCATGACCAACGTTTTTTAGTCGAACCGCGATGTTTTCAAGTTCAGAAATGCCATTTGTGACGTTCTTAATACGAAAGTTGAAGTATTCTTTGAGGAGTTCGTTTTTTAGTCTATCTTTATCACCCTCGTAAATATCGCTTAACTTTGTAAACATTTGAGCAGCAGTTTCACATGACATGATTATTTGTTGATTCCGTCGGCTAATCGACGTTACAATAGCCTTTTGAGCTTTGGCATCTTTTTGTTTGGTATCATCGGTATTAGGGGCATCTTTGTATGAAATCGCGTCAATTACGTTCGCGGCATTCAGTAGGATTTTAAGTTGAAATTTCCAGAGAGCGTAATTTTCAGCTCCCTCCAGGATTTCGATGCTGCTCTCAATATTATCTTTATTGGTATTCATCTTACCTTGGTTTTAGTCCGACGACCGAGTTACCGGGAAGTCGCGAAGTTGTTTTGTTGACCGAAACACTTTTCACTTCGTCAAGTCAAGTCTCGCAGTTTTCACTTTGGTTTGAACACTTCTAACACTGGGCTTTCATAACCTGAAGAGGTATACGCAGTAATAAGCGTTGAAAACGATATAAAAGACTTTATTTTGTATCTAAATACGAACGACAAAACTCACAAGTAGGAAAAACGGTCTAATCTGGGGAGGGAAGCAGGAACCTGGTAGAACCTTCCAGAAACAACGAGGCCATCCCATTGGTGGGAGATCGACCAATGAGAGTCGAGGAACTATTAGCGGTCAATTCAAATTCTAAATTAGTAACATAGGCACCCAAATCCCAACAAACGAAGAAAAGGCGTGTGCAAGATCTCGTCGCGCAGAGAACTCCAGAAGAACTGCAATTCGCTGCAAGAAGAGCACTCAAATCAGAGCCGCCTCCAGAACCCCAAGTACCTTTAATTGAGGTTCTTGCTTTGTATTTGGATATGGATATGACAGAAAATAAGTACGAACGTTTAAGAGCATTTGTTAATCGTTATGTGAAGAATTTTTTACCTAGTTTATACAAAGTTCAGCAGTACAAAAAGCAATTTGTGCCAGCCACAGTATCAGCAACAGACGTATCAGCTGAAGTTGATCCGCAAGTACTTCTCAACAGAACTGCTGAGAGCATCATTGACTGTGCTGATATTTCGGGTGACTGCAAGCTCAAGCTGACTTGCAAGTGGGGGTTCGATGGGAGTGCGGGCCATAGCGTTTCGTGGGAGTGCAAAACGCCAAGGACGAATTTTTATTTGTGTGCGCTATGGTGCCTTTATTATTAAACGATATTGAAACTGGAAAAACTGTGTGGTTCAATGGGAAGGCTTCGTCAACATTGTTCTGTCGACCTTTTAAATTTATTGTTACGAAAGAAAACGCCGACTTGGTCCGTGATGAGGAACTTCGCATGAACGAGCACTTCAAAAAACTGTCTGCGTACAGAAGCGTTAGAGGTTCTTCCAGCATCAGTATCGAAGTTCATTTTGAAATGTTATTTACCATGATTGACGGCAGTGTTGCTAACGTTGTGTCAGGCACTAATGCTGCTGCTCGCTGCCTCATTTGCAATGCGACACCGAAAGAAATGAACAACGATAACGTAACTGAAAAGCCTCCAAACCACGAAAACTTTCGCTTTGGCCTATCAACCTTACATATGTGGATAAGGTGTTTTGAGCTTCTACTACACATAGCGTACAGGCTTCCGTTCAAACAATGGCAAATAAGGGGAGATACAAACAAACAATTATTTGCAGAAAGAAAAAAGAAAATACAAGAAGATTTCAAAATAAAAATGGGTTTGAACGTAGATAAGCCAAAGCCTGGTTTTGGATCAACCAACGATGGCAACACGGCTAGAAGGTTTTTCTTCAATTCAGCGCTCAGCTCTGAAATTACTGGAATTAACAAAGAACTGATAGAGCAGTTTTCAGTCATCCTTAGAGTTTTGGCGAGTGGTGTTCGCATCGATTCTGAAAAATTCGGGACCCTATTATGTAGCAACAGCTGTACTTGCAGAATTATAAGTGGTATTACATGCCCAGCTCTGTGCACAGACTTCTGATCCATGGCCGTGATGTAGTGGACAGTTTTGACTTGCCTATAGGCCTCCTTTCCGAAGAAGCTCTGGAGGCTAACCACAAAGTCATCAGAAGTGCTCGGCTACATCACTCGAGGAAATCTTCAAGAGCTCACACGAATAGAGACTTGATCAATTATCTGATACTGAATTCTGATCCATTACTTTCCAGTCACAGACAGACGCTTAAAAGATAACATCAGAATAGAAAAGATGATGAAGTCATCAACCACTATCTAATTACGGACAACTTCATTGACAAGACCACCATCCACGAAACTGATAATGCTTTACCAAGCACATCGAATGCTATGGAACTGAGTTGTGGTAGCGCTCTCTCTAGCATCAGCAGCGCTAATGACACTGATGATTTAGAATCATCATTCAGTGTAATGCACTTTTAAAATCATCTGATTATTATGTTTTGGTCCTAAACTTTTGTATAGTTGGTAAAATTTTACTTTTGTGTTCAATGTAAAATTTCAAAATTTTTCATAAACTTCTCCCAATATTATTTATTGTAAAATTTTCTTTCCTTGAAACATGAAGTGTTATGAAATCCATGATCAGACCAACTTTCCCTAACAGAATTCACCACAAATTGATTTTTGATCCCCTGACCCATACACTCACAGTACTGTGCGCTGTATCGATTTTGAAACTGCTTGCTCCATTCAAATTTATCCTTAATGCTTCCAAATTCATGTTGCAATCAAAGAAGATGCCCTGTCTATGACCTAATGACATCCACATCCTTAGGCAGACCTACCCCAGCTGCACTCTTCTTGGAAGGCTTCAAGAGGACTCCGTCAGTGAGCCACGATTAGGACAGCTCTTTGACACACCTATTGAGCTGTTTTAATATGAAACTTGGCTCCCAAAGCTTGTTAGGATGAGATTTTGAGAACACGCGAGAAGAATTCTTTCACCTTGAATTACTGACTTCCCATCTCTAATGCCATCGGTGGAGAAAAACTATCTCCAAAGTGCTCTCTATGTGAACTCCACCACCATGAATTAAGTTTAGTTTCAAGAGAATTGGAAGAGTAGTTAAAGACGTAGTTGTTAGCTTCGGACTTAGCGAATGAAGTATACAGCTGATCTTGTGATTGCAGGGTCCCTAACTATGCCGCCTAAGAAGAGGAAAACAAAAGGGAAAAAGTCCAAAAACGATCCTTCAGTCTCGGTTGACGACACCTCTCACGCCACACTGAGAGATCCGAGGGAATCGCAATACTCAGGATTTACAGAAGGCCTTCAGGCGGCATCTTCTCCAGGGATGTCTGAAATTGATCGCCGCTGTGAGTTTTTAAACATGTTTGTTGATAGTCAATGCCAGGATCATGAGTTCAGAGGGAGTCTTGAAACTAATTATTTCTGTTTCAACTTTAGTATTATCAGAACACATCATCTGAACAAGTCAATAGGTGTGTTCAGTTAATTATGTTATAATCATTAAATTAAATTTTAGGTAATTTTAATTTATTTATTTTAACTGGTTTAGTCTATCACAACAAAAAACAGCTGATGTAAGGAGAGGGGTTATGCACATCGAAATAAGATACGTAGAGGGTATTTTTGGTCAGTAACTCCTGCTCTCTGAATCGTTTTCCTAATACTTTGCTGAAGAAAAACTTGCTTTTACCTTATGAGGATGGTGGCGTTACTCCCCAGTCATGACGTCATAATCCTACAGTTTTTCATTTCAAGCAAAACTGGATGGAATATAGCATTGAAAATTGTTACTTATCTTAAATAACAAGAAACTGACACAATTCCAGTAAGGTCACCTACTAATAGACTGATTTACGATTTTATTGTCAGGTAATACTGATATTTTCGAAATAAATAAAACGTTATCCGACTGCTATTCCTGGCGTCGCGGACGTCATCAGCTGTCTTCCTAAGGGAAGATCAGAATTTAAATTCGAGATCAGAATTCGGGTATGAAGTATATTTTACTTAGCACTGGTTGGTCGTAGAATCTTAATGAGTTTACTTTTAGTAATACATAGTATTGTTTCGATACTCCCATACTTCGATACTTAGTATAGTCTTACATACTTAGTCTTGGTACTGATATCGATACGAGATCGAAACGATACCTCGAGTAACATTCGATACTTCCTACTAAGTAGGAAGGGGGGGGGGGAGTGTTATTCCATGCATATAAATATTGATGTTGATATTTTATTCTTCATACTGTAGGTACATATATGTGCATAGTATAAGTCGATACAAATATTAAAGCTTGTTACTTAACTTACTATCTAATTCTAACATGTAGGGCAAGGTATCAACAACAATAATTAGGCAAAAAAGTTAACAATAAAGAGCTAGAACTATAAAAAACGATGAAGAACAGGAACTAAGTGTAATAGGAACTAGTGTGATCGGTACTCCCAGGAATAAGGTGTGTGTGGGGCGCTACTGTGCCGGCCGGCCCGGACCCACCCACCATGGCGGCTCCCGGGGCCACCAATCCATTACTGGAGAGGTAGCCCTACGAACTGCGCGGTCTACCGCAGTGGCAAACCGCACACATCAATAAAAGCGCCAAGGGGGCCGCCCCCAGGCCAGCCAAGAACCCCGGTCCAACGCTCGAAACACGCAACACACTAATCACACACACATATACAAATCACACACATATACTAATCACACTAATCACACACACAGACATTCCCATTATCACAGTCAAACAAAATCACAGTACCGTCAAAGAGATCACAGATTGATTTACTATAAAACTACACATGAAATAATAAGAATCATCGCCAACAAGAGTACTCGGTATATTCCTCTGTTGGATAAACTTGAGACACGATAATAGTTACTAATAATATACATTAACACCGTGCCCACATATAGTATACTGAGATAGTAATAAACATAATAAATTATTTAATCAATCTAAATAAAGTCAATAATATGTTGAGTCAAAATCACATGGCTAGCAGGTCAAATTTTCAAAATTAAAACCTAATAACTCCTCAACAGAGTAAAAAGCCTCTTTTTCGAAATGTTTGTGATGAAATTAATAAATTTGGTTTGGGACATTTCTTGTAATCTGAATGGCATTTTATTTTATAATTTTTTTCTCCCAGTAGGTATGTGCATTATCTGATCTTCGTAACTGATTTTGGCTTGAAAATGATAATGATAATGATAATGATAAATGATAATGATAACTCGATAGATAGCATGATATCGATTGGATATCTTTGATATCGATGTTGACGTTTTTGTAATCATCCCTTTTATTTTTATTCCTTTTATTCATTCATTTTGTAGTCATCCCTTTTATTCCATTTTTATGAACTTTCTTGATGCTCAGAGAATAAATTAGCAGGGAGGTTGCCTACCAAAGGTAGTTTGTTATTGATATTCGATAACTCATTATGTTTACTGACATTAGTAAAATATCGATCCCTTGGTAATCGATACAAATATCCGAAGTATCGGAAGCTAAGTATCGATGCTAGTAAATATCGCAAGCATCGAAACAACACTAGTAATACACTAAAGCTGGATTCACATGGGACGGAAGAGGGCTGAATCGGAAAAGACGAGAAAACCAGTGGAGGGGGTAGCCAGTGTCAGTGGAAGGTTCACTGGATGATGGACAGAAAGGACGGAATGATAACCTTCCTCCAGGCAGTCGAGTCCTGCGAAGCATTCTTCTCCTCCTTACAACCACAGCAATTAATAACTCTTCATCTGATGGTGAACTCATTTTGAGTGATAACACTATCGACAAGATGGCTAACTCGACTAAATACAAAAACCACAATGTCATGTCTCTTTTGTGTGAAAGGACTTGTCTAACGTTTCAAGTCGTGTGTCTACTGGTCTGATGTCTCGTGTCTAACCAGTGTGAAAGCGGTCTTAGGCTGAGTACCACTTTGGTACTCACTCTAAATGAGGGAAATAAATTAAATTAAAGGAAAGAGATACAAATTATTTATTATAATTTCGAACTAGTGACAACTGCCTAAACCTACATGATACAAGGTCAGCTGACTAGTACCCAAAGCTGCTGAAATCGCTGGTTGTGCCTTTCGGTGTTCTCCCAGGAGACTCTCCTGACGTAGTCTGACAATGAAGATGCAAGAAGGGAGGAGGCTGGAATCTGTTTCGCGTGTTCTTTCATTGTGCAAAGGTGAGACCACTTTCAGCGCTAGGCAGGCTACATCCGCACGTCCATGGATACTAAAGACCAAGGATAGGATAGGTCTATGCACTTTGGTACTAAGAAGTTTATTTAATCATATAAATATAAAATCATTTGATTATTATTTTTTTTCATTTTTGTAATTTTTCAGTCAATGAATTCCTCAGAATCGCCGAAGAACAGTATCAAATTTCAGTGCAAAATATAAATGAAAAATTCGGAGTATTGATAGATGCATTCGAGTCTGACGAAGTGTTGAGAACTGCTGTTTGGGATGAAAAAGTGAGTTTAATTCCTTTATCTTTCTTTAGAATTTCACCTTTACTTTTACTTTCATTCGCTTTTTATATACATCCTGTTTCTATGCAACAACCATCTATCGTTTTCCCACCGCTCAACCACACCTAACAAGCGAAGCACGATAAACATTTTCCATCAAGAAAGTGCCAAAGTTCCAAATCTAACGTACCTACGTCTTTTTTTCAGGATGACTTGGTGGAGATTTGTCAATCTTGTAAGTTATGTTTATTATTACACTTTTTGACCTTTCAACATTCTAGTTCCGAGTCTACCTAGGAACTTGTTGTACATTTTTTGGTCTTTTTAACCAGATACAGATCTCAATGTAAAATGTTTAATTGACGAAATCTTATATTTTTCAGTGATTGACTCCCGTAAAAAAAATGAAGTAAGTACTATTCATACTGGTAGTATAATATGCGGATTTCACGGTAAAATTGCATTCCTACGTTGACATATTAATAAAATAGAAGTCCATGTGATTTGATTGTGAGAATGCTGTACTGCAGCTTAAATATTGTGAATGTTAAATAATAAATTAAATTAAATTCAAATAATAATTTAATTTTTAATAATTAATTATTCAAATTGGAAGTCTACGGGGTATATCATGGAATGGACATTTTTTGAAGCCCCTTTTGAAGAGTAGTAGGTAGGCATTTGAAAGAAAGGAGACTGAAAAAAAATGACTTAGCGGCTAAACTGGCCAGTCAAGCCTCTGAGGAGATGGAATCACTTCTATCTATCATATACTAATTTTTTAGTATTTTATATTAGAGAGTTTTTGCATGCCACTACCAGGGCCTGTGGAACCTCTTCACAAAGCTCGGAGTTCGCAAGAGCCTGTGAATTTGCCTCCTGCCAACAGCGGGCGACGATGAAAAGGTTCCCCAGACAGTCACCCGTTTCTAAAGGCCCCCAGCAGGAGCGTCCCCCCATGTCTTTAGTTACCCAGGCTTCCTCCTTCAACTGGGTAGCATCCTCGGTTGCTTGCGCTAGTCTCCTCCTAACAGGGCTCGTCAAATTTTGGCAGCAAAAATTTCTCTATTCATTGTTATGTTGGCAAACCTTTGTGGTGGCCTTCTCTAAAATCTCCCTGAATGGGGTATTTCAGCCAATTTTTTTAAAAACTTTTTAAACAACTTTTTTTAAAAAGAACATGGGTCAGGAATAACGTTAATTGGGTCTATTCATCATTATGGAAGCTAATGTAAGTTGAAGATTTGAATGATGTGACGTATTAAGTTGCTGGCCTTGAAATGAGACATTCCACCATAGATCTCAGTCGCATGGCCTTGAATACTATGAAATACTACTCACACACACGCCCGCAGTGTAGTGTGTGTGCGTTCATGGAGGCCCGCCTTTTTTTCAAACGTGTGATCTCTATTTGATTTTGCTACTACATGTAATAGTATCAATGGGCAAAAAGTAGGAGTATAAAGGTTTTCAATGGTGCTGAATCCAAATTTGAGGACAAAAACCTGAATATATACATCCAGACCTACAGTATATTTATTTATATTGTAATATAACTGTATAGTTTACTCTAAAAAAATGCCATCCTTTTCGGTTTACTTCATTATGATTTTTCTTTTGCTATTCATGGTATGCTTAAGAGTGGGTGATTCCTTTGCAGGTGCCTTCCAAATCTCAAGGTTCCTGTGAAAGCAGTTCTGTAAGTTCGCCATTTTTTTTCTTTTTTACTGTTTTTCGCTGGTTATTTAGAATCTTGTCAATCTAACATTATTTTTTGAACGAAAATGATCTATACATTAGTCGTGAGTTTGTTTTTAAATGATTATAATTACGTTGCTCAAATACTTTGTAAACCTCAACTTCGCCACATTTGGTGTTATAAACTACATTATGTAAGTAAAGTGTCATATTAAATCTCTTAAAGAATTATATCTCATTACTTGCAACTGAATTACTTTATTTTTCAGAGAAAAGTCATGTGGGCAACGCCAAGCGAACCAAGTGAGTTGGAAAAAAGTATATTTGCATATTTTACAAAAAAAAAAGTTGAGGTTTTATTAATTTATTTATTTATTTATTTTATTTATTTATTTATTTATTTGCCATGTTACACTTGAAATTACAAGTAGAGCAATTGTCAAAAGGGTTATGCTGTATAAATATTCTAAAAAGTATAACAAATAGGTAGGTATAACAAATTTCTAGGTATAACATGTATAACAAATTTCAAGGTTTAACAAGTCGTAAATTAATTAAGCTTATAATAGTCCAGCACGGTATACAGTTCTTGTTGTATTAAGTAAGCTTTGATTTTCTTTTTGAACGCTGGAATCGGAGACTCGAAGTTGCATACTTTGGACTGCAGGTTCAAGATGAAATGGTTAGTGATGGAGACCGCATTATACCTTAGGCTTTTCTTATAAAATTCCATTCTATGTTGAGGAATCTTCATCAACTGGCGTTCATTGCGCGTTGCATATGAGTGCTGGAAAACAGCGTCAGAGAATTGAGTCCTATGCTTTCTTACAAAAAGCAGCACCTCCATTATATAAAGTGAGGGGAGGGTTAGTAGGCCTTCTGCAAAAAGGCCTTTTTTTAAGGGCCTTTTACACGAGCAATTTTTCACGGCAATCATTGAGTGTGAAAAGAGTTGCTTACATGGCACATGCACGTCGATGTAATATTATTCTCGCCTGAAGAAGTTGTAAGCAATAATAGCCGGGTGTTGCGCAACATGTTTAGCTCCCAGAAGGTGTTGTGTTGCAAGCCAAATCCAAGGGAGTCGGAAAATTAACCAGAGTTTTTTTCGCATTGGCTGACCCACAACCCCACAGGAGGCGATTTCGAACATGGTGGCTTCAGAATGAGGTAGCTGCATGATATTTTTCCAAAATATTCTGTACATAGAGCCTCTATTGAAGTACATATCTGTGAGTAAAACTCCAAGAAACGCTTCCTAAAAAAATTATCAACTTTCAGAAAATGGGTAGTTTGACAAGCGTGTAAACCACACCTACAGCATTAGTTCATGTATCCTCCGCTAGGGATAATAAAGCGTTTTTCCTCTGAATCATATGAGATGAGCTCAGTTACCTATTTTGGTAAAGCTTGAGATGATGATATGCAGCTCAATCAAGGGAAACAATTTTGCCCTTGCTTTTTTTTAGTAAAACATTTAAGGCTAAATGTCACGATGTTTTAGTGTGATTCTGAAATAAGAGATGGCAGCACCATTGGGACCAAATTTCGTTTACTCCTCAGTTGAGAACGGATCGAGATATTTTAGTTCTGCAAACGGATTTCTATTCAAGATCACCGTAGAATTCCGGGTAATTGGTTTAGAAAGTGTGCAAAATTTTTTTGCACACAGTTCCAGCAAAAATTTGTTCAAATTTTGAACATTTTCAAAAAGTGGCCTTATAGCCACTTGCAGAACCTTCATCAGAATACGAATCCGTTTGCGGAATTTTTCTAACTTGATCATAGCCGTCGGATTCGCGTTTTTACGATTTGGCGCGGGGTGAGGGGGGCGATCATGGGCTGGGGGGGAGGGCGGCGATCAAACGCCCCGCCGCCCGCCTGAACTCATTCATGTTTTGCTAGTAAGCACCCTTTGGTCTCTATTCCTTTTCCTGGCCTCCTAATAGGTAGCTACCATCAACATTTTCCTTTTCCATCTTCTCTGTCTTGAGGTTGATCGAATTGGGCGAAATTTCCATAAAAAGCAAGGCACTCAGAAAAATAACTTATGAGAAAGATTCTGCGTGAATTTGATTCAGATAATGGTTTGCACTTCTAAATAGTTGGTTCAGAAATGTGGTAATTTCAGTTCACTGTACATGGACTAGGTAGGTACCTACTTAGTTGTTCAAGTTTCAAAATCTAGTTGCAAAAGTCATCTCACACCGTTCTAGTGGCACTAGCAATAGATGGTTTGAGAATCTAATTCTTGACGTTTGACGTTGATTTCAAAATTTTGTGAACAGCTAATGACGATGAAAAAATAATTAGTAGTTAATTCACTCTGCAATAATGTTGAAAAAGGTAAAAACACCTGTTCATTATTTACCAAAAATTCAAATATCTTTGAAATAATATCAAAATAAATCTAAATAATTGAAACTAAAATCCCCCGTGACTGAATTTTTATACTCGAATTCTCTCTTCTAAGAGTTAAATTATCAATTTTCTCTGTTCTTTAATGTCATTTTTGATTTCATGTAATTATAACGCAAATTACAAACATGACTGTCCCAAAATTACCTTTAGTGCATTGTAATAAATACCCTATAACGAGGGATAGTGCTGTGGTCTTACAAGGTAATTACCATACAGATGGTAACCCTACGTGTTTACCTTTTCGGTTCGAGAAGAGTTCAAGGTCGCACATCTTTCTCATCCGCTAGCAATCCCGGTAACATCGGGCACTGTTGACGTTCGAATTCTGTAGGTAGTAGGACTTGGGCACGGCGTAGGTGATTTTACCCTTCAATATTCCGTGATTGTGCTGCGATCACTACATCGTTTTTTAGGGCGTCCATATGCGATTAATCTGGGGTAAAGAAGGACACGGAAAAAATCTGCGAAGTGCTACTATCAGTTCCGGTGTCATGATTTTCATAGGGGACTATCTACATGCCAATGTGAACAATCCTGACAAATTTCGTCTAATTCGTATGATATATGTAGAAATTATGGCTGTTTCAAGGATTTAATGTTTGCGCCGGCGCAGATGCTAATGTCAATTTGGAGGCCGTGATTTTCGTAGACCATCTACACCCCAATCTCTATAATCCCTGAAAATGTCATCAAAATCAGATGGGGAATGAAGAAGTTATGACGGTTACAAGGAATTCACGTTTTCGCTTGCGCAGTCACTACTATTAGTGCGGGTGTGATGATTTTCATAGGGGACCATCTACTCGCCAACCCGCACAATTCCTGAAAATTTCATCGAAATCGGACAATAACTTCTTATAGTTCTGCCCGATAAAAGGATTTCACGACAGAATCAAAGACAGACAGACACGGAACCAAAATTCAGGAAGTTGTAGTTGTAGAACGCGAGTGGAAATTTTGATTTTGGATATATTTTTTTCTTCATCCTTAAAAAGTTAAAACAATACTTCCGCTACTATTGTTTTCACTTTTCAACTTTTTAAAAAATACCTCCAAACCAAAATTCCTACTCGAGTTTTATGTTTTAGACCTTCCTGAACAATTTTGGTTCCGTGTCTGCCTGTCTGTCATGAAATCCTTGTAACACCCGAAACTATACGAAGTTAATGTCCAATTTCGATGAAAATTGATGAGGGGTATTATGCGGGTTGAGGTGTAGACGATCCCCTATCAAAATCATCGCCCCAGTATCAATCAATAATATGTATAACATGCTACCATAATCATGATACCTAACCATTATCAGAATCTTTCTCATAAGTTATTTGTCTGAGTGTCTTGCTTTTTATGGAAATTTCGCCCAATTCGATTAACCTCAAGACAGAGAAGTTGGAAAAGGAAAATGTTGATGGTAGCTACCTATTAGGAGGCCAGGAAAAGGAATAGTGACCAAAGGGTGCATACCAGCAAAACATGAATGAGTTCAGGCGGGCGGCTGGGCGTTTGATCGCCGCCCTCCCCCCCAGCCCATGATCGCCCCCCTCGCCCCGCGCCA
Source organism: Apolygus lucorum (assembly GCA_009739505.2). Lineage (NCBI taxonomy): Eukaryota > Metazoa > Arthropoda > Insecta > Hemiptera > Miridae > Apolygus > Apolygus lucorum. The sequence continues at coordinate 14,545,929 of CM019178.2, read as the reverse complement.
TATCGTAAAAACGCGAATCCGACGGCTATGATCAAGTTAGAAAAATTCCGCAAACGGATTCGTATTCTGATGAAGGTTCTGCAAGTGGCTATAAGGCCACTTTTTGAAAATGTTCAAAATTTGAACAAATTTTTGCTGGAACTGTGTGCAAAAAAATTTTGCACACTTTCTAAACCAATTACCCGGAATTCTACGGTGATCTTTAAAAGAAATCCGTTTGCAGAACTAAAATATCTCGATCCGTTCTCAACTGAGGAGTAAACGAAATTTTCTTCATTTTGGTGCTGCCACGTGGTGGCAGATTTCACAACTAAAGTCGGGACATTTAGCCTTAATGTTTTCTATCCCTAGCGGGGGAAAGATGAACTAATGCTGTAGGTGAGATTTAGACGTTTGAGGTATTTTGTCCTCACTCTGGAGAACCTTCTCCCAGCTATGACGCTGCGGGGTGGGTGCTAAGTCAGGGTTGAGGTGGGCAACTCAACTGCTCTAGGGAGAGAACCAAAAAATTATGCTTCATTGCTGTCATTGAAAAAAAATTAATTTTAATTTTTAAAAGATCCTATACGCCATGAAGGTCAAAATTGCTCTATCTGTTCTCTAGCTCATCTATATTGTACAACAACGCTATTATAGCTTCGCAATATTTTGATGTAATACGAGGCAATTTTTCTAAACAATTATTCCTTTGTGTTGGTACAACTTTTCCAGTGTAATCTTTTAGGAGTTGCACAATTTGTTGTTCGAGTAAAGGGCCCTTTAAAATTGAAATATCAATATTTGGTGTTTGACTGAAATTCAGGTTTTAGCAATAGTATGTTTTATGAGAGGCTTATCTAGTAACTGCAGGTCAACTTGAATAGTTCATTGTCCCAATAAAGTGTGTTAGAAGAGTAGCGCCAAATTTTAAACTGTAATAAAAAACTCAATTTGATTTTTTTTTTTTTAATTATTATTTATTTATTTATTTATTGAAAGACGTTCTGATTGAACTCCGATTTAAGTGTGAAAATCACTTCGGGCTGTGAAAATCAACCGGTCATTAAAATGTCACTCGCTGACAGGTTTCCAGATCGATGGTGGCAATGACGCTCCTGATTTCCTACTTGAAATTATCAAACGAATGGGGTTCGTTTAAATTTAGATTTGTGCGTAAATCGTTGACATTAACCGCCACTAGAAAAAAATCGAATGGGGTCAAGTTACAGAACCATGCTGGCCACTCGAGAGTCCCTCGAAGCGAGATGATGGCAAGATGCTCCATCCTGCTGGAACCAAAATCGTTAGAATTCACCAATTTTGTCTAGTTGGGGCCAAAACCATTCAGAAATAATTTCCTTGTACCCCATTCACAGTTAACTCTTAGCACTCCAATACCGAGGTGTCACCGGAATGGTGACTTCCAAGGCTACTCCGCTGAAAAATTGGAGCCTTTGTGTAATGCTCCAATACTTGTCTCTGACCGGCAGCGCCGATTCCTGATATAGCTCTTATACCGGTCTGGGACCGGCACGTCGTTTTTCGATCTTTTTTCCACAACCAATTACTATTACCACTCCCTTGAAATTTTTAAGGTATCTTGTATTGTTTTGCCACATCACACAGAATGAATCAGGTGTTCATATTGACACAGGTGACCTGGGAAAAAACGAAAATCTGGCTTCATATCCATCTCCGAATGTCACCATTTAGACTTGCGGCTCGCCGCCGAAAGACGAGCAGCCGGTGCTGCGGTCTAGCGGCATTTGTGAAAAGTACGCTTTACCTCGTTTTTACCGCTCATTCAAACATTATTATTCATTTAAAAATTTGACGGTTCTACTTTCCTGCCTTATTAAATTTACTGTGAAGAGAAGAATACTGTTATTGAATTTATGAGTGATGAATCAAGCAGGATGGATTATTATAGTGGAGATTACCTGCAGAACTTTTTTACGAACGTATTGCTAGGGAAATTTCGCCCAGAACGGTTGCAATTTTTTGATTCGCAGCTTCTTGGGCAAATTTTTACTGTAAAAGAACACACAAAAAACCCAGAAACAGCCAGATAGGGATAAAAATAGAAATTTTTCTTTCTCGTGAAAATTTTCAGTACAGGAATATAGTTTGTCTACTAAAACGCTGCAAATTATTACACAATTATTATTTTTCTATATTGATCACTCGTCTGCAAAGCCACCAACCGTCCAACATGACAACATGAAGAAAAACATCGGTCAGCTATAATTTGAAAGGAGATTGGGCCTCTTTTGCGATTTTCACTCGTGTTTCTGATTTATCGTACGTCCAACTCTTAAATTCTCGTAGGGAGCGAATGGTTTGTCCTACAAGGCTCCGCGTGGTCTCAAAAAATTCTATAGAATCTTAAATTGAAGAAAAAACAATACTTTTACATCAAAATTTTTTGAGTTAGGGCGTATATTCAAAATTTCAAAATTGATTTTGGAACCCTTAGAAGTGACCTACATCAACCAAAATCTTCGGGGCACAACTAGATCCCAAATAGAGCCTACATACCAAATTTCATCAAAATCGGTCAATGCTAGCTACTAAGTGGCAAAAGTGCCGCGGATGGCGGACGGACTGCCAAATTTTTATTCGATTTTTGGATTCTACGTACCTTGAAACGTAAACCATCAAAATTTGATGTTTAGGATAGAAAATTTGTTTTCTTGGTCGATTGCAAAGGTTCATTATTGAAAATAATAAACCAAAAAGTTGGGATTAACATCAGAGAGAAAGGAAATTTAGTTAGGTAGGTACTTATAATAAAATCGTGGAGGTTTGAAATTTGTGCGAATCGAATAATTACGGTCGTCTAGTGCGAAATTTTCGGAACAGTACGTTCGTAAAAAGTTCCGCAGGCGGTAATCTCCACTACAATAATCCATTCTGCTTGATTCGTCGCTTCAAAACACAAGCATTCAATTACAAGTTTCTTCTCCTCACAGGCAGGAAAGTAGAACCGTCAAATTTTGAAATGAGCGATAAAAACGAGGTACCTACAGCGTACTTTTCAAAAATGCCGGTAGACCGCAGCAACGGCTGCTCGTCTTTCGGCGGCGAGACGCAAGTCACCATTTAGTATAGATGGGCAAAAGGTTCACCAAGAAGAACGGCTCTGAGCGCTCCGCTCATTCAAAGGAGCCGGATCTTTTCGACGGATCAGTGGCTCTTTTGAGCTATTATTTATTGTAGAGATGAAAAACGCTACAAATTGTTACACAACGGTTTATTTTAGTTCTGCCCGGAAATTTTAATTCGATTATTGGATTATACGCTACCTTGAATCCTAAACCATCAAATTTTGAGGGCGGGAGAGAATAATTTTTCTGTTGCTCGATTCCAATGGTCCATTATTGAAAATAATAACCCAAAAAGCGCTGTTGTTCAGTTAAGATGCTCAACAAATCCTTTAAAAATCAACGAAAAACAATAAATAAACACGATTAAAGCAATGAATAAGTAAGACTTAAAAATACAGTTTTTTGGTAAAATATTTATTTATATGAAATCTGCATTTTTTTATGCCTTTAATGACAAAACCACAATTAAAAAAAACAACAAAACAAATTTCTTAGTAGGTATAATATAACATTTTGATGTTATATCATGTTATTCAACTAAGAAAATTAAGGTAACCAAGGTGAAAGAATAAACGAACCAATAAGTACGTAAGCTTCAATATTGGTAAGATAAGGATGTGCTTTTGCTTGCCTTTTGAACTTGTATCAGAAAGCTCCTCACAAAAAATCATGATGTAAAAATCAAACAGGGAGAAAAAACAACGGAAAGAATCAGAAAGTGGGTCACAGAAAACACTGGAAAAATACGGTAAAGTTTACGACCAAAAATACAATAATGCATTAGTGGTGGTACGATACAATTCCGCAAAATTGTATTATTTGATCGATTTATATCGTATTTTGAATTATTGTATGGGTTGGCAACAGTGAGCTGAAGAAAAGGAAGTCCGAATTTTCCCGAGCTCTAGTGATCTCAAAAGAACCAAAGATGTAAGAGCCGCCGTTCATTTATTTTGACTGGATCTCTAAAGATCCAAAGATCGAAGAACCGCGATTCATTTATCATTTTTACTGTTCCGCAGTTCACCCGCTCTTTTGAAAACCGATCTTTACTGAACACTACCAGCACTGAGCTCAAAAGATCCGAAGAGCCGCGGTTCATTTTTACTGACCCGTGGTTCACTCGCTCTTCTGAAAGAGTCGGCTCAAAGAGCCGGTTCTTTATTGAGCGACCCATCTCTACCATTTAGTATTCCCAATTCCTACTTTATGGAATTAGTGAGCATGGATGATGTGGCTATTGAGCACCGTTTGTAAGAGATGGAAGAGCTAGAGTTTATTGCATCAGAAAATTCCATACCCAGCATAACTACAAATCATCACTAAACCTTCCTATGTTTCTGGATCCTTTTAACACATTCAATGCGGATGTCTTCATATGATACAAAAAGAACTCCCCCGCGTGCGGGCGTCTTCATATGATACACAGCTGCCAGTAGAGTGCTCCTCACTAAAAACGCTCGCATATCGTCATGAATGGCTCTAGAAGGACGGGAGTTGTCTTGTTCGCTTCATTAGATCACCAGGAACCCACTAGAGTTCGCCGTTTTCACCTATCGAGTCAGGAACAACCACCATCTCAGTTGAAAGTGTGATAAGGGATCCAGGCCATCTGCACACGTTCCCGCCACAGCGCTTGGCCGCGTTTCCAGATACGCGTATATTCTTATTAAACGTTTTCAAAGGTTGCTAAGTTTTTTCTATTTAATTAGCATTTGAAAAAGCCATAATAGAAGAGGTAATTCGATGTTGAACAAAAACGCTGAAACACTTGCAGAGCTGCTGAAGTGGTCAAGATTAGAAGATGGTGGAGTAGGCCGGGAAAGCGACTCGCTGGTCAGGTACCGGCATTGGATTATTGGGACAGCCTCCCTTCTTCATTTCGGAGTGCTAAGGGTTAAGGCATTTCCGTTTTGATCCATGAAAAAGTGGGGTCTGATAATTCCACCAGTCCACCGCCCACACCTAACGGTACCCCCAGTTTTGGTTGTAATGTACTCTGAGAAATGCAAGTGAGAATATTATTCTCATTTCACTTGCAGGAAGAAATTCGGTGTAGAGGTTCACAAAATCAATTAAACACAAACTAAGCAACTAAAGTTTAAGTTCAAGTTAAAGTTTAATCTTACCTAACACAAATCGGTATAGATGCTAAAAATGATGATACCATGGCTACCAACCTTCACAGGAAACGCCAACTTTGAATTTGGTGCTACTTTTGGAACTCCCTATAATCATCCATCAAGTATCTTCTCGCCCTTCAACATATCCCTTATTGGAATTCCATGTTACTTACTTGGTTTTTATATTTTAGTGTCTACCAAATCTGGGCGGCGATCAAAATCTGCAGTGAGTTGATAAATTCTATATTTATTCCGTTTCTTTACCTACCCTTTCATTTTCATGTTTCTGAAGTTGAATACCTGTGTCTGATGTAAGTTTTGGTAGACGGATACCTGAGTGGTGATACAAATATGACTGTTTGTAGGATCCTGGTTCCCGCCATACTGGAATTGGCATGACTACTAGACTCTATGGCACCTTAAGCAATCCTGATTTTAAAGTAAGTTTTGTTTTGGAATTGCTTTGGGAGCGTTAGTTAATTTACTAATGAATGTACTGAGATGGGTTGTCCCAATGCTGTTGCGCATTGGCCATGCATGACCACCATCAACATCCGGGTCATGACGCAAGATGCGGTGGAAATGTTTCTCAAGCCGCGTCCACACTTGCTTTCATTCAGCCGCTCCGAACCTTGCTCCGATCCTCTGGCGTGTTCGGGGCGGCAAACCTTCAAAGGAATGAGGATCCGTCTGATCGCTCCATTCGCGGTTTTTCATCTTGCATCGAAGAAATGTTCGGAATGGGGTGAGCTTTGTATTGGCGGAGCGGGGTTCGGAGCGCTGCAATGTTCGGGACAGAAGAGCGGAGCAGGCTCGGAGCAAGGTTCGGAGCGGCCAAATGTTGCAAGTGTGGATCCTGCTTTAGAGTTACTCTAGTTTAACATGTCTGCAGTGTATTCTGGTTACCACCTCACGCCTCCCACTTGCCTTACACCTGAACTAATGGTCATTCTATACAAAGTGTGATTCTACAGGGTATTATCAACAAAAAATGTCTTAGCAATTTTGTTTTAACCCCTTGTTTTTGGTTTATTATTTTCAATAATAAACCAAACCTTTCGGAATCGACCAAGGAAAAAAAAATTTCAAGACCCCTCAAAATTTGATGGTTTACGTTTTAAGGTACGTAGAATCCAAAAATCGGATAAAAATTTGGTCGTCCGTACCCCGTACGCGGCACTTTTGCCACTTAGCACTGACCGATTTTGATGAAATTTGGTATGTTGGCTTCTTCTGGGTTCTAGTTGTGCCCCTAAGATTTTGGTTGAGGTAGGTCACTTCTAAGGGTTCCAAAATAAATTTTGAAATTTTGAAAACGCCCTAACTCAAAACATTTCGATATAAAGGTATTGTTTTTCCTTCAATTTAAGATTCTATAGAATTTTTAGAATTTTATGAGACCACGCGGAGCTCTGTAGGACAAACCGTTCGCTCACAACGAGAATTTAAAGTTAGGACGTACGATAAATAAGAAACACGAGCGTGAATCGCAAAAGAGGCCTAATCTCCGTTCAAATTAAAGCTGACCGAAATGCGATCGATGTTTTTCTTCATGTTGGATGGTTGGTGGCTTTGCAGACGAGTGATCTATATAGAAAAATAAAAAATTATAAACCATTGTGTAATAATTTGTAGCGTTTTTCTGTTTTTTTTTTCATTTGAAGAATTTTTTCGAGTTCTCAACCTTACGCCATTAAAACTGCCATAATCCCTGTTTTTTTCTACTTAAAACAATTTATTTTTGAAGCAATCACATAAGGACTTTTGTGGTTTCGTCAATATGATGAATGAAGGAATGCACACTTGGACTTTCTGATTTCATGATATCAGGCATACTCAGAAGCAGAGGCAGAGCCCGTATTTCCTGATCAGACTGTGTCCGTTAGTCTCTGAGTAGAGGAAGCGGTGATCCGTCTTCAAGGCCCAGACTTCTGAGGGATTGTGGCACCTTGACTCCTTTCGCGTTCCTCGTAGTTGAAGTGAAACAGCTCGGATGACTGCGTTCTTTACTCGTACCCGTCCTGCTACGTACGCTGTCGCTTGCTCCACTTGTCAGTCAGTATATCCACGAGTCGCTTGTCAGTCAGTATATCCACGAAGATCCTCTGTTGCAGTGTCGTACTTAACGTGCTTCAATCTCGCGGCTGACTCAGCTATATCAGACCGCTCCCGGGTGGAGTAGGAAGTGGCGTCAGCGTTAATAACGCGGTAAATCCAAATTTGAAGATATCGTCGGAAATAGCGCCAAATTTCCAATATACCTAGTACAAAACCAAAATCTTTTAGCTATCAAACATTTCTAATAATATCAAAGTTTGCGTTTTGGCTTGATTTTTTTAAAATGTTTTATCGCTGGAAGATTTTGGTTTTGCACATTTTGATATTTTTCATTTATTTTTTTTTAAATTTATTTATTTTATTTTTTTGATATTCTTGAATTTGAATTTACTTGAAAATAAAAGGAGTAATGGTAGTTTTAATGACGTAAGGTCGAAAACACGAAGTAAATCTTTACTTTAAATTAAATAACTTGAAAAGAAGAGGGTTAAACAAAATTTGTTGGAAATACCTTGTAGAATCCAAAGTTATGCCCAACTTAAGTGTAGACACCCTGTAAAGGCACTGCCTTTCAAGTTCATTCAGTCCAAAACGTAGTTTCTCTCGTAAACATGGATGTTTGTATTTACAGACACCAATGCAGAATTCCTCGGACAGATTTCGCTTTAATATCGCCACAGTCACGCCTCTCCCGAGCAAGGCTACTGATACTAGCACTACTGCTATATTGAGAAAACCTAAGGTCGGAGAGACTGCCATCTCGATGTCTGGTAGCCCTCTTCTCGTTTCCAGCGACCATGTTTCCGTTCCCAGCGTTATAGTGCCACTGGCTGATGGAAGAGTAAGTCCCCAAAGTTTGAAAGGATTTGGCTATTTTTATTTCCAGAATGAATTATCCCTGCCTGAATTACCTGATTTCCATTTAAGCGATTCCTTTCAGATTTTTTATCTGACCATATAAAAACACGTGACATGCTCATTAGGTGATTGAAATGCAACGATTTGTACCTGATTAGAAACCATCAGTTGAACTGGGCAAATAATAATCGTATCATCCGATCTCCAAATATCACGATTTTTACTCCCTTAATTAGGAGAGTAATTTAGAGAGAAATTTCACCAAATTTTGGTGCATGTGTCACATTAAAAGTGAAAATGCCCTTGCTTCCATAGCTATGGCGTCCATGGATACCATAAATACCACCAGATAGTAACATCAGATGTGAAGATTCTTCACTCTTCTACTTCCTAATTTTATTTAATTATTATTATAATTGTTTTCACTTAATTTGTGTCTATGATGTAACACAGCGTATCAGATTTTTACAGATCTTTGTTTGTCGAAAAAAATTTGTTTCAACGAGGAATTTCACCATGTCGGAATTTCCTGTTTTTGACCCCAAAATCGGATTCAGCACCTCGAAAAACCCCCTACGGCAAACTTTCAGCCCGAACTTCCTAATTTACGAATAAACAAAACTGTGTAGAAAATATGAACGTTTTAAAATAACTGGGAGGATGACGTCAACCAGCAATAGAGATCGTGAAATCTCATTTCGTATAGTCCTAGGAGGCAACATTTCACAAAACCAGTAAAGATCGAAATCGAAGAACTGAAGAGAAAAAAATGAAAAAGCAAGATGGAGAAAATGAGGTTTCCCCGTTTTTGTTTGACAACTTTCCTCTTAGATAACACGATTTCGTCGTTCCATCCAACAAGGGGAGGGGATGGCGATCCGATCAGCCAATCGGCGAGCGTTTCTGCTTCACGTTGAAGCAGTTGCTTCAGTGCTTCACGTTTTGAAATCATAAATTTCGATTATCTCCCAAAAATAACAGGAGACTTATTTTCCAAAATCAACTCAATTTCCATCTATCCCACACCATTAACTATTCAGGAAAAATGCAAACAGAATTCGACGAAATTCCTCATTATTTATTCCTCGTTTTCTATTCAAAATTGTTTGGTCCCTAATTACCCACATGATCAGCTATTTTTTTTTAAATGAACTCCCCAGAAAGACGCAGGGGGCACGCCATTAATACAAAATAAATAAATTAATCTAATATAATGGGGAGGACGCCCAGGACTCACCCGACGCCGGCCCTCGGGATTAGGGAAGATGAGGATGGTGGGGGTGGGAGAGAGGGATGAAGGGAAGTGCCTCTATAGAATGACCACCAGTTCAAATATGAGCCGAGCAGGACGCGGGTGGTGATACCACGGAGTACGCCTACCGAGATGCCCAACTCGCGTAACTCCGTGGCGCTTTTCCCGCACCACACACCGCGCCATGACAATGTTGCAGCCATCACCCTGATGTTGTTGGGTGCCACTCCTTTTAGCTCCGACACCGCTTGCCGTAAATCATTCGTGTCATATTTCCTTATCTTAGCCCGCCAAGTCTGCTCCATGTCCAAGCTGCCATTGACAACTTGGACATCCAGGATAATGCAAGACTGGTCAGGCTTGACGGCAACGATGTCGGGCTTCTTACCCTGGTCACTCGGCATGTGGTATAACCTCTCCCTCTCAACGTCCCAGCCGCTAGATGACAAGGCACCTGCTATCTGCTTGGCGACCGCATCATGACGTAGAATGCGGCCCCCATGAGTTCGTGGACACTGCTGCACCACATGATAAAGATGTTCACTTTGACTCCGACAGGCGCGGCAAAGGGGTAGGGTTGCCCCACGACTACCTCTCGTACACCTCACCGCAGTTGGCAGAGATGCCACACGGACGGCGTGGAAGTGTCGGTAGTCGCGGGCCAATCTACCCACTGGGAAGAGATTAGGCTTTTGGAGCACTGTCGGAGTTCCTTACCATCTACTGATTCATGCAGTGCAGCAGCGAACTCAGCAGACGAACTGGGTTTTGGAGCAGATGGTGTTGCTCGGTCCCACCATGCTAACTGCTGCCTGACAAAATCAAGATCAGCAGCAGCACGGGCGACCCCCCCGCTCGACCCTCGGAGGGCTAGCAGGCGCTGGCGGCGCAGAGAGGGGATGCTTGCTGAGAGGGACACAATACCGAGCCCACCAGATTTAACTGGTGCATGGATGTAAGCACTTGGGACACCAGGCGGGAATTTCAGCCAAGAGCGCACAGCAGAGCGTACTTCACGATCTAATTCCTGCAGCCTCCCCGCCGTAAGCCTACCAAAGACTAAACCATAGGTTAGCTTCGGCAGTAAGTACGTGCGGAGGAGGCGCAGCTTCTGCCGTGGCTTCAATGGAGCCTTGGTAACGCGAGCTAGCGCTCTACCAAGGTCCACACGGCTGGCAGTAATGGTGGCCACCCCCATGAAGTCGACTCCAAGGTACCGCCAAACCTCCAACACAGATCAGGAAGGAATGGGGGATTGTCCAATGACAAAACCCCCATCCACAACCTTCACCTTATGCTGGCGACCCGACGGGACCAAGGAGACCGACCCGCATTTATCGGGGTTGAGCACAAGTCCACACCTGGCTAGCTGCTTAGCAAATGCGTTGAGGGCAATCTGCAAGCCCTCGCGGATTTCTGCGAGTAGGATAACATCATCGGCAAAGGCCAATGCTCCTACTCGCACCCCAGGGGCGAGATCAAACCCTACTTCTGTGGGCAGCTTACCCAAGACCGTATCCACGACCAGGTTGAAGAGGAGTGGTGATAGGGGATCCCCCTGGCGTACCCCTCGCCCAATCATTATATCCCTTGACATCTCACCTCCTGCCTCTAGGACCGTCACGCCTTCATGGTACAGACAGGCCACATACTCAATTAATCGAGTTGGGGCCCCAACACCATGAAGACAATCGGTCAGGGCAAAGTGACTGACTGTGTCAAAGGCCTTAGCGACATCCAGAGCGGCGAGATGTAATTGCCGGCGTTTAATACGGGCCAGCGAGATGACAGTTTGGAGAACTGTAAGGTTCTCCGCTGTGCCATCCGCTGGCCAAAACGCTCTCTGGACGTCACCAATGACACCAGCCACCTGGAGGCGAGATGCCAGTACTTTCTGGAAGTGGTGGAAGACTACCGAGGACACAGAGATCGGTCGATGGCCTCCAGGCCCACTTCCCCCTTTCTTTGGGATGAACACTGTTCGGGTACGGGTTAACGCTTTCGGGGGTCTTCCCGCAAGGAGGAGTAGGTTGAGGATGAGCAGCTTAATCGTCTTAGGTGCTTTATTCCAGCGACGGGCGGAAATACCATCAGGTCCAGCGGAAGTGGAGTTCTTGACACGGCACTTATGTGCCTCGTCAAGTAGCACCGGCGAACACATGATGCCGCGTAAGGAATCCCTGGTGGAGACTGGGGGAACCACTCGCTCTCCAGGGTCATGACTGGGAGCACTCAAAAGTGGCTCCCAGAAGTCCACAAACTCCTGGAGAGGGGGTTGAACTTGATTTTCCCCAGGCTCCTCCAGTACCTCCGCAGCTACACGCGCCGGATGCTTCCTCCACAAACTCTGAACCCGGTGGTACTCCTGCCGTCTTGCTTGCTTAGCTGCTCTGCGACCTCCACGCAACACCATTCTAAGAGGAGGTCCTCTTAGGTGCCGCGTCACGGTCGCATCCCCAACCTGCGGGAAGATTCTCCCTAGATAGGCTGCAACCTCATCCTCCAGGTTTTCTGACCCTTCAGCAGCCCGCCCTCGCCAGATCCTGCAGGTAGGTGCTTTCGTAGCCTTCAACGCGGCCTACCTGCCCCCCCGAGCCTCATGACTTCGGTCTTCAGATCGGCAAGAAGACCGGAGGTCCCGGGGGAGGGATTCTGAATGGCAGGCTGCTGCTCCACGTCAGCAATAGGAGATGCAGGAGAGGCCCCACTGCTATTTGCTAGGATAGCATCCTGGACAAGCTGCCTATAGCTGCCTCTGGCGGAGTTTTGAGATGGCATTGACTGTGCGTGTGGGAAAACGCTCACTTAAATAGACATTGATATTACGTACCCCACTGCGCACAGCCACCACCTCATCACCCGCCATCCTCCGCAAATCCTTGGAAGCATACCTAGGCTGTACTCTTTCTATTTCAATTGCAGCATTAGCAGCAACAGGATGCTTCCATCTGACGTGGAGACCAAGGCCAGACCTGGTAGTGAATGCTTGCTCACAATGGGCCTACTGGTGGTTCAGAGAGGCAGTGGAAGAGGAAGAGGGAAGGGATGATGAGGAAGAGGAGGAAGGAGAGGATGGCCGACGCCCCTGCCTGGGGCGCCTCTGAGCGCCTCCCCCAGAACCCCGCGTGCCAATGGGCCGGCGGGGGTTATGAGGCTCGTCGTCGTTTGTGTTCATAACGGGGGAAGCACATTTTAGAAGGGTCAGGGAACCCGGTAACAAGGGTCCCCTCCTACTTCCTTAGCTCAGCGGTCCAAGCTCCAACTCAGAAGTGTAAATATAGTTTAGTTCCCCTGTCGAGGGAAGTTAATTTTTGATGACTCAACACACCTACTCACGCTCCAATAATTTATTTCCAGGTATTCAACGTCTTAGGGAATAGTTCGCAAGCCGTCAAAGAACAGTTGCGAAGCGGCTTGAATTCAGAAACCGTCCACAAACTCAAAGACCTGAAAGATTTCATCAACCAGTTGGTTCCATAATCTGTGTCGTCTACCCACTCGTTAATTATTACGGATTCATTTCCATTTTTAAGCTTTCAATTATCTATTATTATTTTACTGGTTTGATTCATGATTTCCCTCATGTTGTCATTTTTCTCATGTAGGTAACTTATTTGGTTAGTAAGGAGAATGATATCATGTCACGCCGCATCTAAGGCGAACCAAACCTACTAGGAACTCTCTAGTCTCCTGGTCAGAATCATCAGAGAGTTTCTAGTAGGTTTGGTTTGGCTTAAATACGGCGTGACGTATCCTCAATCCGGTGCTGTATTCATTCTCACAAATGTCACCTAGAAATGGGTCGTTCCAACTGGAGTCATTATGTAAAACTTGATCCAAGGAGTCCATTCCATTTTTTTTGTTTTGCGATTTTTTATTACTGCATGAAGATAAAAACTGCTTAGAATTTGCCCATTCTCAATTATTGATTTTGTTTAATAAACTATTGTGTACAAACTCGTTTTCTTGCTACTCCTGGATATCATCTTGTGTAGGGCTTACAATTTCCCGCACTTTTCCTTGCGGAGTTTCGCCACTTGACGAATCAAGGGGAAGACGCATAAATCAAATTTAGCATGACGTTATTGGTGAATCGTCTATTGTGATTTATCAAGTTGGCTAAGCTCGAATTCATCCAAAAGCAACGTTAATTTTGATTGGATGCTACAATAATGGGGAATTTGCCTCAATTTTAGATTCTGGAATTTCAAGTCAAATTCTATAATAGGGCCCTAGAATCACGTCTAACACCAGGAATACGCAAGGAAAAAAAATTACCATAGAAGAAAATGCCTAACAAGCGAAGCCTCTGCCAAAAAACACCGCAAAAATCGAGGAATATTGTTTATTTCCAGAGGTAGCGCTACCTCAGAGGGGCATGGCTCCTTCTATGAAGTCAGATTGGTCAGAAAATCCGTTACCTTGCAACTCCATGCCCCCATGAACAGACTGCCGCTTCTTTTAAAATTTCCATCTTCCTAAAATTGTCTAAATTTTTTGGATGTTTTTTCGAGCAGCACACTATAGTTTTCTTCCATATCAGTGAACCCTCTTTCAAAAAAAAAAAAAAAAAAAAATGTGAGGCAAATTCCCTATTCAAGAAACATGGAACATGCTTTAGCCAGCAAGGCCTTATTCTGTTTAATTATATTTTTTCATTTAAAAGAATGCGATCGAACCTACTCTGCTATTAAAAAATCAGTCTTCAGATAGGCAGGTATTTTAATGGAAGTATCGCATAGGTTACACGATAGTTCCGTATCAACGACTAAGCAAAATTTCGACTCGATACTGTTCCCAAAAAACGTAACACTTTTTGCCAGTTAGGTCAAGGCTAAAGCATGTTCCATGCTGAAATACCCTACTAAAAATTAATTGAAACCAAAACATACATCGGTATTTTTGCGAGAAAAATCGATGTTTCTGAGTCGACTCGAGAGAGATACTGTTGGAAGAGCACCGGCTTTTCACCACATTCCAAACGTGCAGGTTTCCTTTAAATCCCGTCAAACCGACTCAAATGTTTAGTACGGTAAATATTGAAAATATCTCAGAAATCCGTTCGGTAATAGTGCATAATTTCTTCTTTTCTTTTGAAAATAAAAATAAAAAATTGAGGCAAATTTTCCATTGAGACATGCCGATGATTGATGAAGCAAATTTAGATGAGTCTGCCTTTCACCAAGTTTTTTGGAACCTGCCCAGCCGTTCCAAGGGTAAATGGAGGGGGGGGGGGGGAGTCACGATCGTTCTTATTTATAATTTTACAAAAACACAACCTATTCGTTGAGAGAAGTAGCAAAAGGGTCATTTTCCTGGAAAGGTACAATCGGTATCCCAAGATTTCAGAAAACTTAAAGTTCGACTCAAGTTCTGTCAAAAATCAGGGATTACCTCACACCATACTGATTGAATTTCGACGAAAGAACACACAGTGGGACGCTTAATTAAAAATTAAAGAAGAAAACCTATCGAAAGAAACCTATAGGCGTGGTTTCCGCATAAAGGAGAATACTCGGAACCCCACCTCCATGAGTAGCAAGAACTGGGAGTTATTCCAAAAATTGAACCAGGGCGGGACGCAGGTGTAGAAAAGGGTTAAACCAACGTGGAACACGGTTTTTCTGATAGCAACCTAGAAACCTCCGAAAGTAACCAAGTAATCTCAATTTATCGGTTTTTCGAGCCAAAACTTGGTACCTACCAGGGGATTTTTACGGATGCTGAATACAGTTTTGAGGTCAAAAAATGTAAAAATTTTAAATTGCAACGGAAAATTCAAATTAAATTGTTAACAACTTGAAAAAAGTCTTTCATCTCTCCAAAAGTCACCATCACCGGCAGATGCAAGACTCAAAAAAAGACACAAAATTCATGGGTGGCACTTAGGTTTTTCAGCTTTTCCCGCGTTCTGGTGCTGTTCTGCTGAAGTGTAACCATATCGCTGGAACCAGCTCGGTAGAAACAAGAACTAGAAACCAAAAAGAAAAAATAATATCGATTTCTTACCGTTTCACAGAGGGCAGATGAAAGACAGACAGTGACTGTGACACCACAATTTCGCAACTGACTCCACTTGTGCACGCTTCCACACAGAAGGAATACGTTTCCCGCCGCTTTCTTTGATAACCTAAAGACTAACCTCACCTCTTACAGAGGTAGTAAAACCGTGGGAAACGATGAAAAGCTGCCAGAATACGAAAACACTAAAAAGGCAGATTAAAGACAAAAACCTCCGGACAAGCACATTTTATCCTCCTGCTCGCTTTATTTGCTTCTGAAAAAATCTGCAAATCCATTTTTTTCATGTCCAGGTATATGCAATAAAGAATCACAACAAATTCAGGCCGTTGATCTCATAGGTGAGTCATAGTGTTCAAGCAAAGTTGACTACCTTGGGGTCCGGACATGGCAGATTACTGGACATTTAGCAGTTTAAACTTTAATTTCTATATTTTAGCGTGAATAAGTGCATATTTTATTGATTGCCCGAAGTAGAACGAAGTTGATAGTTTTTTTGGAGAATTTTTTTTTGACACCCAAATCATAAATGTGCATTCGGAATCTTCTCTGGACAACGATTCGCCCTTTCTGGGAAAATGACCCAAAAGTGATTTGTATTAACAAAAAATTTGTAATGTTTTTTTTTTCCTTTATTGGCCTCACATTTAAACTGTATTTAGCCATAAAATATAATTATTTTCTAGAGTTCAATGTTCGAGATTTTAATGAATTTAGCTGTAGCTATAAACGTATTTTTATTGTCCAGTAAGCACTGCACTCTTGTAGGAAATTCGATGTTTTTTTGGATGAGCTCCTCCATTAATGAGGAATTTCACCATGTCGGAATTTCCTATTTTTGACCCCAAAATCGGATTCAGCACCTCTAAAAACCCCTAAGGCAAACTTTCAGCTCGAACTTCCTAATTTACGAATAAACAAAACAGTGTAGAAAATACGAATGTTTAAAAAAACCGGGAAAATGACGTCATGCTGGAATAGTTCATTTATGGCCGCTTGAAGCGCTGAGATCGAGAAATCCATAGTCCCCAGATGCAAAATTTCATGAAACAGTAAAGTTCGAAATCGAAAAACTGAAGAAAAAAATAGAAAAAGCGAGATGGGGAAAATTAGGTTTCCCCTGTGTTTGTTTGATAACTTTTCTCTTAGAAAACACGATTTCGTCGTCCCAGGGGCAACACTGGGAGGAGGCGGCGATCCGAACAGCC
Source organism: Apolygus lucorum (assembly GCA_009739505.2). Lineage (NCBI taxonomy): Eukaryota > Metazoa > Arthropoda > Insecta > Hemiptera > Miridae > Apolygus > Apolygus lucorum. The sequence continues at coordinate 14,529,323 of CM019178.2, read as the reverse complement.
CAATCAGCGAGCGTTCCCGCTGCACGTCTGTTTTCCCGGTGGGGTTTGAAATTAAAAATTTTGATTGTCTCCAAAAATAACAGGAGACTTATTTTCCGAAATCAGCCCGATTTTAATCTATCCCACACCATCAACTATTCAGGAAAAATGCAAACAGAAATCGGTGAAATTCCTCTTTGTATTCTTGGCTGCTGTAAACTGGGGCATTTGAAGAGAATGTGATTTGAGTCTCCCTCTGGTTTGTCGCAGCTTAAGCAGTTAGGGTTGTCCAAAATTCTTACTTTGTAGAGATGGGAGGGGAGCCTGTGGTGGTTGAATCGAAGCCTAGAGATAATTTGAATAAAATTCCTATGAAATGTAGTAGTTGGAGTACCTACTAAAATGTATAAGTTCCTCAATTTCGACAGGGGGGGTTCCTTTGATCAGTTATGGAAAACAATCACACAATGGTACCTCAGGGTGGTACAGGATGGTACAAAAACAACAACATAACATCATGTGAAGTTTATTTGAAATTTTCATTGAACATTTCATAATTAAGTACTTACTTTGATGACAACATCATTCTAAGAATATTACCTACGCAATATAAAAATCAATAGTGTAAAAGAAATTATATCTTCATTATCACAAATAGATCTTACAACCATCATGGAGAAGTAGATAAAAACGTCAGTAACCTAGGTTTAACCCTTCAGTGGTAGACCCCGGAGCGCGGCGCTCCTTCAGCCCATTTTTCGAATACTGTGGTTCAAAGTGGCTATCCTGAGGGCTATGATTCACAGTTCCCTCCTAGAAACCACCTCTACGCAGGACCGTACCCTCCTCTTAGTCCCCAAACCCCCTCAGGGTTATTATGGATGGGTTTCTTGCACTAAAACGTGAATGTGTCAGATCGCTCTTAAGTCTGAGCGCTCTTCTGACCCCAAGAAGTGGCTGCAGGAAGATTCTGTCGAAAAGGCAGAACGTGCATCTGACTGAAACGGCTTTGATTAGTCACATTTTAATTGCTCAGTTATTTGTATTTCAGAGTTGAGCAAAAGCAACCTATTTTTACCAATACGTATTCCTGAGTTCAATTTTTTAAAAAAAAATTTTTTTACCAATACGTTTTTCATTGAACACTTTTAGATACACCAGTAGATGAGTTGAGTATCACACTCTGACCAAAAACATTAAAAAAATATGATAAATATTGATTTTTTCGGGAGGAAATACCGAAAGAGCGCCGCGCTCCTGGGTCTACCTTTTGCGAGATGAGATTAGGTCTACCACTGGAGGGTTAAGTACAACAGCTGTGATTTTGCGAGTATCCTCAGGTATTCAACCAAAAAGGCCCTCAAGTGAGATTCGTCAGAAAAAAAATCCCTTCGTGGAGTTGAATAAAATAAAATATGTCCAGGAATATTAAGAATCAATAGTAAGTACATAATAATCATAATCTAGGTATTTGTGTCCCACCTTCCTGGTTTGATCCGGCAGCCATTTTTTTTTATTAGGTTTTTTTAAAAAACAGCTCTCAATTGACCCCAAGAAAAGGTAAGTGACTGCAGCATTTAAAGTCAATTGCCAATTACTGTATCACATTTTGAGTTTTCACAAAACTTAGTTCACATTTGTGTTCTCCGCAGATGATTGAGTATTTTTGTACTTGCTGTTTCGTTCTCCACGTATCTACTCCCGAACGTGAAGAGGTTTTTTTTGGCTAAAGAAGCCAGTTTTTGACGTTTCCAAAAATCGGTTGCCTTTTTTTAGGTATCAGAAGAAAATATTTACTACATAGAGGATAACCTAAGAGTTGGTGGAATTAGCTATTGTCTCTCTTCTTCCACCCAAGGCAGCAAATAACATTGATAATACTCGTGCAACACAACATTAAAACTTGTAAAGAAGATTTAAGTTGGGACAACTATCCACTACGTCATTTGTTCGTATTTGAATAGTTTGGCTTGTTTTTCTACATTACTCAATATCACAATGTACGAAGCAGCCAACTTTTCAAATTCCAACTGGCGTCTGTATCCAGTAGAATACTGATAAAATGGGACAGCGGTGTGGCTACGGTCGTTGGGGAGTCGTTGTTTGTTGGTGGACTTTGGACCGACCTCTGCGGAGATCGTGGGTTCAAGGCTCATTGCCAGGGCTCTCATCGCCCCCCTCGTCCCAACCTCGACACTCCATTTGACTCCGACCTGTTGTTGCGTACGTGAATTTTATGGGTGAGTGGAAGTAAAGTAATTTGATGTGGATAGGTATAGCTAGAATAACTTTATGTAGCGATACCTAACTAAAATAAGTTGAAATCAAATGCAGGCAGTTAAGTTTTATATGTGACCGTCCATGGGAAAAGGGACCTTAAGTTAAAATGGCAAAATGTTCAGGAGAGCAGTTTTAACCTTCATCCGCTCGCGTGGGCGGCAAACTGCCGCCCTCGATGATTTTTGCGTGGCAAAACATAACTGGCACGCAAGAGATCGGGAAAGTGCAGTTGTATTCTCTAGTTGGACTTTCCTCGGCAAGATGTCGTTAACCTTTTCCTCCTGCGTTACGTTGGTGGCTGTCAGTACACGTTCAAAGTTTGAGTGACTAAGTTCGGCGGCTAACTGCCGCCCCGCGATCGGCAGTGCAACATTTTTTTGAACGTCCACGGTGAAATGTAAGTAATTTTTTTACTTCATTCAGCCTCGTTATGAGTAGCTACGTATGTTTCGGAAGAAATGCCGATAAAAACCTGAGTTTGATTTATCATTTGTGATGTTTGCTTTGGTACCTACTCGTATTGCTTCCGAGTCTATTAGGGTAGCGAATCATTGTTTATAGTTTTCTATGTCACTTCTTCCAATTATATTCATTTGAAATATTTTTTGCCAATTTTATCTTGAAAATATATTATACAAATAAATAAGTTTTTGTATGTACACACTTTCAAACCTAGTTTCAGAGCGTTTCAACATGAATGCCTTAGAGCATAAAAAATTAAACGCCTTTATTCATTTTATTTACCAGTTTGTTTGTTTTTTAGGGAAGAACAATTTGATTTATTGAACAGAGTGTGATAGTTTAGTCACTAGGCAGTAAGCCCAGAAAGAATATTATGACGTTATTTTTTTTAATTTTTGTTTACCAAAGTTTATAATTATTTTCAATAAAAGTTTTTCATTCTAAATAATGTGTATGAACTCACTTACAAAATGACCAACCCAAATCCTTGTCGTTATCGAGTTGAAGTACCAAAAAATCCATTGAAATAAGGAAAAATGTGACGGGCGGCTATCAGCCGCCCCGCGATCGCTAGTGTGACTCAGGGGGGCGCGAGCGGATGAAGGTTAAGAAAAAATGCAAAAAAATCGATTTTTGGGTTTTGATCGATTCTGATGCAGCAACTATCCCTCTTTATGGAGATACAGGCCGTTTGCAAGGTTATATCGATTAAATAATCGAAAAATGGGAAAAATCGAGAGAAGGTCAATCTCAACAAAAGGGACCTTAAGTTAACCACCCCCCCGCTCCATAAATCATATGGAGCGGAGGAGGGGATAACTTAAGGTCCCTTTTCCCAAAGCAGTGTTTCCAACAGTTTCCAAGAGATATTATCTCTTGTTTTTCTATGATTTTTACGAAAAACCGAAGGATAAGGCTTTAGTGTAGTTGTAGATCCCGAAGATATGAATCACTGCCCAGTGGCATCCAAAAGATAACCTCTGTTCATGTCAATGCTTTTTTTTAATCAATTTTTTTTTATATTTTCTCCTCTGGAAACACTGAAGTAATTTTTGTAATTTTTCTTAAATTAAAAATTTTTTGAAATTAAATGTGTGCGTTACAACCTACCGGTCGCATGACTGAGGACCTATCAAATGGCCAGATAACGATTTTTGCTTGTTTAATTTAGAACTTGAGAGAAATAAACTGATAGGTACGAAATTTCTGCTAGGAAGAGGTAAGTAAGTGGGGATGAACCTGCGTCACTGCCAACCGGTCGCAAGACTAATGGCCCAGACATTCAATGTTCAGATATTGGTTGTGAATGAGTACCTAATGGATGAAAAAAAAAAAATTGGCTCAAAATTCCTGTTAGAACGGCGAATATTCACATTTGAACACTTGAAAAATGTTGGTAAACTTTGAGGCTTGTTTTCTCGAAACTGTGTTTTTCGAAACTCAAATTTCGAAAACTCATAACTTTTTGAAAAAAAATCGTAGAAAAATTCTGAAAACACCATCGTGTTCAGCTACTCTTCTACTATTCGAAAATACCAATAACTCCATTTTCACAAAATCTAACTTAAGGTCCCTTTTCCCATGGACGGTCACATATTGGCTTAGGAAAGGGCAGATTGGTAGCAGAAAAGTAAAGCTTGGATCACATAGGTGCGTAATGTCCTTAATCCGTTGTGCGTAATCGGATGCTATTGGCTGGAGCCAATTGATGGGGTGAGACTGATCTTTGCGGATGTTGACTTTTGGAGCAGAGTTTTGAAAAATTGGATATTTTACGCATTACGGATGAACTTTGACTAACTTCGGTAAACTTCGTTACAAACTCTCGTCATTTGTTCATAGAAAGTTTATTGAGTCGGTCTCGTGTATTGACAAAACAACCAGAATCACTGTTTTGGTTTGGAAACTTCTGCGCAGAACGTACTGCGTGCTTCTGCGTAATCGCGTAATCATTCAGCCATGTGAACGCTCTTTATTGCATTACGCACTTTCTGCATTACGGAACACCCCCACTCATCTTTTTGCGGATTACGCATTACGGACGTAACGCACCTATGTGAACCCAGCTTGACCAAAACTCGGATCTTGAAGTAAAATAGTGTAAGCTTTTTCTTCACGTTCAGTAACACTAGTTCTTCCTAAAAGGGGGACAAAGGGGGTCGACACTGTAAAACAAAGAAAATATCGGAATCTTAGAACTAGTATTTAAAGTGGTACTTAACTGGTCGACTGGTAGCGGCGTTCTCCCGAGCGGCTTGGAGAAGAGGCGTAGTGTTCCACTTTTATGTACTCTGTTATATTTGCAAACTGTTAAACCTGAAGGGTAGATTCACCTGAAGGGTGTTACTGTATCGATGTATTGAATAAATGAATTTACTTGAAGGTAGTTGTTGATTGAAAAGCAAGTTCCTAAAATCGATACTGTGATATTTTGTAAGTTCAGAACCTGGGATGCGGGTCGACTCTAAGGATAACTACAGGTTTCCAAAATGCTTATTTTAATACCAGGAAGATATGCGATACAGGTAAGTATTTGAGCAATATATACGTTCTGCAAGGTATCGATCCCAGGGATCGATCGCCTGAGGGGCGTTACGGCGTGATACAAAAGGTAAGCAAGGTAAGTTTCTTTAACTTTATGACTAGTTATAGTTCTTATGATGAGATGCGATACGGTTACGAATAGAACTGTTACAGGTGATTTTTTAGTTATACTAATTTTGTTACGCTTTACTATCACTGAGTCCACTGTTACGTCTACCTATAATTGGCCAATGTATAGAGTAGAATATTGTTAACACACTCACGTTCCGGGTTGCCGAAGCGAGTCCAGGCGATGGTGTGGCGCAGTTTTGATGGGGAGAGCCGGGTCAGGACTGGTTCCACGCGGTCCTCGATACTTCACGATCCGGGCGACGACGCGGTTCCAGGGGAGGCAGGACGGACAAGCACTGGCTACTGACTTCTCACAGTTTAAAGACCTAGTGACTTGGGGGAGGCAGGAGGACGATACGGTACAGTTCGACGGGATTGACTGGGTCGATACGGTACAAGGGGATGAACGCTTCAAAGATGAGGGGAGATCACTTCGAGACAGCTGGCAAGGCTTTAGCTTCAGGACTAAGGGTTTTTCGGCATTACATTGGAATATCATCTCTCCCTCCTGACCAGTGTTGCCATCTCCTTCCAGGGTGGCCAAACTGGAAAGGATGGTTGGTGTTTTTCTGCCCTTTGTTGATGCTGGTGTTTTAGCTGCTTGCATGGATGTAGCTCATTTGCATGGAAGTTCTTCCCTCTTCTTGACAGTTGATTATTGTTATGTTCTTTGGTGGTGGTTGAACATGAGAGTGGGAGGTCACGCCCGATCATTGTTGTGACCTCTTACGGGCTTCTGGTCCCGAAGGGGTATCAGGACTTACGGACAGGCAGTGCCTGTAAGGGGAAACAGTGAGCAATTTGGGAATTGCTCACATTCCCCGCCCCTTCGGGAGCCAGGGTCATCTTCGATGACACTGGGCACTGGTACCTCTTCGTTGGGGTATGCCTGCCTCAAGGCAACCTCGTACCGGTAGCGGCGACATCCGGAACACGTTGCTGGCACTCGCGCCTCTTGATTGTCTGGAGGGCAGGTTGGCAGGGGTTTGCGATCCCGGTGTGCCTTCCGCAGCCGTTGCCAGAAAGTCTTACATGCCGTACATCTGAATTTCAGAATGTAACGGCATGGTTGCTGACAGACTGGGCACTCCTTTGATCCTTTTCTTGCCGACGACCGGTCCGGTCGGGGATCCAAAGGAGTGGCTGCGGTCGGGGTCTTGCACCTCTTAATGCGGAGTCGTGGTATCTGGACAGGTGTTGATGTCCACGAGGATGATTCCGGGTCCTTTGATCGAGATGGAGTGACCACAAAATCGGCGGGGTCCACTTCGGCGACGACGGCGATTGACTGCTCCCTCTGGCCTCGGGATGGGGAGAGGCTTCGACCCGGTGTTGGTGGTGGCGATGTCTGTTCACGAGAGGGAGTGATTGCTGGAGATGTCAACTCAGAGGAAGAGCATGAAGCGACGGGAGACGGTTGGGTTACTGGTGGCACGGAACGACTGGTTCTCGCCGCGGGTGGCTCCACGGGGTTTGGTGCTGGCACTGGGTCGAGCTGTTGGGTTCGACGCAGTGCTCTCAGCAGACTCTCGTTTTCCTGCTTCAGTTTCCTCTGTTTCTGCCTCATCCTGTTTCTTTCTTCCAGCAGAAGGTCGCGTTCCCTTGCAATTCGCTTAAAGGTGGGTAGCCAGGATGCAAGTCGGGTGAGAGATGCATTGCAATTATCTTTCAGGGCGGCTCGTGCCTCATAATACTCGGTTCGGGCCATCATATGGAGGTAAGTTGCCAAGGTGCCGAGGGCTAATTCTGGATGGCAGATGGGTTCGGGGGTATCGAGGACGGTATCGGGGAGGGTCGTCAGTTCAAACGTCTTTTTAACGATGGACTGATGCAGTGTCACGACGTGTTCATCCGGCGGTGGGGGAAGATCTCTTGCTTGGTCTAACTGGCGCTGCGCCATCCTATAATTAAGTAACCTCTTAATAGTATGGTACCTCGGAAAAGTGATAGGGCATTTTGGCACAGGCTGAGGTTGCAGTGTCTCAGATTGAATCATGTGGAAACTAAATTTTGTAAGGTAAGTATTTGACCTGATGGGTCTTGGTTAACGCTGAGACCTATTGGGCAATATCTTTCTGGTTTGCATTTGGGTACATGTATAATAAAATTTTTTTTTTTTTTTTTTTTTTTTTTTAAATGAACTGTGTAACTTTGTAAATATGTAAATAATTTGTAAGCTTCGTAATTATAACTTGTAACTGTATCATTGTATTATTACCATTAATTTGTAATCTTTGTTCTTTGTAATACGTATTGTGATTTTGTGTCTCTATTGTATGTTTCGTGTTTGTGTTTTATAATATTTATAATGTATTGTCTTGTTGTGGTGTGCGTTTCATCTGTCTGTGTTGGTTCTAGTAGTAAGTTAGTTAGTCGAGCTTTTTCCTGTGTGCAGGTTTCTATAGTTCACCGGTACTCTACGACGGAAGGTGTATCCAGACGTGGTCGCTCCGCTGGTTTCATCAGTCGTGGTTCCTGACTCTTCTACAGGGGCTGATGGTTCTTGGGCGGTTGCCTGGGAATACTCCTCGTCTGATGATGTTTCCGGTGGATCTGTCGTTTGATCCCATATATCATCTGTAGTGGTGACTATTGGCGGTTCGGAGTTGGTTACTGGACTTCCGACGGTTCCTCCGGTGGAGGGTCTGGGTTGTTCTGGTTTCCGACTCTCAACTGTCGGTGTTTCAGGTTGCGACTTGGCGATCCTTTCATTGGTTAAAGTCAAGTCTTCGGCTATCATTTTCTCTATCGGGTCTTTCGTTACAGGTTTCACAGGTGTACTCTCCGCGGCGGGTGGTTCTATCACCTGGTCCGTAAATGCTCCATCGGGAACTCCGTTGGCAAAAGCTGGCTTCAAACGGTTTATGTGAACGGTTTGTCGTTTCACATCGGCGATGTCGCTAATTTCATATGTGACATCGGTGTATCTTGCCACTACCACCCAGGGTCCCGACCAGGGACTCCATAATTTTCTGGCAGCTCCCACTGGTGGTTGTATTTCACGGAGATACACGCGGTCGTCTACGTCGAATGATCGTTTGGTTAATCGGCGGTTTATGACATCACTTCGCTTTTTCCATGCGTCATGGAGACTACTGATTGCGGCGTTTCGTGCGATTCTGAGTCGACGCAGGTTCGAGTCTTCAGTGTCCACCTTGATATTCTGGAAGGTTTCGTTTGGAAGTCTAAGTTCTCTTCCGAATGTGAGGAAATTTGGTGAGAACCCGGTGCTTTTGTGTGGTGTTGCTCTGTAAGCGGCGATTGCCACTGGCAATACGGCTTCCCACGCTGTGGTCTTTTTCACGATCTTGGCTAAAATATTGGCGAGGGTCCTGTGGAATCTTTCGCATACACCATTCCCCTCGGGGTGGTATGCCGTGGTGAATATTTGTCTGATTCCCCATTTCAGGCAGAGTTCTCTGGTGGACTTGGCGGTAAATGCGGTTCCTCTGTCTGACACCAATCTCTCCGGCACTCCGTGCGTCGGAATGTAACGGGTTGCTAATATGCGCGCTACCGTGCCTGCGGTGCAGTCAGTTACCACATACGCCTCAGCGTATTTCGTGAAGTGGTCAATTGCTGTCATGACATACTTTGGTGTGGATCCGGACGTGATTGGTCCGACAAAATCCACGCCCACAATCTGACCGGGTCTTTCCGGGAGCAGAGGTTTCTGGAGGGGGTGTCGCAATCCGCTTGGCGTATTTCGCCTCTGACAGGCCTCACATTGTTGAACGTATTCTTTGACATCCTTTGCGAGGCTCGGCCAATACCCCAACTTCCTAACGATTTTTTCCATTGCTTCCGCTCCGGGATGGCCGGCCCATTCGTTTCGGTGACAACGCTCCAAGAGCCAATGTCTCAGTGAGGTGGGCATGAGTGGAACCCATACTGGTTTGCCTTTCAGGTTCACTTGAAGTTCACATACTCCATTCACCTTTCGGGACTCTCCGTGATTTCGGAACAGTACAGTGGATTGTACCCAGGGGTCGATGTTCTGCGCGGCAATCATCAGGCTTCGTGGGAACTCAAGGGTTAGAGTTGCGACGTTTACGCGACTCAATCCATCGGCATGTGTCATCTGCGATCCCGGACGATACTTCGGAGTGAAATTGTATTCTGCCAATCTTAGTATCCATCTGCCAATTCGGGACGTTGGATCTTTGAGTCTCATGGCTGCCGTAAGGGCCATATGGTCTGTTTGTAATTCAAACGTCCGACCCAGCAGATACTCTTGAAAGTGTCTTACAGCCCATACGACGGCGAGGAGCTCCCTTTCTGTCACTGAATACCGCGTTTCCGCAGGGTTTAGTTTCCGGCTTGCGTAGGCCACGGGACGTTCCTGTCCATCATGCTCTTGGGAGAGCACAGCTCCCAACGCGGAGTTTGAGGCGTCGGTGGCTAGGATGAACGGCTTAGTGAGGTCCGGGTATGCCAACACAGGTTCCTGCGTGAGTTTTTCTTTTAGCCTGTCAAAGGCAATTTGATGAGCATCGGTCCATTCGTACGGTGTTCCTTTCTTGGTCAAATTGGTCAAGGGTGTTACTATCTCGGAAAATTTCGGGATGAACCTGCGGTAGAATCCCGCTAATCCCAGGAAAGATTGCAACCTGAGTACGGTCGTTGGAACAGGGAATTCCTTGACAGCTCGAACTTTTTCTGGTTCGGTGTATATTCCATCCGATGTTACACGATGGCCGAGAAAACGCACTTCGTCTTTCAGGAAGTCGCACTTGGCCAAGTTTACCTGCAGCTTGGCGTCTCGAAATCGGTCAAAAACCTCTCGCAACTTCTTGAGATGTTCCTCAATCGTGGGTGAGAATACGATAACATCGTCTAGATAGACTAAGCACTGGTCTCCCAGGACACCATCTAGTACGTTATTCATCACCCGCTGGAATGTTGCCGGGGCGTTCTTTAGGCCGAATGGCATTCTCTCATACTGAAAATGTCTACCAAGTACGGAGAAAGCGGTCTTCTCTTTAGCGTCGGGGTGTACCGGGATTTGATGGTAGCCCGATACCAGGTCAATAGTTGAAAAATATTTGCAACCCCCTAACATGGCTAACGTTTCCTGGAGTCTGGGAATGGGATAGGCATCTCCCTTCGTGATACGGTTCAGTTGACGGAAATCCGTACAAAATCTCCACTTCTGTTCTTCGCCGGGAGGTGTCTTCTTTTTTACCATGAGTACTGGTGCGCACCATGGACTGGTAGAACTACTTATTATCCCAGAGGCCAACATATCCTTCAGTTGTTTTTCCACGACCTCTCGAAGGGCGTGTGGGATTGGATACGGTTTCTGGTTGGTAATCTCCGGCTGCGTAGTGGTAATCTCATGAGCTACCTGGAGGCTACAGCCCTCCCCTGAGGGTGGTTGGAAGAGATCCCAGTACGAGAACAGAGTGTCCTCAGCCAACTTTCGAGGGTCAATTGGCAAATGGGACAGTTTCTCCCGGACCATTGATTCTGTTTCGGGTCGGGGGTCTTCCCATTGATCCGTGGGTATCATTTCCCACTCCTCAGCTTCTGGGCATGAATTCTCCGACGTCCATTCTCCAAGATCCATGTCGCTATTATCGGAGTCGATTTTGCACGTTTTCATGCTGTAACTGCCATTCATCGGAATTTCTTGGGCCCTTTTGCGTTTTCCTCCGGTTTCTTGAGAGGCGCCCGTAGATAAATTTCCTTGATGTGGGTTACTGGTTTGACTAGTGTTGGTCGGCGATACACATCGCTCCGTTTCATGGTTCGTGTTTTGAGTTTGGGTAATCGCAAGTATCGATACACCCTGCGATACAGCGTGCGATACCCCTGGTGTCGCTTTACGTTGTTGGGTCGATACCGCATCTGATACATCCGGCGATACAGTGTGCGATACAGTGTGCGATACCTCTGGTGTTTCCCCCTGTTGTTGCGGGGTTACGGTGGCCGATACACCTTGCGATACGGTGGGCGATACCTCTGGTGTTTCCCTCTGTTGTTGCGGGGTTACGGTGGCCGATACACCTTGCGATACGGTGGGCGATACCTCTGGTGTTTCCCTCTGTTGTTGCGGGGTTACGGTGGCCGATACACCTTGCGATACGGTGGGCGATACCTCCGGCATTGTCATTTGGAGTTCTTGTTCCTCTAGGTTCACAAAGGCAGCGGTTACCGAACGAGAGGTGCTGGGGAGGGCCGTATCCGTGCCATCCTGATGGCTCAGGCACTGCGATACGGTGTCCTCCCTCCTCCCGGACGGCAGAACTACCCCTATGTTCCCGAGACTTCGATATTCCTCCTCCCGATCCACCGTTACCGATTCGGTTTCCGCTCGCAGTTCCATGTTGGGTCCAGTTGTGAAGGTTAAGGGGATTCTCCTGAGTACATCGAGACCCAGTAGGTTCAGGTCGGCCTGTTTCCGTGCGAATACCGGGAAGGTGTGCGTGAAACGGTGACGCCCGATACGGGTGTCGATGACCTGTTCCCCTGCAAAGGGTAGTAAGGTCCCGTCTGCACCCCAAGCCACTACTTTGGTAGGTAGTAGCGGTATTCCGGCGATCGGACTCGCCAATACGGACAGCGCGGCCCCCGTGTCTACCAACATGCTACGAGTTTCAGGTCCGAGACCCACGTCCATTCTAAGTGTTCTCACTAAGGGTTGTTCCACTGCGGTCACGCATAACTTGTTATCTTCTGGTCCCCGATACAGAGTCACTTCTTTTATATGGTTCGGTTCAGCGGGCGGTTGTGATACGGGAAGTAACTTCTTTTTCTGGTGACAATCCGGTTCCAGGTGTTCTCTCGACCCACAGAAATTGCAAAATATCGTTTTCTGCGGACTCCGTGGACAATCCACCGGGAAGTGATCCCTGGCAGCGCAAAACATGCAGGGGTATCTGGGTATTGGTTTGTCCTCGTTACGTTGGTCACGATAGTCACCGTTCCACGGGGCTCGCGGTTCACCGTTCCACTTGTTTCTCTGTTCCTGGTTCCTCGGTTCGTTGGCCCACTGGTTCCTTGGTTCATTGGTCCACTGGTTCCTCGGTTCACCGTTCCACTGGTTACGACGCTCCTCTCCGTATTTCTGTTCTCTTCTGGGTACTGGTTGGTCTCGGCGCGGGCATCTGGCGGCGAAGTGGTTCGTTCCACCACAATTATAACACCTTTGTTCGGCTGATACCGCTGCGAGGTCCCAATGTTCCTCCACTTCTTCCGTTTCGGCCAAGGTTTCCTCTAGTTCCTCGGCATTTTGGAGGGCGATACGTATTGTTGTGGGTCGGTTCACCACTAGAAAAGCACTCAACTTTTTCCCGACACCCTTTATGAACGCACTAAGGGTTTTTCGTTCGACCCATTCTTGTTGGTCATGTCGATCCAGGTGGGTTCCTTCTTCCAACACGGCACATCGGGCCAACCCCCGTATGCGGTCTGCGAACTGCCGTAACGTTTCCGAAGGGTTACGTTTCACTGTCCATAAGGAGGCTGCGGCATGTTGCGGGTTTTGACGTCGGAACCACGATAGCATTTCGTCTCGGACTCCGTTATAGGCATTGAATCCATCGAGAGCATCGTTCCTGTCGATTAGAAACTGCTTGGCCGTTCCTCTCGTCTTGATTCGCAGTAGTTTGAGTTTCTGTGCCTGCGTCAAATCTTCGGTCACCGCATCGAAGTTCGTGAAGAACGAACCGACACTAAGCGCACCGGTCGCGTCGGGGTCCCAAGGTTCCACCTCTAGGAGTAGCGAACGCGGGATACCGTTCCCACCCTCGTCCTGGCTTGACGCGTTATACTTCTTCAATAAAACATTCATTTGTTTCATTGTTTCCGTAAGCGCGTCAACCGGACCTTTTTCCTGAAACGGATCGGGATCCGCGAAATCCTCTGGGTCTCCCATCGACATTTTCACTTTGAATCAAGCAATACCGGGAAAATACACTCACAGTCACAGACACAGGTCAGCTCTGGAACGGTTCTTGTCAAGTTCGGTTCGTATTGTGTTACCGTGTGACGACACGGGTGTGTGTTGTGTGCAATACAGGTGTTGTTTTATGCGATATAGGTGTACAAGAATGTCAATGTTACGCAAATAAATCCACCACTTTTCCTTGGTATTGTACCTCTCTATTTGGTACCTTATCACGATACACCCTACACCCTGGTTCTGATTGTTTTGATTCCGATATGACTCTACTAGAAGAACTGTTACTGAACGTGTAGCTACAAACGGAACTGGGTCCGTGCGGGGCGCACCACACGTAAGTCCGGGCGATATACCGACCCGACACACAAGTTATCGAGTGCGATACGGCGCTTCGGAATCACGATACGCAATTATCCCACCGCTTGCCAACAATTTGTAAGCTTTTTCTTCACGTTCAGTAACACTAGTTCTTCCTAAAAGGGGGACAAAGGGGGTCGACACTGTAAAACAAAGAAAATATCGGAATCTTAGAACTAGTATTTAAAGTGGTACTTAACTGGTCGACTGGTAGCGGCGTTCTCCCGAGCGGCTTGGAGAAGAGGCGTAGTGTTCCACTTTTATGTACTCTGTTATATTTGCAAACTGTTAAACCTGAAGGGTAGATTCACCTGAAGGGTGTTACTGTATCGATGTATTGAATAAATGAATTTACTTGAAGGTAGTTGTTGATTGAAAAGCAAGTTCCTAAAATCGATACTGTGATATTTTGTAAGTTCAGAACCTGGGATGCGGGTCGACTCTAAGGATAACTACAGGTTTCCAAAATGCTTATTTTAATACCAGGAAGATATGCGATACAGGTAAGTATTTGAGCAATATATACGTTCTGCAAGGTATCGATCCCAGGGATCGATCGCCTGAGGGGCGTTACGGCGTGATACAAAAGGTAAGCAAGGTAAGTTTCTTTAACTTTATGACTAGTTATAGTTCTTATGATGAGATGCGATACGGTTACGAATAGAACTGTTACAGGTGATTTTTTAGTTATACTAATTTTGTTACGCTTTACTATCACTGAGTCCACTGTTACGTCTACCTATAATTGGCCAATGTATAGAGTAGAATATTGTTAACACACTCACGTTCCGGGTTGCCGAAGCGAGTCCAGGCGATGGTGTGGCGCAGTTTTGATGGGGAGAGCCGGGTCAGGACTGGTTCCACGCGGTCCTCGATACTTCACGATCCGGGCGACGACGCGGTTCCAGGGGAGGCAGGACGGACAAGCACTGGCTACTGACTTCTCACAGTTTAAAGACCTAGTGACTTGGGGGAGGCAGGAGGACGATACGGTACAGTTCGACGGGATTGACTGGGTCGATACGGTACAAGGGGATGAACGCTTCAAAGATGAGGGGAGATCACTTCGAGACAGCTGGCAAGGCTTTAGCTTCAGGACTAAGGGTTTTTCGGCATTACATTGGAATATCATCTCTCCCTCCTGACCAGTGTTGCCATCTCCTTCCAGGGTGGCCAAACTGGAAAGGATGGTTGGTGTTTTTCTGCCCTTTGTTGATGCTGGTGTTTTAGCTGCTTGCATGGATGTAGCTCATTTGCATGGAAGTTCTTCCCTCTTCTTGACAGTTGATTATTGTTATGTTCTTTGGTGGTGGTTGAACATGAGAGTGGGAGGTCACGCCCGATCATTGTTGTGACCTCTTACGGGCTTCTGGTCCCGAAGGGGTATCAGGACTTACGGACAGGCAGTGCCTGTAAGGGGAAACAGTGAGCAATTTGGGAATTGCTCACAATAGCTTAATTTTTTGAAAATTCTCGTAAAGAAAATCAATCAATACAGGTGTCTCGTCATTGCAAGGGGTACGGACTTGAAAGTCCCTGCGAATACCATACACGCAGATAATAAAAACGTCCACCAAGCGGGTGTAGCACATAGCTTCCTCGTATCCATAACCCAATTGTATAGATGATCCGATGCATAGTAGTTAATCTCAAAACACCAATCTATAAGTACCTTTCACTACCCTCATAGGAGACCATCTACACGCTAATCTGAACAATCCTGAGAAATTTCATCAAATTCGGATGAAAAATTTAAGTGTTATGGCTTTTACAAGGATTTTACGTTAGGGCATGCGCAGAGGCTACTGTCAATGGTCTTGATTTTCATTGGGGACCATCCGCAACCTAATCCGTATAATTCCTGAAAATTTCATCGAAATCGGGTAGAAAATGTGGAAGTTATGGCTGTTACAAGGAATAGACGTTCGCGCATGGGCAGTGGCTACTGTTAGTGTGGGGTAATGATATTCATAGGGGACCATCTACAACCTAATCCGCATAATCCCTGAAAATTTCATCGAAATCGGACAATAACGTCGTATAGTTATGCCGGTTACAAGGATTTCATGACAGACAGACTGACACGGAACCAAAATTGTTCAGAAAGGTCTGAAACGTAAAATGCGAGTGGATATTTCGATTTTGGAAAACTTTTTTTTTTTTCAACCTTGAAAAGTGAAATGTGAAAACAAAGCTTCCGCTACCTTGGTTGACTTGGAAGCAAAATCTATTTACTTGTACTACATTGAAATATGGGGTTAAGACATGGACGGAGAATGAGAAACTATACGTCTGGAAGAAGCTGATCTTATTAGTCTGAACGGACCTATACATATTTCTGCAGATTCGTCTTTGTTATTTTTGGCCTTCTTGATTAGTTATTACTAATTTTAGGCCTGCTTAAAAAAATTCGTCTAGTTTAGCCGCCAGGCCAAGCTTACGTGCCACTATTTCTTAGGTAAGTGAGTAATGTGATGACGGCAGTCCTTATCTCAATCTATCATTTGAAGAAATAATCATGGTTACCTACAAATTCGTGTCTGGAAAAAAAATAAAAAAAAACATTAATTAAGAATTAACTACGCGCTTTTATTGGGAAGAGGAACCGAGGCCCTTCCTTACTACTACCTACTCTACTACATTAATTTACTGGTCAATACTGATTACTATACTGCTAATATTCAAAGGGGTTATTCCTCGACTTACTGGCAGTTCGAGTAATGTACGAGTCCGTGAATGGCGGACTTATCTTCGCTTCAATTTGATTTAAAACTTTCTGTTTAGTAATACTTCCATTGCAGACCTTACAGTTGAGGGATAATTTAGTTTTGGATAGTTTTTGTTAACTAATTAAAAGTAAATGATAATGTTGTTAAAAGACTTTTTATTACGAATTAATGGAATGAAACTTTAATAAATACCTACAATTTGATTGTTCAGAAGACCAGCAGAGTCTGACACATGTTCATCTGTCTTCACCATGAACTCAGAAAATACTGGTATGGAGTCAAGAGGAATGAATCGATCGAACACCCCCAGCTCAGGTATCCATATATATAACGTTTTCTTACTTATTTCAGTAGATTTGGAATTCTTAAAAATATTTGGGTGTACATCTACTGAAGAGGAAGGGTCAAAGAGACTTTGTTAGTTCCAGAGTTAGTTAGTTTTTTAACACCCCCTCAAAATTTGATGGTTTACGTTTCAAGTTACGTAGAATCCAAAAATCAAATAAAAACGCTGCAAATTATTACACAATGGTTTATTATTTTTCTATATAGATCACTCGTCCTCAAAATCACCAACCATCCAATATGAAGAGAAAAAGAAAAAAAAAATCAAAAAAAAATCCAAAAAAAAATCAAAAAAAAAATAATAATAAAAATCACCAACCATCGATCGCATTTCGGTCAGCTCTAATTTGAACGGAGATTAGGCCTCTTTTGCGATTCACACTCGTGTTTTGATTTATATATATATATATATATATATATTTCAATATAAACCCTTAAATTTTCGTAGGGAGCGAACGGTTAGTCCTACAGAGCTCCGCGTGGTCTCAAAAAATTCTAAAAATTCTATAGAATCTTAAATTGAAGGAAAAACAATACCTTTATATCAAAATTTGTTGAGTTAGGGCGTTTTCAAAATTTCAAAATTGATTTTGGAACCCTTAGAAGTGACCTACATCAACCAAAAGCTTCGGGGCACAACTAGACCCCAAATGGAGCCTACAAACCAAATTTCATCAAAATCGGTCAATGTTAAGTGGCAAAAGTGCCGCGTACGGCGTACGGCGGACGGACGGCCAAATTTTTATTCGATTTTTGGATTCTACGTACCTTGAAACGTAAACCATCAAATTTTGAGGGGGTGTTAAAATTTTTTTTTTCTTGGTCGATTCCAAAGGTTCATTATTGAAAATAATAAACCAAAATTTGGCCCTCCGTCCGCCGTATGCGGCACTTTTGCTACTTAGCATTGACCGATTTTGATGAGATTTGGTAAGTAGTCTCCATTTGGGGTCTAGTTGTGCCCCGAAGATTTTGGTTGATGTAAGTCACTTCTAAGGGTTCAAAAATGAATTTTGAAATTTTGAAAACTCCTAACTCAAAAAATTTTGATATAAAGGTATTGTTTTTCCTTTAAATTAAGATTTTAAAGAATTTTTAGAATTTTTTGAGACCACGAAGAGCCTTGTAGGACAAACCGTTCGCTTCCTACGAGAATTTAAGGGTTTTACGTACGATAAATCAGAAACACGTGTGTGAATCGCAAATGAGGCCTGATCTCCGTTCAAATTAAAGCTGACCGAAACGCGATCGTTGTTTTTCTTCATGTTGGATGGTTGGTGGCTTTGTAGACGAGTAATCTATATAGAAAAAAAATTAACCATTGTGTAATAATTTGCGGCGTTTTAAATTCGATTCTACGTTTGTAGATGCCTTTACTGGAAATACAAACTATCAGCTTTTGTAGGGTAGGTATGCTCACAATGGGGGCAGCGATTACGTGGCGTGGAATATGGCTTGGCAACTCAGCCAAGGATGTGGTACGAAAGAACTTAATACACATTGTTCATCCTAGAGTTGATGACCTCCCGAGTCATGACTGTAGGAACATTTATCTAGCCTGCATTCTAGACGTGCTACGGCTTGAGCAATTGGGTCCCGTAAGATTTGGAGCTCAACTCAAAATCCATGTGGAGAAGAAGCGTCAGTTTATGGCATAGCCAATACATGAACAGTACTCTGTCCATTAACTCGAGGCCTAGGTAATTCACTCTTGTCCCTCATTCCTAACGTCGGGGATCGGATCTCAGACCTTGAAACTAAGTTGCCAGATGTATATGGCTGCCGGGTGCTATAAGTGCTGACGTAATTACATCTGACCTATTGCTTTACATTGCTGTACATAGGGTGTCTACACCGGAGCAGGGCAAAAATCCAGGGGTCGATTTTAGAACTAGGTAATTTACAAAATTTTGTCTCCTAGCATTTTTTTAACCCGCTCAAAATGTAATTTCTTTTACTTGGAAGTTTTTTTCGTGTTTTATACCTTATCATATTGTTTATACCTCCCTTAATTTACAACATAAACTCAATTATGAGGTTAAAGAGCGTTCAATTTCCTACAGACCCGATATTGATAAGTAACAATTTTTTGATCAGTGTTAAAAATAGGTAATGGGGTAGTTGCATGATATTTTTTTGTATTTTTTCTGTGTAGAGAATCTCTATTGAAGTACGAATCTGCAAATAAAACTCCCGGAAACGCTTCCAAAAAATTTAGAGATTTTTTCGAAAAACGGGATTTTGGATTCAGGCGGGAAAACCTACACACGGCATGGACACTGCGGGGTGGGGGCCACGTCACGGGTGTGAAGGGGGCCAAGAGACCCCTTCCTTTGCCCGGGGGGTCCTTTGATAGCATCCCTCTGTTGGGTTTGTTTACGTTCGTTTGTGGCAATAAAATTGGAGAATCACTCACACTTTGTGGTGCTTTCATACTGAATTTTGCTAGCTGTGCAATCGAAACATGTTGCATCAAAGATTTTGTTTCCTACTGGCATTCCCTCCACTGTAACTTAAACCTCATATGGTTGTGAAGAAATGCGGTGTTCTGGTGTTACTCGACTCGAGTAACTCGAGCCACAACCTCGCAAATTTGCTAGATTCTTCTAAGTTGGACATAACCAACATCGTTTTATTCAACAATTTACAAACACTCATTGGTACTACGTTGTACAGGATAATGAAACTACAATGAAACTTCCAATAAATGAGCAACCATTTGGATGAAGAAGTACTACACACAAGAAATCACAATTACAACTGACCTTTTACTATAAAAGTGTCAACTTACCTCACATTATTGGCTCCTTTATTTCGGCGCTGACGAACTTGTTGTTATTGACGTAAAAATCGTACAACATGCCAATATTTATGTACGGAATATTTTCCAGGGAAGCTACCTCGAAACTCTAGTCGAAGGCTCTCCTTTTTGGCATATTGACATTTTATTTCAATACTTTGGCAAATAAACGAAAAAAAAGTTACGGTTGTTTTTCTGATGATTTCTACTTACAGCCAAGTTGTTCCTGTCGAACTTTATCTTCGTCATTCGCGTTCGTAGAAAAATCGTTCACCATTCATTGGAAAGCCCTACATTTACGCATAAATGATATACTGCCAAAACCGTTGTACTTACGGGAGAAAATGAGATATACCCCTGAGTTAAAATAACTATCAACAACATTCGAAAGCAGATTGGGTAGGTAGCGGGAAAAGTGAAGACATGTGTTGCAGACTCGTATGCAAGCGTTTATTAAAAGCTTCTTGAAACTTTACAGTGAACATTATCTTTTCCAAACCAATCAACTAATAAATTATGGTAAATACTGATGTGAACTATAACAACTAACAACTGTAACAACTCGGACCGCACTACGAGAAAGGGCCACCCGAAAAACTGATAACGTGATAACTATGACCTTTAAAGCAACGGGGTTAATCGAAGTACCCCGCGCCGATGTGCCCCCCGGGCATCTGCAAAACAACCAAAATTATGCTTCAAAATTTTCAATTTAAACGATTAATTCAAACATAAAAAACCTGAAAAATATATTTCAAAGTTTTTTTAATCATCACCATCATTTTGCAAGTACATTTCAATGTTTCTGACTCGAATTGTCCTCGATTGCAGTGATCTCAACGCACTCTATCGTGAGATTCTCGTTTAGGGATGACGTAAGAGGAGTGGCCCGCCAACACTAAAAAGGATGGTACTTCTTTATTGAAATACGGCTAAACTAAATGGAATTTCGAACTGAAAACTGGTCCATATACGTTTTTAAGTGCGCTAAATTCGAATCTGAAGTCAAAAACACGAAATTCCGACCCATGCAACTACCCCATTTTAAAAATTTGAAAACAAATTAAACATTTTCGAGTTTTCTTAGGTTTTTATTTTGCTTTTAATTTTCGGGTTTCCAACGGTATAATCAAAATAATTTTTACCATCGAATTCAGGAAAAATTTAGGGTTTGAACACGGAACAATTAGATTTTTTAAATAATGAAATTGACGTTTGGACGGTGGGGAGGGGGGATGGGTCAAAGATTACGGCTTTGCCTTTAAACTATCTACCTACTACTTTCCTACTTCAGAATGTGGGGTGCGGCTTGATTTTTTTCCTAAGATTTTTAATCGAAAGTAGACTACCTACATCCTGAGAATTTTGGAACCAACCGCGACCTTCTAGCGTGAGTAGATCTGTTGTTATGATTTTTCAAAGGTTCGACCGTTTATGACGTCACGCGCCCCTCTCGCCTGTGCGGGACCCCACTGTGACGTCATAAACGGTCGAAACTTTAAAAATTCATAGGAAAAGATTTACACTCGCTAGAAGGTCGCGGTTGGTACCAAAATTCTCAGAATGAAGTCTACCCTAGATTAAAAATAACAATAAACAGTTTTCTCTACCCAGGCGCACACCCTATCAAGTATATTTGGAACAAATGAACGCTTCGAAGAGCCTAATTGTACCTATTTTGAACGGAAATTAAGCCTATTTTGCGATTCACACTCGTCTTTTTGATTTGTCGAAAGGTTTGTCCTACAGAGCTCTCCTAAATGGTGTCTCTAAAAATTCAATACTATTTCAAATTGATAGAAAAACAATACTCTTATATGAGTATTATAATTATAAATATTATAAGGGTATTGTTATATGAATATCAACATTTTTTGAGCTAGGGCGTTTTTAAAATTTCAACCCTTATTTCCAACCCTTTGAAGTGACTGACATCGACCAAAAACTTCGGGGAACAACTAGACCCCAAATGGAGCCCACATATCAAATTAGAACCATTCGGTCCAGGGCTGCTAAGAAAAGTGCCACGTACGGCGGACGGACGGCAAAATTTTTATTCGATTTTCCGATTCTACGTACCTTGAGGTTAAAATTTTGTCATAAATATGTCTTTTGGCTGGGGGTCAAGGAGTTTTTCGCGACACTTTTTTTTGCCACAAAAAATGCAACACTGCAACCAATTATTTTAGTAGTAGTTTTAGATTATTTTTCAAGTTTTTTAAATGATTCGTGACATGTCTCACACCTACAAGACTTTATTTTTTTATTTATTTTTTTTTCAAATTATATTTATTGCACCAAGTAATTCAACTTATTAGCAACATTTCTCTGACAATGTATATAAATAACTGAAAGGAGAGTGTGGTACATAGCACACCTCCATACTTCATGTCGGCTATTTTATGTGTCTTTTGACGCACAAGATTCACAGGAGCGCACAGCACAACACTCACTGAACAACTTCATGAAAACACCACTCCCTACTGCCACAGATCGTGAGGTTTTCGTCTTTTCAGCCGCCTGAGTAGATCATCAACATCCAGCAACTTCACAGCCTCCTCGTTGATATGACCTTGTAGCCTCTGGTGATGGGCTATTGCTTGAGTTTTGATGACTTCATTTTAAGGTCCTTATGGATGTCGTCATTGGTTGAGTACCAATACGCATCAACGCATGAGCGCAGTACTTTGTTCTGAAAACGCTGTATAATGTCACGATTGCTTTGAGAGGTGCAGCCCCACAGTTGTGCACCATATGTCCAGACTGGCTTAAGGACCTGATTGTATAAGGTTAGTTTGTTCTGTATTGACAATTTTGATCGTCTACCAACCAACCAATACATTTTTCGGAGTTTGATGTCCAGTTCTGTTCTTTTATTTTTCACATGCACCCTCCAGCGGAGTTTCGTATCCAGAGTCATACCCAGATATTTTGCCTCATTAGCAAAAGGGATGACTTTGCCATTAAGATATATTGGTATATGTTTGATATGGCGGTTGGTAAAATCAACATGGACTGATTTGGCTTCATTCATCTTGATTCTCCACTTAATTGTCCAGTCATGGAGTTTCTCGATGGATCTTCTAAGTTTTAAAGTTGATTCGCGATTGTCTTCACCAATAGCAAGGACATCTGCAAATGATGCCAGGGTGTTACCCTCGTGTTCGGGTAGATCGCTAGTGTATAGGACGTACAAGAGGGGGCCAAGTACGCTTCCTTGCGGGACTCCAGCATGAATCATTTTTGCTTCTGAGTATGCATCATCTTGTTTGATTCGGAAGTACCGATTTGATAGGTATGAGTGGAGCAACTCAGCGTATTTTGCTGGAAGCATTTGTCTGAGCTTATGATTAAGTCCCTCTTGCCAGACTTTATCGAACGCCTGGGAAACGTCGAGGAAGACAGCTGAGCAGACTTTTTTGTCTTCCATGGCTTGTTCAATAATATGAGTGATCCGGTGCACCTGATCTATAGTCGAATGCTTATGGCGGAACCCAAACTGGTGTTTAGGTATGAGGTTTCGTTCTTCCACAATTTTTATTAGTCGTTTGTGGAGCACTTTTTCAAAGAGTTTTGAGACTACAGGTAATAGTGATATCGGTCTATAAGAAGTTAATTCTTCAGGAGGTTTACCTGGCTTCAGTATCATGATGACTTCAGCGAGTTTCCACAGTTGTGGAACATACCGAAGTTTGATAGAAGCATTTATGATTTGTGTGATCTTTACAAGCGTCTTCTGCGGAACCGGGGTGAAGTTAGCAATAGATTCTAGCAGTAGAAAAAATCGATGGGAAACCTAGCAATAGATTCTGGCAATCACTTTTTTTTTCATTTCGAGTGGATTGCTTTCATGAAAAACATTCTTGTTGACAACAATATGAATCATTCCCGACCTAAAATTGAATTCCAAAGACAGAAAATTCGAGAAAGATTTTTTCCCGAAAACGTCCAAGTCCCGCCGCCCTCCGAGTTTAGTATGGGCGAACGGCGTTTTCATTTTATATCTCCTGAACCACTTGCTCTCTCACCTTTAAACTTGGTGAGGATGTTGGGTGTGTAGAGAGGAATGGATTCCAAGCGTCAAAATTCCCCGGGCGGCCGTCAGGGGCCGAGGGGAGGGGGTAATGTGTTTCGCGATTATCAGGGTTCCGGGAAAAGTGGCAAAAATGGGTCAAGGAAGGGGTCTCTTACTTTAGAACTAATTTTCCTAAATTCTTGGATAGTTTCTCTAGGGGATAGGAAAGCCAGATTTGGTCGGGCGGCCGTCAGGGGGTGGGGGGGATTTTTCAAAAAAAGTTATTGCTAACTTCACTTTTGCCTGAAAAAGGGTCAAGAAGGGGGTCTCTCACCTTGAAACTCGGGCAGTATGTAAGTATGCCGAGTAGGTAAAAAGGGGTGGTGTCAAATTTGCCCGGGCGGCCGTAGGGGAGGGGGTACCGAATTTTAAAATTTGAAAATTTGAAAAATTCAAATTCGCGTTTTTTCCACGTTTTACGTCATTCTGAACACAGTTAGTCAATATGTTGAAAGAGGGGGTTTTGAACGAAATTTTTTTCCAAGTCGCAGTCTATTGCTGGCTGCATCGCCGAAAAACGTCAAAGTCCCGATGCCCTCCGAATTTAGTATGGGCGAACGGCGTTTTTATTTTATATCTCCTGAACCACTTGCTCTCTCACCTTTAAACTTGGTGAAGATGTTGGGTGTGTAGAGAGGAATGGATTAAAAGCGTCAAAATTCCCCGGGCGGTCGTCAGGGGCCGAGGGGAGGGGGTAATGTGTTTCGCGATTATCAGGGTTCCGGGAAAAGTGGCAAAAATGGGTCAAGGAGGGGGTCTCTTACTTTAGAACTAATTTTCCTAAATTCTTGGATAGTTTCTCTAGGGGATAGGAAAGCCAGATTTGGTCGGGCGGCCGTCAGGGGGTGGGGGGGATTTTAAAAAAAAGTTATTGCTAACTTCACTTTTGCCTGAAAAAGGGTCAAGAAGGGGGTCTCTCACCTTGAAACTCGGGCAGTATGTAAGTATGCCGAGTAGGTAAAAAGGGGTGGTGTCAAATTTGCCCGGGCGGCCGTAGGGGAGGGGGTACCGAAATTTAAAATTTGAAAATTTGAAAAACGCGAATTTGAATTTGAAAAATTCAAATTCGCGTTTTTTTCACGTTTTACGTCATGCTGAACAAATTTAGTCGATATGTTGAAAGAGGGGGTTTTGAACGAAATTTTTTTCCAAGTCCCAGTCTATTGCTGGCTGCATCGCCGAAAAACGTCAAAGTCCCGATGCCCTCCGAATTTAGTATGGGCGAACGGCGTTTTTATTTTATATCTCCTGAACCACTTGCTCTCTCACCTTTAAACTTGGTGAAGATGTTGGGTGTGTAGAGAGAAATGGATTCCAAGCGTCAAAATTCCCCGGGCGGCCGTCAGAGGCCGAGGGGAGGGGGTAATGTGTTTCGCGATTATCAGGGTTCCGGGAAAAGTGGCAAAAATGGGTCAAGGAGGGGGTCTCTTACTTTACAACTATTTTTCCTAGATTCCTAGATAGTTTCTCTAGGGGATAGCACAGCAAGATTTGGCCGGGCGGCCGTCAGGGGGTGGGGGGGATTTTCCAAAAAAAGTTATTGCTAACTTCACTTTTGCCTGAAAAAGGGTCAAGAAGGGGGTCTCTCATCTTGAAACTTGGGCAGTATGTAAGTATGCCAAGTAGGTAGGAAGGGGTGGTGTCAAATTTGCCCGGGCGGCCGTAGGGGAGGGGGTACCGAATTTTAAAATTTGAAAATTTGAAAAATTCAAATTCGCCTTTTTTCCAAGTTTTACGTCATTCTGAACACATTTAGTCAATATGTTGAAAGAGGGGGTTTTGAACGAAATTTTTTTCCAAGTCCCAGTCTATTGCTGGCTGCATCGCCGAAAAACGTCAAAGTCACGATGCCCTCCGAATTTAGTATGGGCGAACGGCGTTTTTATTTTATGTCTCCTGAACCACTTGCTCTCTCACCTTTAAACTTGGTGAAGATGTTGGGTGTGTAGAGAGAAATGGATTCCAAGCGTCAAATTTCCCCGGGCGGCTGTCAGAGGCCGAGGGGAGGGGGTAATGTGTTTCGCGATTATCAGGGTTCCGGGAAAAGTGGCAAAGATGGGTCAAGGAGGGGGTCTCTTACTTTAGGACTAATTTTCCTAAATTCTTGGATAGTTTCTGTAGGGGATAGGAAAGCCAGATTTGGCCGGGCGGCCGTCAGGGGGTGGGGGGGATTTTCCAAAAAAAGTTATTGCTAACTTCACTTTTGCCTGAAAAAGGGTCAAGAGGGGGGTCTCTCATCTTGAAACTTGGGCAGTATGTAAGTATGCCAAGTAGGTAGGAAGGGGTGGTGTCAAATTTGCCCGGGCGGCCGTAGGGGAGGGGGTACCGAATTTTAAAATTTGAAAATTTGAAAAATTCAAATTCGCGTTTTTTCCACGTTTTACGTCATTCTGAACACAGTTAGTCAATATGTTGAAAGAGGGGGTTTTGAACGAAATTTTTTTCCAAGTCCCAGTCTATTGCTGGCTGCATCGCCGAAAAACGTCAAAGTCACGATGCCCTCCGAATTTAGTATGGGCGAACGGCGTTTTTATTTTATATCTCCTGAACCACTTGCTCTCTCACCTTTAAACTTGGTGAAGATGTTGGGTGTGTAGAGAGAAATGGATTCCAAGCGTCAAAATTCCCCGGGCGGCCGTCAGAGGCCGAGGGGAGGGGGTAATGTGTTTCGCGATTATCAGGGTTCCGGGAAAAGTGGCAAAGATTGGTCAAGGAGGGGGTCTCTTACTTTAGAACTAATTTTCCTAAATTCTTGGATAGTTTCTGTAGGGGATAGGAAAGCCAGATTTGGCCGGGCGGCCGTCAGGGGGTGGGGGGGATTTTCCAAAAAAAGTTATTGCTAACTTCACTTTTGCCTGAAAAAGGGTCAAGAAGGGGGTCTCTCATCTTGAAACTTGGGCAGTATGTAAGTATGCCGAGTAGGTAGGAAGGGGTGGTGTCAAATTTGCCCGGGCGGCCGTAGGGGAGGGGGTACCGAATTTTAAAATTTGAAAATTTGAAAAATTCAAATTCGCGTTTTTTCCACGTTTTACGTCATTCTGAACACATTTAGTCAATATGTTGAAAGAGGGGGTTTTGAACGAAATTTTTTTCCAAGTCCCAGTCTTCCAAGTCCCAGTTTTCCAAGTCCAGTCCCAGTCAAGTCCCAGCTGGCTGCATCGCCGAAAAACGTCAAAGTCACGATGCCCTCCGAATTTAGTATGGGCGAACGGCGTTTTTATTTTATATCTCCTGAACCACTTGCTCTCTCACCTTTAAACTTGGTGAAGATGTTGGGTGTGTAGAGAGAAATGGATTGCAAGCGTCAAATTTCCCCGGGCGGCTGTCAGAGGCCGAGGGGAGGGGGTAATGTGTTTCGCGATTATCAGGGTTCCGGGAAAAGTGGCAAAGATGGGTCAAGGAGGGGGTCTATTACTTTAGGACTAATTTTCCTAAATTCTTGGATAGTTTCTGTAGGGGATAGGAAAGCCAGATTTGGCCGGGCGGCCGTCAGGGGGTGGGGGGGATTTTCCAAAAAAAGTTATTGCTAACTTCACTTTTGCCTGAAAAAGGGTCAAGAAGGGGGTCTCTCATCTTGAAACTTGGGCAGTATGTAAGTATGCCAAGTAGGTAGGAAGGGGTGGTGTCAAAATAGCCCGGGCGGCCGTAGGGGAGGGGGTACCGAATTTTAAAATTTGAAAATTTGAAAAATTCAAATTCGCGTTTTTTCCACGTTTTACGTCATTCTGAACACAGTTAGTCAATATGTTGAAAGAGGGGGTTTTGAACGAAATTTTTTTCCAAGTCGCAGTCTATTGCTGGCTGCATCGCCGAAAAACGTCAAAGTCACGATGCCCTCCGAATTTAGTATGGGCGAACGGCGTTTTTATTTTATATCTCCTGAACCACTTGCTCTCTCACCTTTAAACTTGGTGAAGATGTTGAGTGTGTAGAGAGAAATGGATTCCAAGCGTTAAAATTCCCCGGGCGGCCGTCAGGGGCCGAGGGGAGGGGGTAATGTGTTTCGCGATTATCAGGGTTCCGGGAAAAGTGGCAAAGATGGGTCAAGGAGGGGGTCTCTTACTTTAGAACTAATTTTCCTAAATTCTTGGATAGTTTCTGTAGGGGATAGGAAAGCCAGATTTGGCCGGGCGGCCGTCAGGGGGTGGGGGGGATTTTCCAAAAAACGTTATTGCTAACTTCACTTTTGCCTGAAAAAGGGCCAAGAAGGGGGTCTCTCACCTTGAAACTCGGGCAGTATGTAAGTATGCCGAGTAGGTAGGAAGGGGTGGTGTCAAATTTGCCCGGGCGGCCGTATTGGAGGGGGTACCGAATTTTAAAATTTGAAAATTTGAAAAATTCAAATTCGCGTTTTTTCCACGTTTTACGTCATTCTGAACACATTTAGTCAATATGTTGAAAGAGGGGGTTTTGAACGAAATTTTTTTCCAAGTCCCAGTCTATTGCTGGCTGCATCGCCGAAAAACGTCAGTCACGATGCCCTCCGAATTTAGTATGGGCAAACGGCGTTTTTATTTTATATCTCCTGAACCACTTGCTCTCTCACCTTTAAACTTGGTGAAGATGTTGGGTGTGTAGAGAGAAATGGATTCCAAGCGTCAAAATTCCCTGGGCGGCTGTCAGAGGCCGAGGGGAGGGGGTAATGTGTTTCGCGATTATCAGGGTTCCGGGAAAAGTGGCAAAAATGGGTCAAGGAGGGGGTCTCTTACTTTAGAACTAATTTTCCTAAATTCTTGGATAGTTTCTCTACGAGATAGGAAAGCCAGATTTGGTCGGGCGGCTGTCAGGGGGTGGGGGGGGATTTTTCAAAAAAAGTTATTGCTAACTTCACTTTTGCCTGAAAAAGGGCCAAGAAGGGGGTCTCTCACCTTGAAACTCGGGCAGTATGTAAGTATGCCGAGTAGGTAAAAAGGGGTGTTGTCAAATTTGCCCGGGCGGCCGTAGGGGAGGGGGTACCGAATTTTAAAATTTGAAAATTTGAAAAACGCGAATTTGAATTTGAAAAATTCAAATTCGCGTTTTTTCCACTTTTTATGTCATTCTGAACGAAATTTTTTCCAAGTCCCAGTCTATTGCTGGCTGCATCGCCGAAAAACGTCAAAGTCCCGATGCCCTCCGAATTTAGTATGGGCGAACGGCGTTTTTATTTTATATCTCCTGAACCACTTGCTCTCTCACCTTTAAACTTGGTGAGGATGTTGGGTGTGTAGAGAGGAATGGATTCCAAGCGTCAAAATTCCCCGGGCGGTCGTCAGGGGCCGAGGGGAGGGGGTAATGTGTTTCGCGATTATCAGGGTTCCGGGAATAGTGGCAAAAATGGGTCAAGGAGGGGGTCTCTTACTTTAGAACTAATTTAACACAAATTCGCGTTTTTTCCACGTTTTACGTCATTCTGAACACATTTAGTCGATATGTTGAAAGAGGCTGTTTTGAACGAAATTTTTTCTAGGTCCCAGTCTATTGCTGGCTGCCTATCACCATTCAGATCAATGTAACAACCAGTTATTTCCATGCCATTCCAAGTTCTGAGCGCTCTTGCCAAGTAGATGGGTACCTTTTTCGGATCTAGCTCCATCATTCATCTAAGGTCTTCTTATTTTAAAGTCAGTGCTGCTGATTATGAATTAATTTTATTGTAATGTCGTTCCGTGATTCTATTATTTGTTGATTGATTACGTCCTCTCTCTCTCGTTAACTTGTCTCCAGTACTCTGTGCTCTTACCTAAATATTCTTTTTTAATATTCATACTTATCTAAGATGAAATTGAATTGCTCTTGCATGCGATAGGTAACAAGTACATGGTTTTATAGTGATTGGAGGTTTCAATAGTTATTTAATAATTCTGTCATGTTGCTACCTCTTGTCATTCTTAATGCGCAGTACGGATTGATTTGGTTTCATTCATTTGTTCATTATTGTGGTGGTCCTTAAAAGGACCGTTGATAAGAATGGAAGGAGGACGAGCCTACATAATGTAAGTCTGCGTCTCCTTATCATTCGGGGGGAGGTCTACACCAGTTCCCGGACGTTCCCGGAAACTAGGCGTAGCCCTCCAATGAGCTGGAGTTTGGGTCCGGTTGGCCCTCACCTTCTTGCTGATGCTAAGTAATTCCATAGCAACAGCAAGCCGGTTAGTTCGCCAAGCTGGTCGAGGGAAGGACTCCATGTCAAGAGGTATTAACCTCCAAGGAACCTCCTCCTCGATAGGAGTAACAATCTCAGGAAGATAGTAATAATCCCGCAGATCTTGCGGTATTCATTTCTAAATTCCAAAGAAAGAGGTGTGGGGGGAAGAGGGTTCCTTCTGAACTTATGTACTGTTTTCGAAAAACGCCTGATCGAGAAGAATGCATTAAAATACGCTGAAACCTGTTGATCAGTACTTGAACTAAGGGTGGTTTTTACCCCAACCGCTGGTAGCGCTCTTAGTTCAAGGGCAACTTCTAATCCCTTCCAATCATGGACCTAGGATATCCTATGATACTATGTCCATGCTTCCAATGGTGGTTAACGTCTCGCATTTGCCTTATCTCGGGTGTTCCTGCTTCAGGTACAACTAAGCCTGTCCCTACAATAATGGGGTAGTTGCATGATATTTTTTTGTATTTTTTCTGTGTAGAGAATCTATATTGAAGTACGAATCTGCAAATAAAACTCCCGGAAACGCTTCCAAAAAATTTAGAGATTTTTTCGAAAAACGGGATTTTGGATTCAGGCGGGAAAACCTACACACGGCATGGACACTGCGGGGTGGGGGCCACGTCACGGGTGTGAAGGGGGCCAAGAGACCCCTTCCTTTGCCCGGGGGGTCCTTTGATAGCATCCCTCTGTTGGGTTTGTTTACGTTCGTTTGTGGCAATAAAATTGGAGAATCACTCACACTTTGTGGTGCTTTCATACTGAATTTTGCTAGCTGTGCAATCGAAACATGTTGCATCAAAGATTTTGTTTCCTACTGGCATTCCCTCCACTGTAACTTAAACCTCATATGGTTGTGAAGAAATGCGGTGTTCTGGTGTTACTCGAGCCACAACCTCGCAAATTTGCTACATTCTTCTAAGTTGGACATAACCAACATCGTTTTATTTAACAAGTTACAAACACTCATTGGTACTACGTTGTACAGGATAATGACACTACAATGAACCTTCCAATAAATGAGCAACCACTTGGATGAAGAAGTACTACACACAAGAAATCACAATTACAACTGACCTTTTACTATAAAAGTGTCAACTTACCTCACATTATTGGCTCCTTTTAATTCGGCGCTGACGAACTTGTTGTTATTGACATAAAAATCGTACAACATGCCAATGTTTATGTACAGAATATTTTCCAGGGAAGCTACCTCGAAACTCTAGTCGAAGGCTCTCCTTTTTGGCATATTGACATTTTATGTCAATACTTTGGCACATCAACGAAAAAAAAGTTACGGTTGTTTTTCTGATGATTTCTACTTACAGCCAAGTTGTTCCTGTCGAACTTTATCTTCGTCATTCGCGTTCGTAGAAAAATCGTTCACCATTCGTTGGAAAGCCCTACATTTACGCATAAATAATATACTGCCAAAACCGTTGTACTTACGGAAGAAACAGATATACCCCTGAGTTAAAATAACTATCAACAACATTCGAAAGCAGATTATCGGGTAGGTAGCGGGAAAAAGTTGAAGACATGTGTTGTAGACTCGTATGCAAGCGTTTATTAAAAGCTTCTTGAAACTTTACAGTGAACATTATCTTTTCCAAACCAATCAACTAATAAATTATGGTAAATACTGGTGTAAACTATAACAACTAACAACTGTAACAACTCGGACCGCACTACGAGAAAGGGCCACCCGAAAAACGGGGTTAATCGAAGTACCCCGCGCCGATGTGGGCATCGGCAAAACAGCCAAAATTGTGCTCCAAAATTTTCAATTTAAACGATTATTTCAAACATAAAAAACCTGAAAAATATATTTCAAAGTTTTTTTAATCATCACCATCATTTTGCAAGTACAATTCAATGTTTCTGACTCGAATTGTCCTCAATTGCAGTGATCTCAACGCACTCTATCGTGAGATTCTCGTTTAGGGATGACGTAAGAGGAGTGGCCCGCCAACACTAAAAAGGATGGTACTTCTTTATTGAAATACGGCTAAACTAAATGGAATTTCGAACTGAAAACTGGTCCATATACGTTTTTAAGTGCGCTAAATTCGAATCTGAAGTCAAAAACACGAAATTCCGACCCATGCAACTACCCCATTGTAGGGACTAATTATTAGTCCCAAGGAAAGTGAAACCCCCATAAATCCTATGTGTACCTGTTACACTGAATAGGTAGAATGAAAATTAGGTACCTACTTAAACCTACTCGCTACCTTCTATTCCTCTTAATCCTACCTTTCAGCCCCCGGATCGGAACTCTTCTGATAAAGAATGATTTTAAGAAGGAAGAAACATCACACGTTCATTCGTGAAATAAATACCTTTGTGGTAAAAGGAGGAATGGATCATGATCAGGGGGGTGTGCTTGTGACCTGAGACACTAGTGTTGTCTATGGAATACAAGCGGAACTAATAACTAACAATGTGAAACGCTAGAGAGCGATTACGAAGTATGTTGCTGAGATATTTGATAAAACGTTCATGTCGATTTCCTAATCATTGTCTATTGAATAATGACAAGCGTATGTCATCGAGATTGGTGTGGTAGGTATATTGGGTGCTTGGTATTTTAATACACTTCTGTAGGAATTTTGTTCTAGGTCATGCAGGTGATCCAGATATTCAAAAAATATCTGTCACTCCAACAACCCCCTCTGTTGGCTTCCTCCAGTAATTATTTTCGGAACTTATTCGCTTCGCCAGATTATAGCAATCAGATATGACATATTGTGTTACCTATCGTGTTGTGGGCGTTATTTCTCCGTTTTAAATAATGAAGGTTTGGTATCGAGCAATTCATATCAAAATGTTTTGAGTTAGGGCGTTTTCAACATTTCAAAATTCATTTTTGAACCCTTAGAAGTGACCTAAATCAACCAAATTCTTCAGGGCACAACTAGACCCTAAATGGAGCCTACATACCAAATTTCATCAAGATCGGTCAATGCTAAGAGGCAAAAGTGCCGCGGAAGGCGGACGGACGGCCAAATTTTTATTCGATTTTTGGATTCTACGTACCTTGAAACGTAAACCATGAAATTTTGAGGGGGTGTTAAAATTTTTTTTTCTTGGTCGATTCCAAAATAGCTGACCGCGAAATGTAATATTAAGTGCTAACAGTAGGAACTAGGTAGAGAAAATCAACTTAGTTATAATAGGTAACAGGAGCATGCCCAACTGGAGCTTTCTGTGCTTTTCGTTTTCGAAGGCGAATGGCTTGATCATCCTATCTAGCGGAGCGTGGATGAGTTACTTGCAAGGCGATGAACGCCTCAAGACTCCACTTTGCGCCTTCGTTCCCGAGCGAATGACAGCATTCTTCTTGCATGGACCGATCAGTAACTATCTCCTCATTCAAGGTTGCAGGCAACTACGTCCTAATAACCCTTACTCGATGTGCCCGAACTTTTTGTCTTTCCTCATTAACTACCAACGATATTGGAGTTAATAGAGAGTTCCTAAAGATGATTTTGGCATAATGGCGAAGCTAACGGCGACAGTAGATCACCTTCTGCGCATGCGCAGAAAATTACGGCGATCAAATAACGTCCGAGCACATAACGGCGAACGTTCTGGCCGCTAACTTACGGCGATCTTGCTAACGTCGATGTGACTAACGGCCGTCGTTAGAGCAGAGTGAACCTGACATGCCGGTAACAGTTTTGCAACCACCAACATCAATTTCAAAACAAAGCCTCACCTCACCTCATGTTCCCGATTGTAAGGCAGATCAAAGCGAGGAACAACGATAACATTCAGTGTTAGTAAAATTACAAGTAAATTTTAGACATTTTTGTACTCTGTTAACAGAATCTGATGATGCACGTCAGTGGGGAGTTAGGTGTGAAATTAAACGTACCTTGGTAGCTTGTCTTTATGAAAAAAGGAGCTTAGAACGCTCTTTATTTTCTAACCTATCCGAAGTCATATTTCAGTTTCCGAGTAGCTGTGTGCATTTTTTCCGTATTGTGGGTTATTAGTTTTGTTAATTAAATGATTGTGAAAATAAAATTGATACATACGTATATAATTTCTGGTAAATATTTAAAAAATAATATCCGATCGTCATAATGAGTGGTTTTTTGACGTTTTATTATTTTTCGAACTGATTTTTTATTAATTAATTATATTAATTGATATTATTATTAATATTATTTAATATAATTACGTAGGCACTTTATTAAACCTAGTCTAGAAAGTATTTCCAATGGAATTGAGTTTTTGACAACCCAGCAAATTATCAACAGAATTTTTTATATCAATATTGAATGATGATGTCCATGGGACAGTAAGTGAGATTAAAACAATAAAAAATAATTATATCGTCATTTTCAGAAATTGTTAGGTACCTTAAAATTAAAATAGTTGAGTTAGAAAATAGGTAGTTAATTTTTAATTATTCTATAAAATGTGTATAGGTACACATTTTATAGAATAATTAAAAATTAACTACCTATTTATATAAATACGACTATCAGCGTGATTAGACAAATAATCACGCTGATAGTCGTATTTTATACCAACTTACCTTCTTTTACCTGAAAAACTATTTACCACGAATTTATGATTCTTTTAATATCCGTAATCGACATAGTTAGATGACGTATGACGAGATAGATGAAAATTGTAACATGAAATTGACTTGATATTGAAATATGAATGTGAAGGTAGAAATAACTTAGGTTATATTAAATCTTACGTTTTATTGAATACAATATTGAATACAATTTTGAATAGATATTGGGTTGAGTGAAATAAATATATTTTGTTCTGAAAAGACATCAGGAACTCAGAAATGTTCGTTAGTAGGTAGGTACTCGTTTCCCGGAATCTGGAACAAAATTTATACCGCACACAATTAGGGATTTTGCTATTCTCTTCTCACTCAAAGTAGTTGAAAATACCAATAAGTCGGTAGGCTATGTGTGAGTACCTATCACAGTAAATAACAATACGATTCCTTACCTTGTAGTAAGATAGACTTGGCAGTGAGAAACGCCCATACTCCGAGAGCCGCCATCTTCGTGGAACGTTTTCGACGTTCGTCTCCAGCACGGTGATCTTCAGCGGAAAGTAGACCCGCAACGTACAAATTCATAAAATGATCCATCTCGAACAAACACCTTGACAAGATGTACTTGAAATAGCGAACAACGAACTTGAAAAACGAAGGCAGTCAACAGTAGAGAACTGAGGATCTAACGGCGAAGCCAGAAATTCCTGTCTCTTTAACTTTCGCGTCACTTTTGTCATCGCCGTAAAATTGTTCAACATCGCCGTTATTTTCGCTAACGTTCATCTAGGGTTAGCATCCGATTTGACTCGCCCAAGACAGATTCATAACGGCGATGCCTGTAACGTTCGCCGTTAAGTAAGATGCAGTTTAGGAACTCTCTAATGAGGAGTCTCCAACCAATGAGTTTTGGTGGGAGAAGAAAAATTACCCAGACATGACTGTCATGATCGTAAGTAATGATTAAGTTAGCGACAGGTGAACACTGTGGTGGGGGAAATACAGAAGTGGGGGGTCAATTGAGGGGGTGGGGGTAAATTGAATAGGTGGGGGTTATTAATTTGTATATAAGTCATGAAAATCATTAGTAAAATCACTCTTTCTTACTACTTAGTAGTATCAGGGCAGTAATACCCCTGGTGGACTAAGCTGGTAAGGTCTTTATGCTACAGCGCTGTTCTACACCCGCTGTATCCTAAAGATTGCGGAGAGCACCCTGGTGCCTCAGTGCTGGGACTCCAGAGTGTAGAACCTCTAGTTCAGTACTGGGACATTCACCCTACTTCCTTCTCCCTTCCTTCCTTATTAGCTGGCCATACACGGACGTTCTTTCCTCTCGAAAATCATGGCTCGTAATCATTTCATCTTGAAAATCACGTGTGTGAGTGGGCGCTGAGACGCGCCATGAAAAAACGGGGAGTTATTTTGCACACGATTCGTGGAATGATCTTTTTGAGAATCATCTGCGTTAGTGGTTGGTGTTCGTGAGAGGAATTGGGAGGGGATTTGATGATGAAATGGAAGTGTTGTGCAGACGATTCGTGGAATGATCATTCCAAGAATCATCTGTGTTAGTGGATGTTCGTACTGGAGGGGAAATGAGAGGGGATTTACCCCGAGCCCGCGCCAGTAGTTCACTGCTCCGATAGTTGCTCACGTTGCTTCGATCATCTTGTGTTTCTTGTGTGTCTTGTGTCATACTACTTCGTTATGACGGACATTCGCCATACAACGAAAGAATTCATGACCGAATTAATTTCAATATACCGGGAGCATCCAGCTCTTTGGAAAACAAAGTCCAAAGAGTATGTAAACCGCAATTTAAAGAATGTTGGGTACGATGCGCTTATCGAGCTGTATAAAAAGGTAGACCCGGATGCTGAATTCCTTTTTCGGCCTTGAATACTCATTTTATCCGCAGCTTACGCTCTCAACACCAGCAAGAAAGAACTCCAACATCAGACTGAAAATCCTCTCGATTTTCCTTCGATCCTGTACGAATTTCAAACATGACAACGCTCCAGGATAAACGCCACGATAAATGAGGGGGTTTCCCCACTAACTAACGCTTTTTCCTCTCAAATGATAACGCGCCAGTCGATCATTTGCCAAATCCTTTCGTCTCAAAATTTTTCAAGAGTTCGGCACAGTTTTCCCTTCCCGCTCTTTCCTACCACGAATCCCTTCCCGAACCCCCTGCCGTATCCACGCGCCACGATTTACCAAGGGAACAAACTTTTCGCATTTTGTTCATCACACTTTCCCTTCCCGTTCTCTCCTTCCCCGTTTTCCTTCGGCGTTTCCACACTCCGCGATTTTCGAGAGGAAAGAACGTCCGTGTATGGCCAGCTATTGTCGTGCTGTTGCCAGGGCCGTAATCCCCCTGGTGAGGCGCAGGCTGCTTGGTCTGCACTAGAGCGTTTTACCTCTAGTTCAGTACTAAGACACTCCCTTTCCTTATTGTGCTGTTGCCAGGGCTGTAATCCCCCTGGTGAAGCGCAGGCACTTGTTCTGCTCTAGAGCGTTAAACCTCTAGTGCAGCACAAGGGGCGCATTCATCCCATTCTTAGTTTTAATTGTTTTGTTTTTATACTTACTTATATTTAGGTTACCTAACTTAGTTGGTTGGTGTTTGGTTTGTTTTTCAAGTAGGCATTATAATTAAGGTGACAGATTATTTTATAGCTGACTGTTTTTTGGTGATTGGTTTATCTACTAGAACATAAGCATTACATTAAACGTGTGTGTTGGTAATCGGTTTACAAATTTTTGATCCATCGTTTTTATTTATATTACTTGAATTTTTTACCTACCTACTGAGTTCTAATTTTTCTTCAATATTACGAAATGGCATCTACTATACAATTAATGGTGATGGGAGCTTTGACCAAAAATGATATACAGTTGTTAGATGTGAAGTTTTCAAAAGTTAACGATCCAGTAATTTTCACCATATGTTCTGATATTTTCCCGTCTACTTGTTATGAAAACCGCAGAAAAGTTATTAAGGCCATAAAAAACTTGAATACCTCGGAAGCGCCTATTCCTGCTTTTCCAACTGATAAATCCCCCACACGTCAAGTGGAAGAAAGGCATATTGCATGGGCTTTGAAAATTGTGAACATAGCAGAAACAGAATGGCCCAAATACTTCCTTGAAACATACTGCCCGGCGAATTAAATATATGGTAAATTGTGTCCTGTTATGGGTATAAAAAATAACATTAACAACAGGAATAAACTGAAAAAACAATGGATAGCCCTTCAAAATAAGCTCGCGGCCTCGAGAAATCAATTACAAACAGAACGTGATAGTCAATTGCATACATTGATGGATAGCCCAACAGTATTCAGAGATTCTCTAATAGAAAGTGAGGACAAATACGAAATTTCTAATACTCTAGATGAAGAACTTGAAATTATTATCAGTGATGTGGAGATACCAATTTCGGATTGTAACAGTAATTCATTTCAAAACATAGTTGAGACAAGAGCTACTACCCCCATGCCAGAAAATTTCGATGACTTTATTCCGGTAGAATCTCAAATAAATCCAAGTCAAAAAGTGAAACCAGTCGAAGCCTTTGTTCGTCCACTTCTCTCCAGTGATAGCGAAGACGACATCCGTCCTTCCATCTATGCAATACAAAAATTGGGCAATCCGAGATGTGATACTCTGTTGCCGGTAGGGTGTAGTAATGAGTGGGATGAGTTTATTGAATATAAAAAGAGAAAACTGATTTTCAACAACTGCTGTATCTTGGAAGGGGAGTTTGATCTATCAAAACAAGAATGGAATGATGTTTTCATGAATGGAAGATTGATTGCTAATTGTTATAACTACGTCCTAACTAGAAAAATAAAGAAAGTTAACAACTCGTGCGTAGTTTGTATAAAAAATGCCAACGTTACTAGGAAAGGTGCTATCGTGTATGCATATTGTAGGCACGAGTTCTGTAAAACTTTTAAAATCAAAATTACAAAACTCAACGTTTTCAGAATGAAAGTAAGAAGAAAGAAAAACTCAATGTGTTCAGAATGACGTAAAACGTGAAAAAAACGCGAATTTGAATTTTTCCCGGGCAAATTTGACACCAACCCTTCCTATCTACTCGGCAAACTTACATACTGCCCGAGTTTCAAGGTGAGAGACCCCCTTCTTGACCCTTTTTCAGGCAAAAGTGAAGTTAGCAATAACTTTTTTTGAAAAATCCCTCCCACCCCCTGACGGCCGCCCGACCGAATCTGGCTTTGCTATCCCCTAGATAAACTATCCAGGAATCTAGAAAAAATAGTTCTAAAGTAAGAGACCCCCTCCTTGACCCATTTTTGCCACTTTTCCCGGAACCCTGATAATCGCAAAACACATTACCCCCTCCCCTCGGCCCCTGACGGCCGCCCGGGGAATTTTGACGCTTGGAATCCATTCCTCTCCACACACCCAACATCTTCACCAAGTTTAAAGGTGAGAGAGCAAGTGGTTCAGGAGATATAAAATAAAAACGCCGTTCGCCCATACTAAATTCGGAGGGCATCGGGACTTCGACGTTTTTCGGCGATGCAGCCAGCAATAGACTGGGACTTAGAAAAAATTTCGTTCAAAACCCCCTCTTTCAACGTATCGACTAAATGTGTTCAGAATGACGTAAAACGTGGAAAAAACGCGAATTTGAATTTTTCAAATTTTCAAATTTTAAAATTCGGTACCCCCTCCCCTACGGCGGCCCGGGCAAATTTGACACCACCCCTTCCTACCTACTCGGCATACTTACATACTGCCCGAGTTTCAAGGTGAGAGACCCCCTCCTTGACCCTTTTTCAGGCAAAAGTGAAGTTAGCAATAACTTTTTTTGAAAAATCCCCCCCACCCCCTGACAGCCGCCCGACCAAATCTGGCTTTCCTATCCCCTAGAGAAACTATCCAGAAATCTAGGAAAAATAGTTCTAAAGTAGGAGACCCCCTCCTTGACCCATTTTTGCCACGTTTCCCGGAACCCTGATAATCGCGAAACACATTACCCCCTCCCCTCGGCCCCTGACGGCCGCCCGGGGAATTTTGACGCTTGGAATCCATTCCTCTCTACACACTCAACATCCTCACCAAGTTTAAAGGTGAGAGAGCAAGTGGTTCAGGAGATATAAAATAAAAACGCCGTTCGCCCATACTAAATTCGGAGGGCATCGGGACTTGATCGTTTTCGGGAAAAAATCATTCTCGAATTTTCTGTCTTTGGAATTCAATTTTAGGTCGGGAATGATTCATATTGTTGTCAACAAGAATGTTTTTCTTGAAAGCAATCCAATTGAAATGAAAAAAAAAGTTATTGCCAGAATCTATTGCTAGGTTCCCCATCGATTTTTTCTATTGCTAGAATCTATTGCTAACTTCACCCCGGTCGTTCTAGATGCTCCTCAACAGCACACCTCGTGATTAGCAATAGTAATAGTATACTGTACAACAATTGGGAGAATACGAAATTATACCTCATCAAAACTTGAATTGCCATCTCATTAATACATCGTTCTCCTGGTGATGACTCATTTAAATTTTGTTGCTTAGAGAGAAAAAAAACAATGCAACGATGAAATGTAAATAGTTTTTCACTCAATTGTTCACACAAACGTTAATTTTTGGCAGATTAGATTAGAAGTTGCACGTTACAATGATAGGAGGAGTCAATAGCAGTGTTTTTCAAGTAGACGCTTTGCCATACTACTCGTAGGTGGTAAAATATGACACTTCTTGCGGTGGTTTTCGTCATAATACAAGTTGCAGCTCAAAGAAACACAATCGAACGAGAAACTGTTCGGTTTAAAAATTTGAAAGAAGAAAACTATGAACCACTGGAAGAAGCCTTAGCCAATATCTCGAGAAATAGCTATGGAAAAAGATACCAAGATGAAACCAACAAATACTGCAACATAAGTTGTGAGAATGGTGCAGAACACACAATATGCAAGTATAAGGTGCGCCCGTATTATTTTCACTTCTGATTTTGAGTAGACTTGAGTGCTTTTCTCTTGATGCATCAGTTTGGAATCGCACTCATTTATTCTAATATTAGCACAACTCATATTTTGACATGGAAAGTGAAAGTTGATTAATTTCTTGTTCTGGTGAGAACTTTGGTAAAAATCCAACCAGCAACAAGCTCAGACAAAACCTAGTTATATTGGTTATCATTGAGAATGATCATATTCATCTGTATCAATCGAATCTATTAATTGCTTTGGGAAAACTACTAAAATTCAGAAGTTTTATTCGCATTTTTACTAGTTTTCTTGGTACATTTATTTGATAAATCTACATCAAACATGGAGGTCATTACCCTACTGGCTCCATGGACGCCATAAGTTAAATAATTCCGTTTTAAGTAACAGAAAAGTTTTATAAACCTGATGTTACTTTTAGTTTGGAGCTTCGGCCTATGAATAATTAAATGTACATTTTAAATTAAAATAATGAAAAGAGTTGGTGGAGTAGATGAATTCCATTATTCCATTATTGTCGGATTATGGAGACATCAATTTTAGTATGATTATCAATTGTACGATAATTTAAAGGAACGTTTTTTAATTTATTTTGAATGAGTAAATTTAACTGAAAAATCACAAAGGCTTTGAGCTACCAAACAGTATAACTTAGAAAAAACAGTATCTTCCATCAAAACTTCGGACACATCGTTCTTTTCTCAAGAATACATCCCTTATTACAGCTAAAGT
Organism: Apolygus lucorum; assembly: GCA_009739505.2. Lineage (NCBI taxonomy): Eukaryota > Metazoa > Arthropoda > Insecta > Hemiptera > Miridae > Apolygus > Apolygus lucorum. Next base: position 14,488,340 of record CM019178.2, on the reverse strand, counting down.
GATTTGGCATCTAACCCTCGACTGATGTAGGGAGTGAGTGGTTTTTCGTTCAGCAATACACTGATTTTATTGGTAATCTGAATGAAAGTAATTTTACAGAATCAGACCAGCGATTTTGATGACGTCTTTGCACTCTTGAGCGAACCATCAAAAAGACGTATTCTATCCAGTTTTAACAAGATGAGGAATACATTTGCAGGTTCCAATGAATATCTGCTGAATTTGCCGATGGCTGCTAATATGAGAGAGATGGTAAGAATAGAGGGTGATTCAATATTCATAACGAGTGTTTTGGTGAGTCATTGGTGATCAGTGAGTAAATGAGAGTGTGAGTTGAGTGGAGCTCATCAGTTTATTGAGTGAGTTGTTGCAATTAAAGAGAAGATCTACAGAGTCATTCTGCCCACCACTTGTGTTGACATACCTTACGAGGTATCGGAGATCGGAACCTCCAGCAACAAAATTTTGGTTTATCATTCTCAATTTTGAGCTAGATAAATAAATTAACCTCCCTCAAAATTTGATGGTTTACGTTTCAAGTTGTGAAAAATGCAAAATCTAATTAAAAAAGTTTCCACCCGTCTACCTAACACACTTCGCCCAATTCCCATAGTCTGATTTTGATGAAATTAGGAATATCCGTTTGGGGGGTCAACATATTGTGTCGTAGGGCATGCATTCCTGCTCGCATTGGAATGCTCCATTGGATAAGAATTAGTTCAATTTCAACCAGGATTTCTATTCAACTTTTTAAGTGGATAAAACTGTGGACCCCCACACAATATGTGGGGGTCCACAGTTTTGTCCACCTAAAATATTATTTAGCGGCATGCGAGCCTAGAATTTGAAAAATATTTTCAAATCTGATGCGAACCACCACTAATGTTCCTTCAATTTCAAAGCTTAGGTACCATTAATACGCCTCATTAGGAATGCTGCAAATTATTACACCAAGGTTTTTTTAAAAATAGATCACTCGTCTGCAAAGAACACAGCTTTGTCATTGTCTCAATTTACCAACCATAGGTAAATTCCAACTTCGCCCCTCAAAGTCGAAATTCAAAATTCCGGAGACGTAATGCAGAACTAGATAGATTCCCACGTTGAACTAAACAGGAACCACGCAAATCGGTTGAAAATTAAGGCCTGGTCAGTGTACTCAAGATTTTCCCACATACACATACAGACCTATGTTGTTTATTTTCATCTTTTTTTTTGGTGGAATTTCTTGAGAATAGATTAAAACGAATTTGTATGTGGTCATTTTTTCTCCGTTGCGTGTTGTCCTCCCTCACCTAAGATTAACTGCATAAGGACCCTCAAGTATTACTTTTGGACTACCCAAAAAGTGGAGTAAAACGTTTTCAAAACACCCTAGTTCGAACAATTTTGATACATACGTATTGTACTGTCATTACATTAGAAATTGTCACGATTTTAAACATTTTGTTTGACTTGAATGAAGACGTTGAATGAAGAAGAACTTTATCACCCCTTTTCCCTTATCACTTATTACGTGCGGAAAATAAACGTACTTATTTTAGCACATCATTAGATAAGCATACATTGCACTCACAATCTTTACCTTCAGGTGTGGAATGAAGAACTAGAGATGATAGCTCACCGATGGACCACTCAATGTAAGGCATATTCAGACGAATGTAGAGACATCATATTTGAAGGTGAGCAGTTCATCAATAAGCAAGATAGTATAATTATATTATACTTCCACCAAGGATTATTATAATTTAGGGATGTATCTAAAGTATCGATACTTAAAAGTATTGACACTTCTTGAAAAAAGTATCGATACATATCGACACTTCTTTTTCCTGATACATATCGTTCCTGATAGTATCGTAGGGTCGATACTATTTTTCCAGTATCGGAGGCGATACTTTTTTTTCTCTCACATTTTATCTGTTTCAACACCTACGACATGAAGGTACCTACTTGACAGTAACTCTATCTCTACGTAGATTCAACAAATTAAACGAAGATGATGTACCACCACCTCCAGCTCTCTATGATAACCTGCTGACCTCCATCATCTAGCAAGGCCCACAAAATGTTAACCCAACCAAGTGCAATACGAAAACAAGTGTCTCAATAACGAAAATCTGAATAAAAACATATTGTTTAGTTATGCATGCATTCCAGGGGACGTCCCATTGGATAAGCATCAGATCAGTTTAATCAGTTGTTAAGTGACAAAACTGTTTCACTCGATGTAATTTATTTATTACTTTAGGCAAGAAATACTGACCCCCCCCACCAATATCCACCTTAACATTTCTAGCGGCATGGGAGCCTCGAATCAGAAGAGCATTTTAAAATCCATGATCTACGATACCCAACATGCGAATTCGAATTCACCCCCCCCCCCCCACCGCCTCCCTAACGCCAGCAATGGTGTCAGTCTGGCACCAAAGCGGAAATACGTCGTAACATTGAACTTTCATCTGTTAGTTTTGGTAGGCAGTCCGTCGAAGTTCACATCCGTATTCAAGGTGAAACACACACAAAAAAAAAAAAACACGAAATAAGCGGTTTATGGCATCATGGCACCATGTCCTGGCACCATGGTGGCACCACTATTAGTTCCATGGTGGTACAGAGAATAATTCATGAAAGTCCGGAGGTATAATTACAATTTTTCCTCAATTTCAAAGCTTGGGTACAATTAGTAAGCAGTAAAGGAACCGAAATATTGAAAAAAACGGACATTTTGTGAATATTATCCCCCACTCACCCCCTCCCCTTGCGAATTTTGGTACTCTGGTAAAATCATGTACAACTCGGAAGTTATTTGAGTCAAACAAAAAAAGAAACACGCAAATCGGTTGGAAATTGAGGCCTGGGCAGAGTTTACAAGATTATGCACACAAACGCACGTTTTTTAAGCATTAACCCCCCCCTTTCCCCCTCTTAAAAAGCAAAATCCAAAATTCCGGTGACGTAGTGCACAACTTGATAGTATCCCGCGTCAAACGAAAAAAGAACCACGAAAATCGTTTAAGAACTAAGGCCTGGGCAGAGTACACAAGATTATGCCCAAAAACGCACGTTTTTCGAGCATTAACCCCCCCTTTCCCCCCCTCAAAAGGCAAAATTCGAAATTCCGGCGACGTAGTGCACAACTAGATAGTTTTTTGCGACGAACAAAAAAATAACCAGGAAAATCGGTTGAGAACTAAGGCCTGTGCAGAGTACATAAGATTTTGTTACACACATACACATACACACACACACACCTACACACACACACACACACACAGACATACACCTATGGTTTTTTTCGCGGATTTGGATTCAGAATGGTCTAAAACGGATTACTGTGTGGTTTTTTTTTCTTCTGTTGAGTGTTGTCCAACTTTACCTCAGATCGATCGCATAAGGACGCCCAAGTCTTACTGTGGGACGTCCTAAAAATGGGTGATTTATTGTTGGTGATTCATTCTATGTTAATTAGTATCCTCGCGATGGAGAGATGTCACATTAATGGAGAGAAACATATTTTCACCCATTCTTGTGAAAGTATCGTATCGATACTTTTTGATACTTTCTAGATGTATCGATACGATATCATATCGATACTTTTCAAGTATCGGACATCCCTATTATAATTTTAAATATTGCTCACTGAATTACCTCCTGTTACTTTTCAGGGCAACAGCACTCCCTTTATGTTTCACAACTGATGCATGAAACGAACAAAACTGGAGTGGACGTATACACAAATGCTCACGAAGCAGTCTCATCGTGGAATGAGGGGTATCGGTACTTAACCATTGATCGGATAAACCCTTACCAAGAATTACCCGTAGATGGGTGAGAAAATTTCATATTTGCATTCATATTCAGAGGACAAAAACTGCAAATTATTACACGACGGTTCAGACAACAAAACATTGTAGAGCATTATCTTCTTTATTATTGAAATGAATCCATAGATCCGCTAGGACTCGAACCTACAACCGTCTGATCTGCAGACAGTGTGTTAACTAACCACGAATCAAGAGTAGTTTATGTAAAGCAAATAGTTTCAAAAAACAATAACAATAATTATTTGGATAACGTGGAATTAAATTACCGGCCTAGTGGGTCCTATTTGTTGTACCTATACATAATATGAAAGTGGTGTTATGGTGCGAGTGATATCCAGAAAATAAGGTTAGAACTCTCCTCAAGGGTTTTGTCAAGGTTAGCAATTCTCGCTTGTAAGAGGATTCCTAACAAAAAAAGCCCAGGCCTGTGTCAGTCCGCTGCAAAACGTCGTCGCAGCTGTTGTTTATGTTAACATCTCAAAGTTCTGATTGCTTCACCAACCACTGATGCGAGATCCAGCCAATCATCAACTCTGCTTCTGAAATCCATTATCTAGAGAAAAGCTAGAGAAAACTCATAGACCTGAGGTAATTTTTTACGTCAGCATTGGTTAGGGCTGTTGTAGTAGGTAGCACCGACATCGAAGAAAGGAGAGGTTGGCCGTCTTTCATTTCAGAAGAGCACCTGCAGCAAGCTGATGAAAAAAGTCGCAATGATCGTCGGATGACCATTAACACTCTTCATGAAATGTTCACACACATCTATCTAATCCTTACGACTGAAATGTTCTCGGAAAAATGCTCTGGAACATCGCTAAAATCCCGTTTGGCTCCATGCGAATTTCTTCAGCAGTATGAAACGGTGAGTGAGGCATTCATCCACTTCGACTGGGTATCGAATTTGGGTAAATACCATAGACCAGCGGTAGAAAAACAGTCCCAACAATGACGCCATACCCAATCTCCATCAGCATACAATTTAAAGTCAAATTCTCTGAGTAAAAGGTCAAGTAATCTATGTTTTGGGCAGAAAAAGGGTGTTGTTGGTGGATTTCATGACCAGAGGGACTGCCATCAATGCTGTGAGACTCATGTTGTGAGACCCAGAAATAATTAAAAGAGCGGATAAAAATCAGAAGGACTGCTGGTGTGACCCAGGACGTTCTTTTGTCATTTGGATGGGATATCTTGACCCTTGCCAATCTCTGCGCTTAGCGACCCCTGATTACATCATGCTTTCTTCGTCAAATTGAACGTTTTTCCAACGATGAGGATGTGAAGGAAACAGTGCAAATGTTGCATTTAGAGCTGGAGTGAAGCGTTTACGTTAAGGGTTTAAAAGAGCTGGTGCCAGGCTGAAGAAGGGTATTGAGTGAACTAGATGGTGATTATGTAACACACATTTTGAAACATACCCTGACAATTGGATTAAAAATAACCATTCTGCAATTTTTATCAGCAGATAATACATCATGTTTTAAAAATTCCTCATGTCAGATTACTCGTAAGTTCAACTAAAAAGTAGATTAAATAATTTTGCATTAACTAACCAGACCACGTTAGCTAGTTGTTAGTTGGAGACTTTTGTGGTCAGCTGTTGAATTATCTGCTTAGTATTTTGGTTCTGTTTATAAAGAGCAAGGCTGTGGGTTCGAGTCCTACCGGAGCCTGAATTTATTCGGCCTATAAACTGTTTTCAATGTTTCTTCATGTTGTTTATCACAGAATCCATAATCCCAATTCCTTCGCTCAGTTGGTTTGGGCAGATACTTTCATGGTCGGTTGCGCGATGACCCTATGTCGGTCAAAATCCAGGAACGTTTCGCGAATTGTGACTGCCTGTAACTTCGCCCCTGGAGGAATGATATCCGGGAAAAGCGTCTACAAGGCCGGAGGTCCATGTTCCCAGTGCACCAAGTTGTACTTGAACGGGACTGGTGGCAGTTTTTGCAGTGAGGAGTACAACAACCTCTGTGCCGGTAAGTTTCTGGGTAACACAAGGTATCATGTAAACCATGTTTTATGAGAATCCTAATTCGAAAATATTTTCCACTCCCTAATAATTTAGTTAGTTTTTGTACCGGAGAACACTATTAACAGCAAAATGTACTGCATTCTTAGCAATTCGGATTCGGTGGGGGAGGGGGAGAGCAAATCAGCTGTATCATGTACCCTGGTGATGATTTACTTTGACTCTCAAGAGAGAAGGGGCCCAACAGCCCTCTTCCTTCACGGTCTAACAGAGGCGTTTGATTTCGTACTTCATAACCTCTTGGTGCTGATTCTGGAGAGTTTTCTGCTGATTGTAAACGACTTTCCCTTTTCATTCGAGAAAAGCCTTTTGTTTTAGCTGATGATATGTCAGTTGTGGCATTTTGAAAATCAGCAATGGAGCTACTAATATAATTATCCAAACTCAACTGTAACTGTTCTTGAGCAATATGCTTCAGATTTCAGCGATATTTCTTGGGATCTCACAAATGTATCGCCTACTAAGAATAATTCTAATTATGGGTACCAAATTTTATATTCAATTTCATAGTCTCAATGTGAATCCCACAAGAGGTAGGTACTCATGCCAATGTTGTATGTTCAATTTTTTTTTTTTTGAGAGAAAAAACACTTTATTGAACATTGTAGAAGGAATGAAGGTGGACGAGGACTCCAGTAGTTGTCGAAACGTAATAGATTTGCGGAAAGTTCAAAATGAGTTGCCAAAAGTTCAAATTGGTATGCCAAAAGTTTGCTAAAAATTGAAATTGATTTATGCCAAATATTTATGTTCAAATTATTATGAAACATTAGATTCTCTCATTAGCATTAGTGTTCATCGAATGAACCGAATTTTGGGTTTTGTTCGCAGGATCCGTTGCTGATTCCCCTATAACCGCCGTTGTGTGTTTTTCTGTACTAGTTTCTCTACTTCTCCAATAAAAATTGAATCCAACCACCAAACGTTTTTCTCATAAATTGGATAAGGCCCATTCACGTAGGTCCAGAACGTGGCGGGACGAATGTTCAAAAGTCCGCCGTGTGGGTGAGGCACATAGCTCTCTGAAATCCATTTAACACGTTTTCATAGATGATATGAATAACACGTCAACTCCATTGTAACATTCAAATCAGATGGAAATAAAGTTATGTTTACCTCAACAATATCCTATCAATGACTCGAACACAATGAAATTAATAATACTTCAATCAAAATCCCTCTTATACTCAATCTCTGAACGTGTTGTTGGAATCGAATGGAACTGATAGAAGTCATGATTAATTAAAGGGAGTTCGCGCATTCGCAGTGCTTACTAAAGATCATTACATCATCACGATGCCATACGGTAAATCTTCCGACCTAATCACGAACTTTGAAAATGTACTCGAATTCACATTGAAACTGACAACGTTATACGGGCTACAAGTTCTACGAATATGAGTTTAGTTTAGGTGGGTCATCTCTAACCTTAACCCTCTCAAACCCTGAAAATATCATTGAAATCCGACATTACCTTTGTATAGTTTAGCATTTTACAAGGTTGTACCCGGAATGTATAAAAGACACAGACAGACATACGAGTTATCAAAAGTGTTCAAGAAGGAGTAAAACAAAAAATTTGAAAGAAACTTATATTTTTTAGAAAAAACCAAAAGTGAAAATAATGCTTCGCTACTACATATTGACAAAGACTGAGTAGGAAAAATTACATTAGAAAATCATTACCGACCTTAATTACATTACATTACAGAAAATCCTCAAAAATTTCAAATTTAGGTACAACTTTTAAAGTTTGAGCGCCGATAATTTCGTGAAATGCTAACCCAGAACGCGAGATCGACTGAGACCTTCATTAAAATCTTTCATTTTTTTTTGCCAATCGATTTATTGAAAGGTATTATTCGAAGCTACGTTATTTGAGCATCTTCTTAAGGTGATAAAACACTCACCAAATCGACATATTATTTGGAAGATCTGGTTGATAAGGGGAGATGGTCACGAAGGCTTTTCCTCAGAATTAAGCTTTTATTATCTGTCTTGCGAGCTTTCGCCTTAAGGCATCATCAGGACATTATTGAAACAGGTATGTACATACATATATACGTCTGAACGGTTCAGAATTTGAAATTAATTTACTAATAGTATGTTTACTTAGCGTTAATTGTCAAATAATGTAGATGTTTACCTTATTTTTCGTTTTACTTATATTTTTACGTGATGCTGCTATTTCCACTTCAGTCATATTTCTGCTTATTTTTGAATTTTGACAGGTGTATCTTTCTGTGCGGCTCTACTTTGGTAATGAAACTGGTTGTAGTGCGTACAGGTGAGAACCATAAATTATAATATCATTTAGCAGTATGTTGACTGACTATGTTTTAACTACCTAATTGTTATTTATATGCTACCTACTTTGACTTATTAATACTCAAAAATCGAAAAATAAGCAGACCTATGACAAACAAGGTTAAAGTACTTCCAAGTAAAAGGTAAAAATCTACATTATTTAACAACTAACGATAAGTAAACCTGCTTATAGTAAAGTATACATTAATTCATAACCGTTAACTTATATGTAAGTACGTATTTGTTTCAGTAGTGTTGTGGTTTTGAAGCTATAAAGGAAAACCGCGAGGAACGAAGGTACACACGTCATAAGTGTAGACCAGACGTTGATGTTACGGGGTTGGACCTCCACAGTATCCTGGAGATACCTTACGGTAAAAGCTAGATAGACAATTAATAAAAGCTCAAATCTGAGGAAAACCCGTCGTGACTGGCAACAAATCATGATATTTTTTTGAGAAAATTGTATTACCTGTAACAAAGATATTTGTGAGAAAATTATTACCTGTAAGATATTTGTAAATTAGAAAGTGAAATGAGATCGTAAGTTACTGGAATGATAATTTCTCTCCGTCTTGAGTAAAGTTAAGCTGTATAAATATTCATTCACTTGTATGACATCTGCTCATAGTTCAGACCACGGAGGGAAGTCAAATACAGAATCCTCAACCAGTTTACCGCACGAAGATCTTTCAATCTGTGGAAGATAAGAAGACATCCCAAGAGGAAAGGGAAGAGAAATCTAACGAAATCCCAAGAGACAATTCCGACGATGTAGACAGGGCATCTTGCAAATACAAGTGCGCTAATTCCGATGAAACTCACACACTGTGCAGATACAAGGTGAGGTCGAATTTCCGTGATGAGAAGATCAAAATCTCCTGGTGCTAGTAACCACTAATAACCACCGCAAAAAGTAATAAGATGAGAGAAAATTTCCAAAAAATTCAAAACTTTCAGGCTCATAAATCAAAACGGCTTAACCCATTAATGTCCTAAACTTTCTTTTCTCTAGATATTTTAAAAATAAATCTGATAATCCGACTCCAAATAGTCTAGAACATGGGAAAAATAATTTCAAAAATCTCCTGGTCGAATTTCATGGATTTACGTTGGATAGATAGATGTTCGTTTATTTGGCGCCATTGTAACACATTGCTACGCTGGGCGCCACAAGAACTGATCTTCTTTTTTTTCAAAACTGAGATTTCAGTAGATGATTTCATCGGATCTACTAGAAAGTCTTGGAATATTGGACGCGGAAGAAGTTTAATATTAAGAGAGAAATTCATCAACTCATTGACGCATTCATAATTAGTCAAGAAAGGCCACAAAGGCCCACTTTCACCTAAAGTTGTTCTAAGCTTGCTTAGCTAAACGCGTTAATAGTTAATCTGAAGGAATAAACCCGGCAAGATGGCGAGCGTCTTTCACCAACCCAAATCATCGTTAAACGTTGTTTAAGACAATCGAGTTTGTCTAAACTTGAAATGTTGAGCGAAACGAATGAAAGTTGGACATTATGACGTATTTGGGCCATAGAAACGTTGAACAACAACCACAACCGCGCTTGATATCAGCAGATTGCCGCCTTGTGAATCTTTATCAGTGTCAGTTTTCGAATTCCTTGTTTTTATTATTTGCTGATTCCTGCGGTTTGTTTCGAGTTTTCCGGTTCCCTTCGTTTTATTTTGCTGAATATTTTCATCACCTACCTGTTGAGAAATTACACATCATCACTTTGAGCCACAACGAGCGCAATAACTCCAGTATTTCTCCAGACTCAAGTACCTTCCTTGATGTAGCCGCCTGAACGGTAGGAATTTACTTCGATAATTTGAATGATTACCGATGGATGTAAACTCGAAGATGAGGGCCCCCGATTTCACTTCACTAGAAATTTATTTTGGTCGAACTGGTCTTTTATGATGGTCAATTTGTATAATTGGCCCGAATAGAAACAACCAAGGAATGTAGGTTGCACTATTATGTTATTGAAAAAACCATTATTCATTTTAAATTAACGTGTTGAACTTATTTGTATGACGGGAACTCGAGGCGAGTGTCAATCTAGTCGAGCACTTGGACGACTCGGGGCTTGGAAAGGCGGAAATTCAGTAACGTACATAATCTCGGAACGTGGAATCCGATCCAGGATTCGATTCGGACGTCGTCGTCATCGTCAGACTAGTCAAAAATAATTCGAAATGCAAAAATAATTCGAAATGCAAAAATAATACGCAATTCCATTTCGAAAACAATCACAAATCAATGCGCGGCCATATTGAATTGGTAGTTAAACGAGGTTTCCTAGTTTATTCGGCCGATTTTCGACCGTTTAAACTCGAACCCCCCAAGATGGTGTTTAAACTCATAAATCGCTCTGGTGAAAGACGATTTTTACTGAACGTCGTTTATCTCTCGCCTCGTTTGGTTTAAACTCGTTTTGAATGTTTGGTGAAAGTGGGCCTAAAAGGGGCATTAGATAGAGTATCGTTGCGCTGATGAAAACGTGGGTATTTGTTAGGGTACTTGTTAGCTCTTACAGCCTCTAGTCAGGTTTAGTACCCAATCAACTTGAAGATGACGCATCAAACTTCGTGAGCATTCAATGAGTTATGTGCAACACATTGCAGACTAATTTTAGATTTACCGAGTGTTTTGTAGAATAATCTGTAGTTCTGATGACATCCAATCAGGTCATTTCCCCAATCAACTTGTAGATGAAGCTTCGTGCTACGTGCCACACCCTAATGGCTGAAGATAAAATGCAGACTAGACGAAATGAGCCGTTCAGCTGTCAAATGGGATAAGTCCATTTTTTTCCGATTTGTGTTTTATAGTGCCAAAAGGAGGGGTTCAGCTGTGGCCGAGCGAGTTCCGGCTTGTGTCCCTGGAGACGAGACTCGGACGGGTTGCGGGGCCGTAAGTTCGAGGCTCGCCTCGGGAGCATATTTTCGGGTAAGCCGATCGCAGTTCCCCCTCGTCCCAACCCAGGGCGGTGAGGCAATGGGAAGCCATGAGCGAAATCATCAGAACAAATTCTGATCTTCCCTTAGGAAGACAGCTGATGACGTCCGCGACGCCAGGAATGGCAGTCGGACGAAAATCCAACCTGAGATGGTTATTTACTTTACTTATACTTGCTCTTAGTGCCAAACGGAACAAAAGCTCATAGTCTTTCAGCTGAAGAACGGGCTAAGTCCTAGTTTGCTCGAAAAAGCCATCTGTCGAGCATAGTTTGTTTTGGAAACTGCCATATTACGTGAAGCTTTTAGTTGCCAATGGAATCATCTCCACTGGGAAGTTTTCGCGGGACATATCCCATTTTGCAGCTGAACGGATCAAATAGATCTGGAGAAGAGGAACCAAAGGATCTAGGTCTTATCAGTGACTCATTTAATGTGGAGGAAAACAACTCACACTTACACCATTGTTACGTTAAAATAAAAATATATTTAACCATAAAAATACTCACCTAAGAGTATTTTGAGGTGAAATACCTAATTTGTAACCACCCATTCAGTTTATCTCTATTAGTTAAGAGTTAAGCTTGGAGCTGTATTTTCTCCAAATTCTTCGACCGGTGCCCGAGTGGTTTCTGTTTTGGTCCCAACTTGTTCTTCCTCCACGATAAGAGATACCTAATTAGGAACCGGATGGAGCTCGAAAAATGTATCTTCAAATCATGCACGTTCGATTAAAAATGCTTTTCAACTTTTAATACAAAGCATATCAATATGACTTACTGAGACTCTCAAACTTAAGAAAAGAAACATAAGAAATATGTTATTTTGGTAGATATTGACAAAATCCGTAATATATTTCTATATTTTTCTACCTAATCAATTGATAGGTCTATCATTATTCGCATTTTAGTAGTAATTTTTCTCCTAACTAATTTTTAACCTAAACAAAGATGGTTAGTTGTTACAATGTGTAACACGGGAACCACGCTTATTTTGGCTTATTGATTTCCTATAATGAACCTTTGGATTCGAAAAATAAATTTTAACCCCCCTTATAATTTGACGGTTTACGTTTAAAGGTACGTAAAATCCAAAAATCTACCGTCTGCAAGACTTTACCAAGTTACCATGGATCAAATTTGGGATACCAGTTGTGCCTCGAAGCTTTTGGTTAGTGTCAGTCACCTATAAGGGCTGAAAAGTAGGGGTTGTCATTTTCATAGCGTCCTAGCCCGAAAACCGATGTAAAGGCATTGTTTTTTCGTCAATTTAAAATATCATTTAATTTTTAGGATCAAACGAGACCACACGGAGCCTTGTACTAGAAATCATTCGCTCACTACGAGGTCTTAAGGGTTATAATGAGAATAAATCAAAAACATGAATTTCAATCGCAAAGGTGGCCTAATTTCCATTCAAATTATAGCTGATCAAAAGTTCGATCGTTGTTCGTTTCTTTGAGTTCTACTTAGTTTTGCCTTCTTAGCACCAGTAATCAAATTTCCTGATAAAGACACCCACAACTCCCAGTTAGCGATTTTAATGCTAGTAGGTAGTACCTATCAGGAGAGCCGCTTTCTCTACAGTTTGGTGATCTATACAGTATAATAATAAACCAATGTGTAATCATTTCTCAGCATTTTACCATATTTGATTCCTCCCTTGAGTAGGTAAACCTGGAAAAAGCTTTTCCAGTACCCATGAAAAATAATTATCTGTTTTTATACGGTCTTGCCGGGTCCACTGCCTAAAACGGATGTTTTGTGGTCGGTTGGTGTGGCTCTTGATCCCAATTCCCACGGCATGTGATTCGACAGAAATGCTTAAACTCTAATTTCCCACTTGTTCCAACAATTGTATTTTAGGATATATTTCAAGATTTTGGTGTATTTTGGCCAACCAATGCCATAGAATTGCTAGTTTTGATCGGGATTTATGTGAAGTTTCTTAATTTGATGAAAATGGTATATTTTCAAGAGGGGGGGGGGGGGGTGTGATGGCTATCGTTATTTTAAAAACATGTACTTAGAATGCATTCTATCCAAATATGACTGGACGGAACCAGCAGCTTTTTATTCTGAAACAAATAAATAAAAACTAAAATGACAAATAAACTAAAACTGTTGGCCCAATAACAGTTCCCCCTTCAGTAGTATCAGACCTACCTCTACCAGGAACTGAGGGACAGTAAAGATCAGTTTCATGAATTAGTTCGGATATATAACAACTATTTTGTCAGATTTGATTTTAAATCTTACAGAAAAACAACCCAAGATGTTGATGAAATAAGAGTTGTGGCTGGAAGCATCCAAGAATAGTGGAAAATTTATATTTTTCAATGGTGTATTCTTGGATATCTTAATAGTCAGAGGGTCGGATGGTCTATTGTATAAACAATAGTTGAAGTATCAAGGTAGCCAAAAGAATATTGGTTTTGTATTAAAAATGGTTGAACAGTGTTGTAGAATGCTTAAAACATCGGACTTCAGGATATTAAGGGTTAAGCTCATAGAAATAAAAAACGGAGTTGAGAAGAACATTGTCTATTTCCACAAAAATAATGAGTTATAAGTTAAATCGAATTCGACGGTTAGGTGATCATCAGTAACAAACAATAACTTATTCTAATAATAATATGTTATTAGGTAGTTATTGTTAAGTTAATAAAAATATATTACTAGTGTATTAGTTGTCGTTGTTAATGATGAAGACCTAAACGTCGAAATCGATTTAACTTGTAACTCTTTATGGTTTTTCAAAAACTCGAGTGATTTTATTCGTACGCAAAAGCTCGTTGAAACTCGGCGGATATTGGCGTTACTCGACAGGATTCGACCTTACGTGCGATTGTCGGTAAATCCATCCAACTTCAAATGCTTGTTGCTCGACGGATATCATTCCGGTTATATTCAATCTTGCAATATACTTATATAGGAAGACATATTCATGTATTTATGAGTATTTCGCATTTATGAAAGCCTGGGTTTTTAATGAACCATAGTGTTTTGCTTTACTGAAAAGTTTTTTTTTTTCTAATTACGTACGTCTTGCTGTTTGGGCAGTTTCGACCATGCGACTTTTTGTTAACATAATTTTGCCATCCGATGAGAACGAAGTCATGGGCCGTTAGTTGAAATATTTCTACTTTTAAATACTCGACGCACCTAGCTGATTTGGGAGGAACAAAGTTCGTCATACGACAATTGATTGATTCATTGTTTAATAATGAATGAATCATTATTTGCTTATCATTGTTTCCAGAGACAGGCACCCAACTGTACTCGTTCATCCTTCCTCATTCACAATGACGACATCCAGAGCATACTGGATATGCACAATCAACTTCGAGAGTTAGTAGCCAGCGCGTGGTACACCGACAACACCCCGGAAAAATTGAAAAATTTTCCGAAATCTTCGAACATGCGTGAAATGGTATGATGTAAACATTCACTTCAACTATCCATGTACTCCAAGCTGAAGGCTAGATTAAACGCAAAATAATCATTCTAGGACTGGTAAATCCATAATATTTTCAAAAAATATCCACCTATGTAATATTATGGGCTCGGGAAAAGGAAAATGACTATAAGATTTGGGTAAGAGCGTGCACAAAACAGACGTAATTATCGCTAACTTTCGTTTCGATGACTTCTCGCCCATAATTCTCCTTTGGTCATATACTCTCGCTACTCATGTACGCATAGATTCACGTTTTATTATATTTCAGCGTTGGGATAAACAACTGGCAGATTCCGCTCTGGCATGGGCCAAACAGTGTACCGTCGGTCATGACGAATGTCGTGACCTGTGGTTGGATGGACGTCGAAAATTCGTTCTCAATGTACATGAAGTACCTTCTCAAAGTAATCACCCTGTTTTGAATGTTTCCGTTTTTCAATAATCGTTAGGAATATATAAAATATTAATCGTATCAAGCAGCACATCGAGAAAGATAACTACCAAGTGCAAATTGAAGGCATAGTTCTTTCTGGTTTATTATTTTCAAAATTGAAACGAGAATGGAAAAAAAATCTGCCAGGTGGGTGTGGCACATACTTTGTAGATTGTAGATTGTACCTGAATCTGCGGATCAGGGTGAGGGGAGCCCAAAAGCACTGAAGCCTGGTGGCTTATTGTGCTTCTCCGCAGATTCTATTGTCTAGTCAAACAGTCCTATCCCTTTAGAAAGGGCCAGTAGTGGTTTGGCTAGGTTAGTGCAGGGGAATGCCTCCATGGGTGTGGGTGACCCAAAGAGTTAGAACCTGCGGGTTGATAGAGGAAATACCTGCCTCGTATCAATAACCCGGTTGTAAGGACGATCCGATGCATAGTAGCCAATATCAAAACATGTCCCAACTGCATGTCAATGTCAAGAAGTAATGGCTGTTACAAGGAATTCACGTATGCGTATGCGCAGCAGCTACCATTGATCAAGGAGCAATGATTTGCATAGGAAACATCTGCACGCCAACCCGCAGAATCCCTGAAAATTTCACCGAAATCGGACAATAACTTCGTATAGTTTTGCCCGTTTCAAAGATTTCATGACAGACACACAGACAGACAGACACGGAACCAAAATTGTTTAGAAAGGCCGAAGCCGTGAAACCCGAGTGGAAATGTTGATTTCGGAGAACATTTTTGGGTAAACTCGGAAGCATAATTATGTAATAACCCTAAAATGTTAATGTTTTTTTTAAATTTTTTAATTTATTGTTTTCAATGATGAACCTTTGAAATAGACCAAGAAAAAAAATTAACACCCCCCCCCCCCTCAAAATTTAGGTACTGGTTTACGTTTCGAGGTACAGAAGGAAGCTTTTGGTTGATGTAGGTCACTTCTAAAATTAACGGCTAAAATTCTGAACACGCCCTAGCTTAAAAAATTTTGATGTTGTTTTTTTTTTTCAATTCAAAATACTATTGAATTTTTAGAATCGAATGAGACCACGCAGAGCTCTGTAGGACCAACCATTCGCTCCCTGTGAGAATTTAAGGGTTGGTCTTACGATATATCAGAAACACGAGTGTGAATCGCAAAAGAAATCTAATCTCCGTTGGAAATTCAGCTGACCAAAATTGTTTTTCGTTTTTCTATGTACTTTGCAGGTGAGTGATCTGTACTGAAAATAAAGAACCTTTGTGTAATAAATTGTAGCGTTTTAAATTATTTTCATTGGTTCTGTATGGGTGTACTTGTACCGGCATATTGGAAAGATTTTAGTGGTCGAGATTAATGAAGGTCACTATACTGTGTCTTGAAACTTTATACTCGTATCTTTAGAAGTTTGTTGGCTTCAGTGGCGGCTGGTCAGGGTAGGCAAGGTAGGCACCGCCTAACCTGCAATCTATACTTAAAAAACGCTTAATTGAAAAAAAAATATTTTAATTAAAAAAATAAAAATAAATAAAATTTTTGAAAAAAAGTTGAGTTTTCTTTTCTACATTAAATTAATTATTCTTCGAAGTTGCTGAGTAATGGTTATAGAACTCAATCTCACTTTGCTCAATGGGAAATAAAGTCAACTTGAAAGTGGAATGAACCAGCAGAAAGGAACCGTCCTATGAACCGTTCTATGAACCAGCAGAAAGGAACCGTTCTATGAACTACACCCCCCTTCCCCCCGCCATAAGAGCGAGGAACAAAGGCTCCTTAGGCGAAAGCGCGTTTTCGCCTGACATGCCATTCATCAGAAAAAGAATCCATTGATAAAGAATAGGCTAAGATAGACGATCCCCTCCCACTAGTTAGGCGATGGGAGCTTGGAGGGGAGTTTCGCCTTTCCCGATTTCGCCCTCCCCTCTAAGCCACCCCAGTGTTAACTTCTCCCAGAGTTGACAACCCTACTGATAAATCCGTATATCTACGAATTTTTGGTTCTCATCCCAAATAACCGATTTTTCATCAAAATCAAGGGATTTTTTGACTTGATTCATTTTTGAACTCTCGAGCTTTGTATAGTATTTATAAAACGTAAGGATTTTCACTCTTAATCTCGGATTTTTCAAGGGTTAATTAGGCTTGAGTATGGAGAAATCTACCCATAGGGTTGGCAACTCTGTACTTCATGCCTTCTTCGTATTTACCCTTCCCCTCCTTTCTTATCAGAACTCGGTCTGAACTTTTTGCCCTTTGCCTTCGACTGTTTACCTCCCGTTTTAATTTTCTCGGTGGCATTCGCGTTTGTGATCGTGATATCGTGATGGATGTTATTTTAGCCCTGCTTGATCAGCCATTCTCGCGATGGAAAGAAGAAGATAAGCAAATCTTGGTGAGAAATGGACGGCCAATTCCGCAGGTTAATTTATCTAGTAACGACCACAAACAAGGTAAAACCTATACTCGTACTTTCACTAGATCCTGGCTCGATAAATACAAATGGATTTGTATAAGTTCTTCCAAAAATGCATTATTCTGTTGGCCGTGTTTATTGCTGAATAATTGTAAAAGTCCGTGGAATTCTTGTGGCTATTCTGACCTCAAAAATGTATCTACTGCCATAAAAAAACACAATGACTCGAAAGATCATTTAGGTGCCACAGTTTGTCTGAAAAGACTCGAAAATAACTGTTCAACCGTTGCCGAAATGCTTGATGTCCATCATAAAATCAGCAAGGCTGCATTTAATGATAAAGTTAGTCTGAATCGTAGGGTAATGGCAAATATAATAGACACAGTTATTCTTCTTGGAAAAACTGAGCAGCCTTTCAGGGGTCATGATGAATCAACAACATCTTTGAACAAAGGTAATTACGTTGAGACATTACAAACTCTTATTGATCACAATTCAGCTGATGTGAAAATTCATTACAATTCTATGAAGTCCATTTTTTCTGGAAATTCCAAAACTATACAGAATGAAATTATTGAAGTTTTAAACACAGTCTTGCAGGAATCAATAACATGTGCTATTGATGGGGCTCCATTCTTTTCTATTCAAGTAGATGACACTACTGATATCACCCAAAAATGCCAATGTACCATGATTGTTAGATTCGTTAATCCTATTGGTGAAATTGTTGAACATTTTCTGGGCTTCGTTGATGTTAGTACAGGCCGAGATGCTCAGAGTATGTTTGTACATCTCAACAATCAACTTTCGAAGTACAGTTATAAGGATAAGCTTGTTGCCCAGTGTTACGACGGTGCTAGTGTGATGTCTGGTCATCTGAATGGTCTGCAGAGTAAAGTGAAAGAAGTTGTCCCACAAGCATTGTTTGTTCACTGCTATGCTCATCGACTTAATCTCGTACTTCAAGACAGCTGTAAAGGAATTCGCGAATGCCGTATATTTTTTGCTACCCTTTCTGGAATTTCCACTTATTTTCGTGGTTCGTCAACAAGGACACAGGTAGTTGATAGAATTGTTGGCAGGAGAGTACCACAAGTCGGAGCGACCAGGTGGTGCTCTAGGTCCAGAGTCATATCATTGATAACATCAGAGTGGGAAAGTTTCATACTAGTTTTTCAGGAATTAATCCAAGATCCGTCCTCCACGAATGAAACCACTCTTGGAGCAGATGGATTTTTGGGAAAATTTAATGATTTTGATTTTGCATTTATGGCACAAATTTTCAATGACATATTCATCCATACTGATATTCTTTTTGATGTGCTTCAGAAAAAATCTCTGGATGTCACGTACTGTTTGAGAAAAATTAATGAAACCAAAATTTTGATTGAAATTAAGAGAAGTGAAGACCATTTTCAAAAATTCTATGACCTGATATCTCAAACCTTAGATATTCCTTGCAAAAGAGGAGTGTCAAATCCAGAATCGCATAAATTTAATTTAAAACGTTTATATTTTGAAATTATTGATTTTATTACCTCTCAAATATCTTTAAGGTTTGGTGATATGAATAAGCTGAAGTTTTTTGAATTGGCAGATACTTCCTCTTTTTCAAAATACTGTGATAACTTCCCTTCTGACGCATTGAAAGCACTTAGCACTGCCTATCCTTCTTTATTCTTAGATCTAACTAAATTGAAAAATGAGTTATCATTCATCTATCACGATAAAGACATGAACAAACTGTCCCCACAAAATATTCTGAAATATCTGGTTGAAAAGGATTTACAAGGCGTACTTAGCGAGGGTCACAAATTCTTTTCATTGATTTTAACAATACCATCTTCCTCGTCGTCCGCAGAGCGAAGCTTCTCATGCTTGAAACGGGTAAAAACGTATTTGAGAAATACGATGGGCCAAGAAAGACTTAGTGCATTGGCGACGTTTTCCATAGAAAAGAGATTATTGATGGATTTAAAAGCGAATGGGGCTCTTCATGAAGTAGTTATAGAGAATTATGCTAATCTTAAAGACAGAAAGATAGATCTCATCTTCAAACTCTAGTCATGAAGTAGTTATAGAGAAGTATGCCTATCTTAAAGGCAGAAAGATTGATCTCATCTTCTAACTCTAGTCATGAAGTAGTTATAGAGAAGTATGCCTATCTTAAAGATTGGAAGATTGGACTCATCTACTAACAAAGCCTGTAGGACAACGCCTCTCTTGTAGGATGGGTGCTACCACATATATATAATATTACCTAGATCAGATCCCAATTCAGATGCATGCCATATCTAGTATGTACGATGGTATCTCTGATCTTATAGGATCATTAGGTATTTAACCCCTACTAAGAGGAATATTTAAGAGTGGTTGAGTTATTGGAAGTATAATAATGAAGTCAATAGACTGAAGGAGGTCTGATAACACAGTCTGAAAAAAACAATTATGCTGTGATAATGCAAATTACCTAGTTTACCAAAGTCACCTAATTTCAAACAAGTAAGCTACTGACGGGACCAAACGTACCTTCCTTCAGTTTCCTATAAAATGGTTAATCTGTCTTTTGGTAAGATCCACATGGATGGGTGGTTGGGGTGGATCGGGTGGGACACGGATCTGGTGCGCCTCCCCGGGGCGTGTCCTGGTTACTGGCCCTTTATACATTGAAAGGGCTTGCTGAGCACCAGATGTATCATTGATTAACATAAATAAATTAGTGATCAATAAATTCATGAAATTATTGTCAGTTCATTGAAATTGCATCGTTGTCTGAGATTCAGTAGCTTTCTTGTTCCATGAGTCCATCTACCGACCCCCCCCCCCCCTTTTAAGCTTACGTTTGTCGCCTACCCTGTAATGATCTATCAGAGCCGCCACTGGTTGGCTTGCAAGATTTCAAGATACGTAGAATCCCAAAATCGAACAAATAATTGTTCGTCCTTTCACCGTACGCAGCAATTTTCCCAGTTCCCACACACCGATTATGATGAAATTCGGTATGTCGCACCAATTTGGGTCTAATTGTGCCCGAAGCTTTTGGTTGATGTTGGTCACTTCTAAGGGTTGAAAAATAGGGATTTTCTGATAGCACTTGCTCGAAAACTTACAATATCTATTAGTTTCCATTAGTTAGAAATTTCCACCAATGATGCTAATTTCAGTTCCCACACACCGATTATGATGAAATTCGGTATGTCGCACCAATTTGGGTCTAATTGTGCCCGAAGCTTTTGGTTGATGTTGGTCACTTCTAAGGGTTGAATAATAGGGATTTTCTAATAGCACTTGCTCGAAAACTTACAATATCTATTAGTTTCCATTAGTTAGAAATTTCCACCAATGATGCTAATTTTTTCTTAGAGATACAAAATTTAAAAAAATTTACGAGCCAGTTTTTTCTATCGAAGGAGCGATTGATTTGTCCTGTAGAGCTCCGGGTGGTCCAAAAAAAAATGTTTGATTCAATACTGTTTTTAATTGGTGAGTTTTCGAGCTGGAGCACTCTTGAAAATTTCAACCTTTAATTTTCACACCTTAGAAGTGACATCAACCAAAAGCTTCGTGGCACAACTGGACCCCAAAAGGAGCCCATATACCAAATTTCAGCCAAATCGGTCAATGGTTGCTGAGAAATCATACGGCGTACGACGGACTGACCGAATATTTTTCATTCGATATTTGGATTCTACGTAGGTACCTTGAAACGTAAAACATCAATTTTTAGGGGGGTTGAAATTGTTTTTTCTTGCTCGATTCTAGTGTTTCTTTATTGAAAATAATAAACCAAAACTGTTGATTTGTCAATTGACAGCAATTTACTTTTTTAAACTAAGGAAATGAACATAATTGAATCGTCAACATCAATCGAAGTCTAACAACAATTCAATTTCCACCAACTACTTTTTAGTGTGCAATATATTTCGTGAAAGGAAGCTATACTGCCCTCCCAACTTGAACTCAAAAGAGCATCGAAATATACAGAAAAAATTGTGACTATCAACCAGCTTCTATTGTTTTGTAGGTGTTTAAGAGAAGGTATCATAATATGATTAAAATATTATTTTTTCATATTTAGGTTTTCAGTAACATGAACCGAATACTGAGTAGTGAACATAAGGTTCGTGAATTCAAGGTTCTGTCTATTCCAGATCTCATGAGAGCTTCCCAAATGTACTCTTCGAGAGAGTGGTACACAGAGACAGAGCAGCCTCACATCCAGACATTTTTTGACGAGTGGATTGACGAAGTATCGAATTTCAGCAAGACAACCATACAACATTATGTTGAAAGCGAAAAGTAAGTATGCTATCATTCGGTATTAGACAAAATTGAATCGGGTATTATCTCAAAAACTCGCTCCTACAGTTGCTTCCATTCATTGTTGGAAGACTGCTCTGTCTTCCATCCATAATTTCAATCAAAATCTCAATAATAACAATACTTTGAAGCGAAGAGTTGATAAAAAATGTTTCATTGAAAATCAAGGTCCACCTTCATATCTTTGGATTGTGATTGCGGTGAAATCAAAACTCACTCCTCCTTATCTCTTGTCTTTTTGGTTTATTATTTTCAATTATTCACAAAAGAGGGCAAAAGAGGGCCGTTCAAATTTTAGCTGACTGAAATGCGATCGATGTTTTTCTTGATTTTGGATAGTTGGTGGCTTTGAAGACGAGTGATCTATGTAGAAAAATAATAAACCATTGTGTAATAATTTGCAGCGTTTTTTTTTTCATTTATTGTCGTTCGGATTTTCAGTGTGTTGACCCATCACTTTGTACAACTCATCTGGGCGCGAACGTACATGGTGGGTTGTGCTATGGTCAGCTGGAACATCCCCAAGAAACCCGGTTACAGAACTCTCTTCTTGGTTTGCAACTATGCGCCTCGAGGAAACATCGACCAGCAGCCAATTTACCTGGTTGGAGGTCCTTGTGCTGAATGCGAACCCTTGTATGCTCGTGGCGACCACGGGCAGAAATGTGGTGACAAGCTTCCGACTCTTTGTCAGAGTATGACGTTCTTAGTGCAGCTGGATGCTCACATTCTTTACCAAAATTCCTGATGAAATATGGAGTGTATCAGTCAGCAATTTAGTGTTAATTTTTCAATATTTTGTTTGTGATTGTTGCAGCGTCGAGTACAAACGCATTGGAAATCGATCCGGAATTCCTGATCCTGATCCTCGTAGTTTCACGGATAATAAATGTGAAGTTATTTTACTGGTATTTTTTTGCAACTTACAGCAATGTGGTTCTAATGCTGAGAATATAGTGCATAGTTTTCGGAAGCTTTTTGAATGGCACATCCCATTATAGTTTGCAGTGTGGATCCCACCACAATTCACGAATTTTGGATGTAATGTTTTGTCCAAGTTGCAAGATGTTTTCACAGCTCACATAACGCAGCAATTTATTTCAGTAATTTTCTGAGAGTCTAAACCGCTGACAACGATGACATTGAACGACTGACCTTGGCGGCTTTGGCCGTTCAACTTTGAAGACAAACGATCTAATTTAAATATTTTGTTCTTGGAGTTTGAGTCAACAAAGAACAGAGTGAGTGGTGTTTCTGAGATCGGGTGAAGCTCGGGAACCATTTGAATAGGCACAATTCGTACAATGGTAACTCTTTTTGGACTGGTTCTATATTAGTTGATGGGTGCAATCCTCTTATGACTACATGGGTCGGCTGATATGGGCATATATGTGTTCCTCACTTTGTAATGACACTTTACAAAAAATTTAAAAAAATACATTCTACGAAAAATCAACCTTCTAAGAGGTACAGAACTGCTTCCAACAGAAATAACTGGAGGTTTGGGTAATTATTGACAAATTGTTGTTGAAATTCTTCTGAAAACGAAAGTGTTCTTCTGAAGCTCAAAAAAAAAAAAAAAAAAAAAAACTGCAGTGTTCGCGAATACGGAAAATTGATGCCACTTTGAGGAAGCGTACGATCATTACTATACGGGTAACTACGTCGTAATACGTCGCAACTTGTTAACGATAGATTTCGGTAATACGTTATATTGGGAAGTATTGCGCAAGAAATGTGACCGCGAGCTTGGTGGACTTGAAGATTCCATTATTCAAACTTCAGTGTGGTTGATGATGTGATGGAAAATAAACCAAAAAATGCTGCATATTATTACATAATGGTTTATTACGTTATTGTTTAGATCACCCGTCTTCATAGAATTCGGCTTTTCCATCAAAGGAGTCTCCGATAGTGAATCCCCCGCTTTTCGCTGGCAATTATTGTCCAATTTTGATGATTCCAGCGGCAATCTTTTAGTTGTTCAATTCCCTAGGTACATGCACTAATGAATTTAGAAAATCCTGGAAGAAAAACCAGAAACATGAAAATTGGATGAGTACTTCCTGAGAAAAAATAGGAAAGACTGTTCATGAAAACTGACCAGGTATGAGAGGCCTGGGAATGGGGAATTCACTGTGGGTGGTGGGTGGGAAGGGGCTCCGGTTCGTATGAGATTAGACTAACACGGAACGAGGAATGAACGGCGACAGGCCTAAACCTGAGAACACTTCCTAGAAACAATGACGCAAGCTATGATAGCCTTTATCACAAAATTTCGTTCTTCGTTGCTTGTGAAGTTTAACTGAGTGATATGACTACATTCAAAGAAGCGAACCTGTTCTAACCGGCTTACTCTAAAAGAAGTAAATTTCAGTAAATCTAAAGGTAGTAAATTGCAGTTATCAGACAGGTAGGGGAAAAATTATCTTGACAGCCGATTCCGACCTTACCAATCGGTCGGATAAGGTTGGTGTCGTCGCATAATTGTCTGCTCTTTTGAAATGTAATTGGTAAAATTTCTTGATTTACGCATAGTTTACAAGTCCAAAAATGTTGAGGTTTTCAGGCTTCCAAGAGTTTTTTTAGGAAAAAATTTGATTTGGTTCGCTTAGTGTCTCATTATCTGGGTACCAAGACACTAATTCAAATTTAGAAACATAAAATGTGACCTTTTGCAGGCACTGAAGTCTAGATTGACTGGACTGCCTATAATGCACAGGATAATAAACCGACCTAAAATCCACCAACCACCGACCTACTTGCAGTAACGGAACCAATATTGTCCTTCCTACATTCGTCGATTAGGTTATAAAACTATTCCTCACCCAAATTTGGTTAGCCAAAATTGTCATTAGGATGTCCTCCTCCTGGTTTTTATTCATGGTGATACATTTAAATTTTGTTTCTTGGAGAAAAATAATGCAAACAAATGGAATGTAAACAGAATTTTTTAGAATAACACTACTCGTAGGTAGTAAAATAATGACACTTCTGGCAGTGGTATTCGTCATAATGCCAGTTGCAGCACAAAAAATCACAATCGAACGAGAAACTGTTCGTTTCAAAGTTTTGAAAGAAGAACCACTGGACGGCGCATCAGCCAATATTTTGAGAAAAAGCTATGAAAAAAGATATCAAGATGAAACCAACAAATACTGCAACATAATTTGTGAGAATGGTGCGGAACACACAATGTGTAAATATAAGGTGCGCCCGTATTATTTTCACTTTCGAGTTTGAGAGGGCTTGAGCGCTTATCTCCGGCCTTCCTGTGTGATTTGTTGCGGTAGTGTAGTGAACTCGGTTTTCGTTATTTTCAACAAAATACCGAGATCAAATGAATTCTCAAAAAAAAATGTTAGGGAACCACCAGGTAGGCGTTTTTATATTAAATCCGGTCGTCCAAGAACCTCTCAGGAGGACCTAGGCAACTCCGTAGTGGAACATGTCCATGATGAACCTAGAAGAAGTGAATATGGTTAGTACTCCTCCCTCAGCTTCCATACAAACATTATTTTTCGAGAGAAAATTATCATTAACTATTGCTGGTTATGATTATTATGAGACTAAAAACACACTTTACATTGATATTGAATCCTTCGCAGGCGCCCTCTCTAAACTAGTGAGCTGCAAAGTACGTGGTATTTGCTGTGGAAGTGCTTTCCAATGTCCTTTTAAAATAATTCTTGGAGCAATCGATTCAGTACATTGTGTAGATTAACTTAGAAACATTTTTAAAGAATCGATTTTTTGTTCAAAAAAATTTCCGTCTACCCTTAATTGTCTTAGTTGATTATTAATTTGATGAGAAATGTGGTAAGAATCCAACCTGCAAAAAGCTCAGACAAAACCTTATTATATTGGTTATCGTTGAGAATGATCCTGTACATCTGGATCGATCGAATCTATTAATTGCTATGGAAAATCTTCTACATGAATATTTATCAAAAATGGATGTCATCACCTTACTGGCTCCATGAATGCTATACCACATTAAATAATTCCGTTCTAAGTAACACAGAATAGGTGAGCCGATAAATTCCCTCAATTTTAGTTTGACGATCAATTCGCACTGCGAGTTCTCAAGGGGCGCTTATCAAAGTTTTAAAATTACGAGTAAACACGCTTGAAGATTTTACTTTATTTCCCAACTCAATTGTGTCACTGTTATTTTAGCTAGATTTTTAATTTCTTTCGCATTCTGTTGAGAATTTAGTGTACTATTGAAGGAACTAAGAACTGAATCGGATCCAACCAATAATATAGGGAGAAAGACGTAAAATCACCAAAAAAACGTTGGAATTTGTAAAAGCGCCCCTTGTGTTTTCTTGCTTTATCAAGTTGAGCCCATTCTCATAAGACCCTTTGAGAAAAAAGTTGCATATTTTTTATTGAGAAAAAGGTGTTTCACAGAAAATTCTGGGCACAAGGGGCGCTTTTTCTAAAACGCCTATTGGCCACCTACCCGAACATGACATCGCATTGTGATGCGCTGCCGACCAACTGAGGGTCTCATCAAACGCCCCTTGGTTATGAACTTTTTGCTCTGTTTCTCTAAATTCCATAAGGGCTTATAGTGCTCTCTTTCGGTAACGGATGGAGGTATCGAAAAGCCAGTAGTACCAACGTGTAGATCTTGGTTTTGCGGTTCCGATAGCGTAATTTCAAAAAATGAGGTACAAGGGGCGCTTTTTGTAAAACGCCCCTTGTGAACTCGCAGTGCGAATTGTACAGTAGGTAGTTCAAATTAATGCTTTTTATTTACTATTTGCAATGGATAAATTCAACCGAACATTCACAAAAACTACGAGCTACCAAACAGTCGGTTTCATGAACTGATCTTTTTCTCTTGTCACGAATAAAGTCACTCGCGACGAGATTGTGGAAAACAGTTTCAATAAAAAACGGAGTTTGAAAGAACGTAGTCTATTTCCACGAAAATAATGAATTACAAATTAAATCGATTCCGACGGTTAGATCATCATCAGTAACAAACAATAACTGTTGTTGTTTGTTACTGATGATGACCTAATCGTCGAAATCGATTCAACTTGTTATTCATTATTTTCGAGGAAATAAACAACGTTCTTTCAAACTCCTTTTTTAGGACGTCCCACAGTAAGACTTGGGCGTCCTTATGCGATCGATCTGGGGTGAAGGAAGACAACACTCAACAGAAAAAAAAATAACCACACAGTAATCCGTTTTAGACCATTCTGAATCCAAATCCGCGAAAAAAACCATAGGTGTATGTCTGTGTGTGTATGTGTGTGTGTGTGTAACAAAATCTTGTGTACTCTGCACAGGCCTTAGTTCTCAACCGATTTTCCTGGTTCTTTTTTTGTTCGTCGCGGAAAACTATCTAGTTGTGCACTACGTCGCCGGAATTTCGAATTTTGCCTTTTAAGGGGAGGAAAGGGGGGGGGGGGGGTAATGCTCGAAAAACGTGCGTTTTTGGGCATAATCTTGTGTACTCTGCCCAGGCCTTAGTTCTCAAACGATTTTCGTGGTTCTTTTTTCGTTTGACGCGAAATACTATCTAGTTGTGCACTACGGCGCCGGAATTTCGGTTTTTGCTTTTTAAGAGGGGGGAAGGGGGGTTAATGCTTAAAAAAACGTGCGTTTGCTTGCATAATCTTGTAAACTCTGCCCAGGCCTCAATTTCCAACCGATTTGCGTGTTTCTTTTTTTTGTTTGACTCAAATAACTTCCGAGTTGTACATGATTTTACCAGAGTACCAAAATTCGCAAGGGGAGGGGGTGAGTGGGGGGATAATATTCACAAAATATCCGATTTTTTAATATTTTGGTTCCTTTACTACTTACTAATTGTACCCAAGCTTTGAAATTGAGGAAAAATTCTCATTTTACCCCCGAATTTTCATGAATTATTCTCTGTACCACCATGGAACTAATAGTGGTGCCACCATGGTGCCAGGACATGGTGCCATGATGCCATAAACCGCTTATTTCGTGATTTTTTTTTTTTTTTTGTGTGTTTCACCTTGAATACGGATGTGAACTTCGACGGACTGCCTACCAAAACTTACAGATGAAAGTTCAATTTTACGACGTATTTCCGCTTTGGTGCCAGACTGGCACCATTGCTGGCGTTAGGGAGGCGGTGGGGGGGGGGGGGGGGGTGAATTCGAATTCGCATGTTGGGTATCGTAGATCATGGATTTTAAAATGCTCTTCAGATTAGAGGCTCCCATGCCGCTAGAAGTGCTATGGTTTATAATGGTGGGGGGGTCACTATTTCTTCCCTAAAGTAATAAATAAATTACATCGAGTGAAACAGTTTTATTTCGCCTAGAATACGGATGTGAACCTCGACGGACTACCTACTAAAACTAATAGATGAAGGATCAATGTTACGACGTATTTCCGCTTTGGTGCCAGACTGGCACCATTGTTGGCGTTGGGGAGGTGATGGGGGTGGGGGGGGGGGTGAACTCGAATTCGCATGTTGGGTATCGTAGATCATGGATTTTAAAATGCTCTTCAGATTAGAGGCTCCCATGCCGCTAGAAGTGCTATGGTTTATAATGGTGGGGGGGTCACTATTTCTTCCCTAAAGTAATAAATAAATTACATCGAGTGAAACAGTTTTATTTCGCCTAGAATACGGATGTGAACCTCGACGGACTACCTACTAAAACTAATAGATGAAGGATCAATGTTACGACGTATTTCCGCTTTGGTGCCAGACTGGCACCATTGTTGGCGTTGGGGAGGTGATGGGGGTGGGGGGGGGTGAACTCGAATTCGCATGTTGGGTGTCGTAGATCATGGATTTAAAAATGCTCTGCAGATTCGAGGCTCCCATGCCGCTAGAAATGTTATGGTGGATAAAGGTGAGGGGGGGGGGTCACTATTTCTTGAATAAAGTAATGAATAAATTACATCGAGTGAAACAGTTTTATCGCTTACCAACTGGTTTAACTGATCTAATGCTTATCCAATGGGAAGTCCCCTGGAATGCATGCATTACTAAACAATATGTTTTATTCTTCTCTTGCCTCTTCCATTAAAACTTTGGACATATCGTTCTTTTCTAAAAATAACATCCCTTATTACAGCTAAAGTGCTTTGGCATCTAACCCTCGACTGATGTAGAGAGTAAGTAGTTTTTCGTTCAGCAATACATTAATTTTATCGGTAATCTGAGTGAATTTAAATTTACAGAATGAGACCAGCGATTATGACGACGTCCATGCACTTTTGAACGAAGCATCGAAAAGACATATTCTATCTAGTTTCAACTTAATGAGGAATAAATTTGCAGGCTCAAATGAATATCTGCTGAACTTGCCGATGGCTGCTAATATGAGAGAGATGGTAAGAATAGAGGGTGATCCAATGTTGACAACAAGTGTTTTGGTGAGTCATTAGTGATGAGTGAGTAAATGAGAGTGTGAGAGGAGTGGAGCACATCAGTTTAGTGAGTGAGATGTTGCAAGTACACTGAAGAGAAGATCTAAAGAGTCATTCAGCCCACCACTAGTGTTGATACTTACGAGGTGCCAGAGATCGGAACCTCCTGCGGCCAAATTTTGGTTCATTATTCTCAATAATGAATGATGAATCGAGCAAGAGAAATAAATTTAACACCCCTTCCTTCAAAATTTGATGGTTTACGTTTCAAGATATAAAGATTTCAAAAATCAAATAAACAATAGTTCCGTCCGTCCGTCATTCACACTCTACACGCCACTTTGCCAAGTTCCCATTGACCGATTTTGATGAATATTCCATTTAGGGTCTATTTGTGCCCCGAAGATTTTGGTTATTCTGAGTCACGTATAAGGGTTAATAGATAGGAGAAAACATTATCGAAACGCCCTCGCTCGAAAACGTTTGGTACACAGGTATTGTTTTCTCACTTGTTGAAAGTCTAGAATTGTAAACATTTTTTGACATAACCAATAGCTTTGCCAGACAAACCGTTCGCAGTCTATGAGGACTATCAACGATTTAATAGGTGAATGAATAAATACTGTTGTTTTTTCATCAATTTGGGATGGCGTTCACGTTTTAGGAACAAATGAGACAATCCAGAGCTCTGAAGGATGAACAATACCTACCGAATTTGAGTTTCTCTATTTTTTGAGCCGCTTAGTCTAGATATCAATTACTTGGCCAAAAATGGGACCTTTTCTCGTTTCTTTGAATAGAACTTCCAGTCAGTTGGCTTTCTTAAGGGGGTCTCAGTCGGTCGCCGTTCGTAACTCGTTCCAGGATAGTATTTCCCTAAATTACCGGCGCTCAAACGTTGAAAGTTGTACTTAAATTTGAAATTTTCAAGGATTTTCGAGATTCATTAGTGCATCAGCCTGGAGAATCGAAAACTAAAATATTGCCGCTGGAATCATCAAAATACAACATCAATTGCTGGTGGAAAATAGAAAAAACCTAACTAAATAAACGGTTTTTCCCATTCTTCCTTTCATCAACTAAAACCAGATTTCTTAATGAAGTTTGGGGTAAAGGTGGTTTGCTTGTAGGTAACTTCTGTCAAAATAAATTAGCCTTAAGCGATAATATTAGCGATATTATTAGCCTTAAGCGATAATATGATTGGTTGGCACTTTTTCCTGGTGATCTTTACAGAAAAATAGTAAACCTGTAACAGTTTGCCGCGCTTTTGAGTCTAATATATGACCAAAGAATGACGAAGAACTGCTTCTTTATTTCTGTATTGCTTATCACTTATTGTTAATAATTACTTACGGAAAATAAGCGTGTGGAATAATCATCGCACATCATTACACATACAAACATTGCACTCACAATCTTTGCCATCAGGTGTGGAATGAAGAACTAGAGATGATAGCTCACCGATGGTCCACGCAATGTAAAGGATATTCAGACGAATGCAGAGACATCATATTTGAAGGTGAGCAGTTCATCAATAATGATTCTTTTCCATCAAGGAGTATTAATTTCGAAATACTGCACACTGAATCAACTTCTACTACTTTCCAGACAAACCGCACTCCCTCTATGTTTCACAACTAATTCATGAAACGAATGAAACTGGAGTGGACGTATACAAAAATGCTCTCAAAGCATTCGTATCATGGAGTAAGGGGTATCGGTACTTACATATCGGTCGGATAAACCCCTTCCGAGAATCACCCATGGATAAGTGAGAGAATCACGTATTTACAATCATATTCTGAAGATAAATAGGCTGCAAACAAGACAATTTAGACAACAGACATTGTTGAGCATTATTCTCTTCATGATCAAAAAGAATCAACAGATCCGGTGTGACTCGAACCTACAATCCTCTGATTCACAGACAATGTCTTAACTAACCACGAATCATGAATGGTTTATTTATGGGAATATTTGTACAGAACAATCATACATTAGAATAATGCGGATTCACAATACCGGCCTAGTAGCTCCTATTTACTGTACACATAAATGAAAGTCGTGTGTTATGATGCGAGGGGTACCGAATAAGATTACAACTCTCCTGAAGAGTATTTGTCAAGGTTGGCATACGATCCTAACGATAAAGCGCTTTGAATTATTTCTATTCTATATATAGAATAGAGATATATTATCATTTTCATGTATAGATCACTCGTCTGCAAAGATCGCAGTTTTGCCATTGTCACTATTGCTTGCAATTTTCTCACTTTCCAAAGTTTAAAAAAAAAAAAAGGTTCTCCAAAATCAAAATTTCCACTCGCCTTTTACGTTTTAGACCTTTCTGAACAATTTTGGTTCCGTGTCTGTCTGTCTGTATGTCTGTCTGTCAGTCATGAATTCCTTGTAACGCGCATAACTATACGAAGTTATTGTCCGATTTCTATGAAATTTTCAGGGAATGTGCGGGTTGGTGTGAGACGGTCCCCTATGAAAATAATCATCCTTGGACTGATAGAAGCGACTGGGCATGCGCAAACGTGAATTCCTTGTAACAGCCATAACTTCCACATTAAATGGCAAATTTTGCCATCCGATTTTGATGAAATGTTCAGGGATGTAACAGATCAGTATTTTGATGGTCCCCTATGAAAATCATGTCCTTCGGACTGATAGTAGCCACTGCGCATGCGCAAACGTAAAATCCTTGTAACAGCCATAACACTTACATTTTTCATCCGAATTTGATGAAATTTTCTAGGATTCTCCAGATTAGCGTGGAGATGGTCCCCTATGGGGGTAGTAAAAGGTACTTAGAGATTGGTGTTTTGAGATTAACTACTAAGATCGTATCTATAAATAGATGAGAGGAAGCTATGTGCCACACCCACTTGGCAGACGTTTTTCTTCCTCAGCTGGTGCCGTGGCTGATGAAGTTTATTGAGTGAACTAGGTAGTGATGGAACCTGCCTGGAAGTTTGATCACAATATAAACCTTTTTTCGATTTTTAGCAGCAGCAGCTATTACCTTATATGCTGGATATCCCTCGTATAAAATATAAAAGTCCAACCGTTTGTATATGTCGCGCAAACGTGAGAGACCCGGGTTCAATTTCAGGCCATGACACAAAATTTTCTTTTGAATTTAAAAAAATGAGGTGTTTATATGTAATTTTGTTGTTGACATTATATATGTTACGGTATTACGATTACGGTTTACTCTTCACAAATGTAAGATTTGTTTTTGCTTGCTTTTAGCTGGTTTTTCAGCTAGTCTTGAATAAAATGAAACTAAAAAGGAGTTTTTAGCAAGAAAAGATTTAAATAATTTTTTGATGTGAAAATTACATTTTTTTTAAGGTAAGCTGTCGGAATTGTCCTCTATCATTTCGGTTATGCTTTTGAAACAAGTAGCGTCCATGGTCCGTTTGATTAGGCCAACTTTCATATATATATAGAGCAAGGCTGTGGGTAATTGTTCTTCTTATTGTTTGTCACAGAATCCATAATCCCAATTCCTTCGCTCAGTTGGTTTGGGCGAAAACGTTCATGGTCGGTTGCGCAATGACCCTATGTCGGTCAAAATCCACGAACGTTTCGCGAATTGTCACTGCCTGTAACTTCGCCCCTGGAGGGATGATATCCGGGAAAAGCGTCTACAAGGCCGGAGGTCCATGTTCCCAGTGCACCAAGTTGTACTTGAACGGGACTGGCGGCAGTTTTTGCAGTGAGGAGTACAACAACCTCTGTGCAGGTGAGTTCTAGGTAACACAAGCTGGTATTTAAACCATGTTTGAAGCGTAAATTGAGAGAATGCGACTCAAAGAAAATATTCGTTTCCAATTTTGATTCCTATCTAATTAAAAAATATTTTCCACTTCCAAATGCTTAGTTTTGTACCAGAAAACTACAAGCAGCAAAAATGTACTGCATTCAAACCAATTTTGATTCGAGGGGGGCGAAAGCAAATCATCTGTCTTGAGTTCCCTGGAGATAATTATCTTTGACTCTCTAGACAGAAGGGAATGTAGCAGAGGTCTAGTCTAACAGACACGTTTGATCTTGTACTCGGAAAGATACTCCAATCTTCAAATTGGACTATAACTTCTTATACAAGAATTTCATGAAATAATGACAGCCACAAATTCCAAATTGTTCAGAAAGATGTAAAATGTGAGTAGATTTTGATTTAAGGAACTTTTTTTCAACCTTGAAATGTGAAAACAATGCTTCCGCTACCTAGGTAGACTCAGAAGCAATATTTGAGTATAAAGTTAGACTTTGTAGAATGTTTTGTTCACCTCTCAAAAGATTGAGTTAAGAAATAACCCATATAATGACTATAGAGACAATTTCCCAAATGTAAAAACTGCGAGGTATCGTCAAATAGAACAGACTATTTCTGCCTATTTGACTCCTCAAACTCAAATTACAGCTTCAAACTATTCATTTTTATTTTTCTCCATTCGATTTATTTAAAAGGTTTGATTTCAAGCTACGTTATTAGCTTCATTTTCAAATGTCAATACATCGGGTGATAGAACACTGGCCTCCTTGACATATTAAATCACAAAAATAATGATTATCTGTAATATATTTGTGAATAAAAGTGAACAAAGATTGTAAGTTACTCCAATGATTAGAACTGCATTGTCTAAAACTGGTGACATAATAATTATGTCACCAGTTTTAGACAATGCCGTTCTAATCATTGGAGTAACTTACAATCTTTGTTCTTACAATCTTTCTTCATTCTTTGGAATTTACAATACTCTAATTAATAATTTTAGAGTAATTATTACTCTATACATGAGTAAAGTAACGTTATATCAATATTAATTTACTAGTTTGACTTATGTTCATAGTTCAGAACACGAAGGGAAGTCGAATACTGAATCCTCAACCAGTTTACCGCAAGAAGATTCTTCAATCCGTGGAAGATACAAAAACTTCCCAAAAGGAAAGGGCGGAAAAATCAAGACGACAGAGACAGACAAATTGCAAATACACGTGCGCTAAGTCGGATGAAATTCACACACTGTGCAAATACGTGGTGAGATCGAATCTCCATGATGAAGTATTGGGAAGATCACAATCCTGGCAATAGTAACCACCAACAAATTAGTAGGATCCAAGTTGGCAACCCAGAATGATCTCAGAAAATCCTGTTTGTTAAAACAGCCATTTCTGTGGTCTGTGAGTAAACAGTGTCTGTCAGGCACCCACTAATTCAGCGACTATTCTGTTACGTATTCCTGTCCGTAAAATGTATGAAAGTAAGAATCAGAAAACATTTACCCTCAGTAACAAATTATTTTTTTTAAATAACAAACTCACGACTACAAAATGTGTATAATGAACTTGAACGTCCAAAGGGGCTATGTCCTCACTCATTGCTGAACGCAGTTTCAGGGGGTTCATAAGATCAAATAAGATCAATATTTTTCAAAGTCAAAGATTGGTTTGGACAGGAAAAGAACACATGGCTCAGGTGACATTGGAATCGATGGATTGAATGCATTTTCATCTTCACCAATCAAAAATATCGTTGATCACTCGTTAGAACCGCGAGATTTTATTGAAAATTTTATTTTGTGATTTTATTATTCTTTGTTGATCGGGAGCTTAGGAGTTTACGATAAAAAAATTCGAAGCACCTGTCTGAATAGAACTCGGTTTTCTATTAATTAACTATCTTAACTACATATTAACTATCTACCTACCAGGATAACATCCGAGA
This sequence comes from Apolygus lucorum, assembly GCA_009739505.2. NCBI lineage: Eukaryota > Metazoa > Arthropoda > Insecta > Hemiptera > Miridae > Apolygus > Apolygus lucorum. The sequence continues at coordinate 14,453,466 of CM019178.2, read as the reverse complement.
GCTGTAAGTGTTCTTGGTTGCCAAGGACCCAACACATGAAAATATATTCGAATATAGCGTTTCTGATTTACGGTAAGTCCAACCCTGGAGCGATGGTTTGTCCTTCAAAGCTCTGGGTGGTCTCATTCGATCCCAGATATTCAGTCCTATTTTAAATCGGCCATGAAACAATACCTATATATCGAAAGTTTTCGAGAAAATGATAATCCCTATTTTTCACTCCTTAGAAGTGAACTCACGCTAGACCTCAAACGGTGCTCTGTCTAATTAGACCTGGGCGGGACCCCCCAGCCCACTGTGACGTCATAAACAGTCGAAACTTTGAAAAATCATAGAAAAAGGTCTTCTCACGCCAGAAGGTCGTGGTTGGTGTCAAAATTCTCAGGATGAGGTCTAGTTTAGATTGAAAATAGCAATAAACCGACCCATGCGCACAACCCATTTTGTGGATCAATATGTGACCAATTATGAAAACTAGGTAGTAACTTAGTAAATATCAAAATTATCTAGAAATTTTCGAATTGGTGTGAGAGCTATAATGCTTACAAGACAACTCAGACTTGATTGACGACTGATTGATTCATTGGCGAATGATGAATCATTATTTGCATTTATACTTTTTTATTTTTTTTCCAGGGAGTTGCAGATAACTGTAGTAGTATATCAAATGTCGGTGTCGACAAGGAGACGGTACTTAATCTGCACAATAACCTTCGAGAGAAAATCGCCAGCAGTTGGAGAACCCCGGAAATATTGAAACAATTTCCGAAATCTTCCAACATGCGAGAATTGGTATGTTGAAAGATAGCATTGAATTCCACACTATATCCCCAAGCTAAGGGGAATTTACTAGATGGTAGGTTATGAACACAATAATGATTCTAGGACTGGTAAATCCACAATAATTTCTTGAAAAATATCCATGTAATATTATGGGCTCGGAATATGGAAATTGATAATGCGTGTCGGATAAGAGCTTGCAGACTTGTAGTCGTAATTGTTGATGTTTCATATCAATCCTCCAGGCTTCTCACCTTCCTTTGGATATTTCCCCTCTTGTACGCATATTGGATTCACGTTTTCTTATATTTCAGCGTTGGGATGACCAACTGGAAGAATCCGCTCTAACTTGGGCCAAACAGTGTACCGTCGGTCATGACGAATGTCGTGACCTGTGGTTGGATGGAACTCGAAAATTTCGTGTAAACAAAATTGAAGTACATTCTCAAAGTAATCACTCTATTGAAAGTATCCGCTTTAATGATTGTTCGAAGTATATAAATAATAATCACCTTAAACGGCATTGCAAGAACAAAAACTGTCAAAAGATACAGACTCAAAACCATGGTTCCTTTTTGAGGACTCCTGATGAAAATACGAAATTAGACTCTAAATAAGGCACTGAAGAAAACATGTGGTGCATCATTTCACACTACTTTCATCATCACAATCATCATTTCTGTCCGTTTTAATGCTGACTTAGTCTATGAGTTGTAACATATGGAGGGCTTATGGAGTGCTCCAGTTGTTGGCAGTTTACTCTCACATTATCAGTAGCTATTTCGTAACGAATTCTCGAATTCTGAATTTTTCAACATTTATTATGATTGTAGATACATTGCAGATTGTAGACACATAACATTTATTATGATAGTGGCCAAACATTGGCTATACTTAGGATATAGGAAATTGTTTGTCTCTACGTATTGATTGAATGTAAGAACATGTACTCCATGCAGAAGGGAAAACCATCTTTACCCTTCACTGTAGAAACGAAATGTTTGTGTCACAAGGAGTAAATTTCGGATAGATTACTGAGCAATTACGTGGGTGTGTCGGTCTGTCTGAAGCTGGTTCCTTATAGGAGGCGAAAATGGTTTGATAATAATTATCAAACTTAATTAACCTAATTTAATTATTAAATTATTGTCGGTTTTGTTCTCGAAATATTCAGGGTTTGTGCAGGTTATAAAAATGAATATATTTTCTCATGAATAAATAGTAGTGTGCCACAATGAAGTTATATTGAACAGAAATGTGACTTATGCTGAACATGTTTCTGACTTACGACAGAGAAGCATAGTTTGAGCGTCTCAGCTACAATACCCACTTGGCAACCCAGCACTGTCAAATGAAATAAAAATAATTATTTACAAAATTATCATCAAGCCTCTCAGAACAGCAAATATGATGTCCCAACAAACAATTCTTTGTCAAATTTATTGGGATTGAGGTCCTCAGGAATAAAACTCCTCCTTTGCCGAGCTTTCGGTAAATTGGTCACCTTCCTCAGGGGTCGAAGGATCAGGATCTTGAAGGATCTCTCAAAACCTATGGCTTGAAGAACAAGTTTTTCCTCTCAGTTTTGTCGTTTGAAACAGCAGCAGAATTGGCTGATTCAGAAGAGAGTTGAACATGCCTCATCTTTCGTGACTAACTGAACGATTTATGAGACTTCAAGCTCAAACTCGCAATGTTGAAAATATTATTTCCATTTTCCTTGCTAGTGGCATTGTAATCCAGGCAGAACCCAATCTTAATCTGCATTGAAATATTTTTGGACTGGAAGAGTACACTGCTGGATGGAGGCTAACAGTCAACCTGTCCAAACCACAAATTACGGAGATAGCTTGTGTGAGAGATGAATTGGAATTCAGTTGGAGTCCAATTGAAGTTAACGCCGCGACTCAACATGGGAACCCATTTAGAAAAGAAGGCAGTTGATGCAAAACATGCAATGGGCGCCATTTGGGGAACCCTAATAAAAAAACGTAAAGTACCAGTGGAGGTTAAACATCAGGTTTACAGAGCTACAACGCGGTCAATGGTATGCTATGGAGCACAGGTATGGGGGCACCAAAAATTTGAACAGATAGAAGCTCTACAACGGTACTACCTAAAAAAGCTTTTTGCCCTGCCCAGTACCACCCCCAACTACGCCCTTCTACCCGAAAGTGGGTTCGAACCGCTCCATTTCTTCACACTTAAACTACAGATAGACTACACTGATAAGGTCCTAAAATATCCGTTGAATAGGTTTCCTCGTGCCATAGCTGAAAAGGTAATGACAGAGGACGTGTCGTGGCACGCGGAGCATGGCAAATTAGCGGAAAAATGTAACATGCCCCAAGTAAGGGAGGGATGGTCGAAACAAGCCCTGTATGCTCTAGTGACTAATTTGCGGGAACAGTGGAAAGCAGATTTGGAGAATGAAGTAGTGAACTCCCAACATCATACACTATATGCCAGGCTGGATCGGACACAAAATAAGGGTCGTGCATATTTAAACATGAAAGACCTGAACAAAATAAGACTGCTAGCTAGGGCACGGACGGAGATGCTAACTGTCAATTACAGATGGTGGAGAGAAGAACGGTTGAATAAGTGCTCGATGTGTAATTTGAGGGTAAATGAGACCACACAGCACTTCCTGGCAGAGTGTCCAATCCTGAGCGAATTACGAATTTCATGCCTAGGAAGAGGTACGCTCACGGAAGACGAAGTTCTGAACATATTAAATGGTTACGAAAACTTAAACAATTTGGTAAACTACCTTAAAGAAGCCGGAAGGTATAGGCAGTTCCTTGTCTCGGAATTCAACTATGAATAAAAACTTCCTAATTACGAAAAACCGGAAAAAAATTATAAGTACCAACAAGGGTAATAAGTTAGAAGAGAGTTAAATACCCCAGAGAGTTAAATTAGAAGCCCAAAACGAACACCCCTGCGACGGATGACATATCCAGCAGAATAAGCGAGAAATACGAGCTATTCCCATTTATGCACGAATTACTGAACCGTAGGTTAGATGATATTTATTATATTGATGTTTCACTGAGAAAGAATGTTCTATAATAGGCTAGAGATAAGAATTACAATAACAAAAATAAATAAAATAGATACCTAAATAAATAAATATAAAAACGAAAATAATGAAAAAAACAGCATGATTCTATATTAGATTTAAGGACAATTATTTGGATTAAGGAAGCAGGAAAAGGAGCATCTAGAGGTAGAATCAGTAGGTTTATTTATTGGCAGGTAGCATAGAAAAACAAAATGTACTTATGTAATGTGTAAAAATGTACTTATGCATAAATGTAAAAAACGAGAATGTAAATAAATGCTTTATCTCTCTCTCTCTCTCTCTCTCTCTCTCTCTCTCTCTCTCTCTCTCTCTCTCTCTCTCTCTCTCTCCAATTGAAGTTGCAGATTCTTGGGTGTCACACTCACGACAAGACTCCCGTTAAGTCAGCACTTTCTCGAGAGAGCAGAAGCTGCAAAGCTGTGAATAGATAGTGTCTACAGAAGCCTCACCCGTCGCCCGCTCATCCCTGTTTGGGTCAAGTTCAAATTCTCATGTCCGTCTCGAGAGTGTTATAGGGTCTAAGCTACAGGATACATACAATCAAACTCTCTTGAGCACATATTGAAGTCAGGCGCATATTGATCAAACTAATCTCAAACCTGCCGAGGTTCCCGTATACGAAAAAATTAATTCACGTGTTTGGAAACTGGGACTAGACGTTGTTTCTGGCCTGCCAATACATGATTAGATCCCTAGAAGTGCCCCAGGATGGATACCTTGTCGCGCGGGATGTCGTCAGGCCGAACATATCGTAGTTTCGGGCAGTTATAGATGAGTTACGGGTGATCACACTTTATAGATAATGCGATGGGTCCTCAAACTAAGAGAAGCGCTGCTTCAGCGATGTCTACCTGAGATCCAAAAGCCCAAGGAGGACTTGACCTATGTACAATCAGAACGCAAACGATGACTTAAATTTCTTTAAAATCTGCCCGATGTTGGAGACATTGGTTCTAATCAGTATCAATACAATTATTTATTTTTGTTTACGTTTTTTCGTGAAGGGAAGCTATACTGTCCTACCAACTTGAACTCAAAACTGAATCGAAATATTCAGAAAAAATTGTGACTAACCACCAGTTTTTTTTGTTTTGTCGGTGGTTGAAAAAGGTAAGAATATGATAATAACGATGTAAATTTTGAATACCGATCAATGAACGATTCGAGAATTCAAGGTTCCGTCTCTTACAGATTGCATGAGAGCTTCCCAAATGTACGCGTCGAGAGATTACATGTCGAGTGATCAGCAGCCCGACTTCCGGTCATTTTTCAACGAATGGGTTGATGAAGCAGCAAAGTTCAACAAGACTCACATATCACGTTACATGAAAAACGAAAAGTAAGTTTACTGCAACTGTAACTGCATCATGAAAGCATCGTATTTCTCCAGTCGATTTGTTCAATATTCCAGTATTAGACAGAATTGAGTTGGGTATTATCTCAAACACTCGCTCCTACAGTTGAGTAGGCCAATTACAAAACGAGCTAAAAGGCTCCCAAACGAGACGGAGGAAGACTCCCAAACGAAACGGAAAAAAACGCAAAAAACTGGTCATTTTAACCTAACAGTCTACATTCATGGGGTTTTGATTTATTATTTTCAATACGATCCTTTGGAGTCGACCGAGGAAAAAAATTGTTTAACACCCCCTCAAAATTTGTTGGTTTACGTTTCAAGATACGTAGAATCCTAAAATCGAATAAAAATTTGGCCGTCCGTCCGCCGTACGCGGCACTTTCCCTTCTTAGCATTGACCGATTTTGATGAAATTTGGAATGTAGGCTCAATTTGGGGTCTAGTTGTGCCCCGAAGATTTTGGTTGATGTAGGTCACTTCTAAGGTTTAAAAAATAAGGGTAGACATTTTGAAAACGCCCTTGCTCAAAAGTTTGATATAAAGTTTGTTTTTTTTTTTTTTTTTTTTTGTTTTTTCACCAATTTGAAATAGTATTCAATTTTCAGAATTGAATGAGACCGTCCAGAGCTCTATAGGAACAACCATTCGCTCCCTACGAGAGCTTAAGGGTTGGGCGTACGATAAATCAGAAACACGAGTGTGAATCGCAAAAGAGGCCTAATCTCCGTTCAAATTAAAGCTGACCGAAATGCGATCGATGTTTTTCTTCATGTTGGATGGTTGGTGGCTTTGCAGACGAGTGATCTGTATAGAAAAACGTCTGCCAAGTGGGTGTGGCACATAGCTTCCTCGTATCCATAACCCGATTGTATCCGATGCATAGTAGTTAATCTCAAAACATCAAAACAAGTTAATCTGTAACATCCCTGAAAATTTCATTGAAATCGTACAGAAAATGTAGAAGTTATGGCCGTTACAAGGAATTCACGTTTGCGCATGCGCAGTGGCTACTATCAGTCCGAAGGTGGTGATTTTCATAGGGGACCATCTAAATACTAATCTGTAACATCCCTGAAAATTTCTTTGAAATCGGATAGCAAATGTAGAAGTTATGGACGTTACCAGGAAATTCACGTTTGCGCATGCGCAGTGACTACTATCAGTCCGAAGGTGGTGATTTTCATAGGGGACTATCTAAATAGTAGGAACTAGGAAGTTATGGCCGTTACAAGGAATTCACGTATGCGCATGCGCAGTCGCTTCTATCAGTTCGGGGATGATGATTTTCATAGGGGACCATCTACACACCAACCCGCACAATCCCTGAAAATTTCAATGAAAACGGACAATAACTTCGTATAGTTATGCGCGTTACAAGGAATTCATGACAGACAGACAGACAGACACACAGACACTGAACCAAAATTGTTCAGAAAGGTCTAAAACGCAAAACGCGAGTGAAAATTTTGATTTTGGAGAACTTTTTTTTCGCCCTTGAAAAGTGAAAACAAAGCTTCCGCTACCTTGGTAGACTCGGAAGCAAAATAAACCATTGTGCAATAATTTGAAGCGTTTTTTCTAAAAGTTTCAAAAATGCACTAAATTCCTGCTGCAAAATTTCATCATTTTTCTAATGAGGAAAAATTATTATTTATTCCAATGGGAAATTAAAAATTAGCACGTTTTGGAATTTGAGATCGTTTTCAACAAACGTCATAACTTTACTTTCCTACAAACAATTTTTCCCTCTTTACAGTCGTAATAACCTACCAAACAAAAAATCTGGTTACAATAGAAATAAATTAAATGAGTTCAAGAGAAAAGGGTGGACAGTCTGAAAAAACAAGATTGAACGAAGCCGAAGCGTTCGAGATTGAGAAGCGTTTTGCTTTTGAACTACGCTCAGTTGCCAATGCCCTCAGGGCGATCAGCGCGTTCTGCCCTTGGGATGTATCAGGCTCACTTTGGAATTGGAGTATTGCCCTTATTAGTGCGTTTTGGATGAGCATCCATACTTTCTTCTCGTTTTCTGATGGGTTTTGCCTCGTTTTGACATTCGAAACTATCACAAGAATGTAGCTGGCGCCATTCTGAATCCAACGATGCCAATTACTCTTTTTTTTTCAAAAAATCGATTTAGCTCGTTTTGGAACTGGCCCACTCAGTTGCTTTCATTCATTATTGGAAGAGTGAACTTTTTTTCCATCCATGATTGGTACGTATCACAACGCACCTTGGTTTTACCATGTTCCAACTGATTCAACGTGTGGATTTAATTAGACCTCCTGGTATCTTTGATATATTTTCATTCATTTTAACCTTCTTGTTTCTTTGTAATAAATTGAGAATTGTTGTTTTCATGTTGTTTTTGAGTTTTTTATGTTATGATTGAAGAGTGGTGAACCACACAATCTAAGGATTTCAGGTAAATAGACACGATATGTACCACGACATCATGTAATTCATTCAATTATTGTGAACAACAAAGTTCTTTAACTTAATAGCAAACGAAAAATTGAATTTAGTGATAAAGCAATTTAAAGAGGAGGGAGGGTGGAAGCTGAGTAAAACCCACGAGGTAAGGTACTTTTCAAGGATTCATTGCGGTATTTACCTTACTTAGTCGATGTTCTGTGGAAAAGCTGCCACCACCTATTTTGTAGTTGTAGGGAATAATGCGTCTGAAGCTGGATTCACATGGATAGCAAGACGCATTCTACTCAAAACAGAATCTCATAAGTAATACTTTGAGGCGAAAATTTGCTCCAAAATATTTCAATTAAAATTAAAGTCAACCTTGCAATTCAGGGTTATGTGGTGAATTCAAAACTTACTAGTCCGCACTTTACCTCTTCGTCCACCTCTTTATCTCTTGTCTTTATTTTTTACTTTATTGTTAATTTTTCAGTGTGGAGTCCGATCACTTCGTACAACTCATCTGGGCGCGAACGTACATGGTGGGCTGTGCTATGGTCACTTGGATCAACGCCGCGAAACCCGGTTACAAAACTCTTCTATTGGTTTGCAACTACGCGCCTCGAGGAAACATTGACCAGCGGGCTATTTACCAGAGAGGAGGTCCTTGTGCTGACTGCGAAGCGTTGTATGAGATTGGCCACAAGGGGCGGATATGTGGCAGCAACTTTCCGACTCTTTGTCAGAGTATGTGGTCCATTGTGTAGCTGGATACTCTTATTCTTAACTAAAAATTTAACACCAACTCCCACTTTGAAGAGAGATTCACTCACTGCCTGGGTTTGCCATTGGATAAGAGCTTCAGGCTCTAATGACTTACACTCTCCTAAAAACGTCTACTTAAAATTTCCTTGAAATCGGGTAAGAAATTCCATTTTTCCAGCATTAGTAAGTGAGCGTTTTCATTTTTTGACTTCACATAAATATACCTAGTACGTACATAGTACATAGTAAACATGGTATATGGGCTCCATTGGGGGTCTAGTTGTGCTCCGAGGCTTTTGGTTGTTGTCAATCACTTCTAAGGGTTAAGAAATAAGGGCTGAAATTTTCAAAACGCCCTTACTAAAAAAACCAATATTAAGGTATGGTTTTTTCTTCAATTCAAAATAGTATTGAATTTTTAGAATCGAACTTCGAGACCACCAAGAGCTATGTAGAACCACCGGTTCGCTCCCCATGAGCGCTATTGGACTTACGATAAATCAGAAACACGAGTGTGAATCGCAAAAGAGGCCTAATCTCCGTTCAAATTAAAGCTGACCGAAATGCGATCGATGTTTTTCTTCATGTTGGATGGTTGGTGGCTTTGCAGACGAGTGATCTGTATAGAAAAACGTCTGCCAAGTGGGTGTGGCACATAGCTTCCTCGTATCCATAACCCGATTGTATAGATGATCCGATGCATAGTAGTTAATCTCAAAACATCAATCAGAAACACGACTGTGAATCGCAAAAGAGGTCTAATATCCGTTGGAATTTTAGCTGACCAAAATAAACGTGATTGTGAAGGTAAAATATGGTTGATAGTTAGTGACAATGGCAAAGCTCTGTGCTTTTCAGGCGAGTGATCTGTACAGAAAAATAGGTGATAAAAACCTTTGTGTAATAATTTGCATTGTTTTTAAAATGTCGGTTCCGTCATTGCCTACTAACATTGTACCCATGCTTTAAAATTGTGGAAAAATTCTCAATATTTATTCTCTATACCACCATGGAACTAATAGTGGTGCCACCATAGTGCCAAGACACCACAAACCGCATATTTCGTGTGTTTTTTTTTCCTTGTGTTTCACCTTGAATATGGATAATGGAAACTCCTATAGACTGCCTACCAAAACTAACACATGAAAGTTCAACGTTACGACCTATTACCACTTTGGTGCCAGAGCACTTTGGTTTGGTGGGAGGGGGGACTCGAGTTTGCAGATTGCTTATCGTAGATCATGAATTTCAAAATTCTCGAGTCCCTCATGTCGCTAGAATTTGTGGAGAATTGTGAAGGGGGGGGGGGCACTATTTCTTGCTTAACATACTAAATAACTTACATTGAGTGAAACAGTTTTATCGCTCACTGGTTTAAATTGACCCAATGCTTAACTATCTAATGGGACGTTCCCTCCATGCATGCATTACTTAGCAATATGTTTTACAATATGTTTTAACAATATGTTTTTGTTTGTTATGAATTCTTTTAGATGGTATTTAATTATCATCAGGGGTGAAATACACAAAGCTAGGTATATGATAATATTTCCAGGGAAAAAATGATTAGCGCAAATTGCTGCTCTATCGAGGATGTTAAATATAAAGTGTATCACTCAGTTATTGGGTGTTCTAAAGCTGTTTATTCAATATTTTGTTTATCATTGTTGCAGCATCGAGTACAAACGCGATGGAAATCGATCTGGAACTTCTGTCCCTGATTCTCATTGTTTCAAGAACAATAAATTTGAAATTACTTTATTGCCAATTTTTCCAACTTACAATAGCACAATTCAAATTGCTGAGAATATACTGTCTTATCTAAGAGTTAATCCTGTGAATCACATCAAACGCCTTGGCGCCATCATTCATTACTCACTTCATCGTTGTTCAAGGATTCAATACAAATCACTGGTCAACATCACTTTTAGCTCACTTTTAGTTGGGATGGGGGAAAAAAAAAAATAACCACACAGTAATCCGTTTTAGACCATTCTGAATCCAAATCCGCGAAAAAAACCATAGGTGTATGTCTGTGTGTGTATGTGTGTGTGTGTGTGTGTAACAAAATCTTGTGTACTCTGCACAGGCCTTAGTTCTCAACCGATTTTCCTGGTTCTTTTTTTGTTCGTCGCGGAAAACTATCTAGTTGTGCACTACGTCGCCAGAATTTCGAATTTTGCCTTTTAAGGGGAGGAAAGGGGGTTTAATGCTCGAAAAACGTGCGTTTTTGGGCATAACCTTGTGTACTCTGCCCAGGCCTTAGTTCTCAAACGATTTTCGTGGTTCTTTTTTCGTTTGACGCGGAATACAATCTAGTTGTGCACTACGGCGCCGGAATTTCGGTTTTTGCTTTTTAAGAGGGGGGAAGGGGGGTTAATGATTAAAAAACGTGCGTTTGCGTGCGTAATCTTGTAAACTCTGCCCAGGCCTCAATTTCCAACCGATTTGCGTGTTTCTTTTTTTGTTTGACTCAAATAACTTCCGAGTTGTACATGATTTTACCAGAGTACCAAAATTCGCAAGGGGAGGGGGCGAGTGGGGGATAGTATTCACAAAATATCCGATTTTTCAATATTTCGGTTCCTTTATTGCTTACTAATTGTACCCAAGCTTTGAAATTGAGGAAAAAATCTCATTATACCTCCGGATTTTCATGAATTATTCTCTGTTCCACCATGGAACTAATAGTGGTGCTATCATGGTGCCAGGACATGGTGCCATGATGCCATAAACCGCTTATTTCGTGATTTTTTTTTTTTTTTTTTGTGTGTTTCACCTTGAATACGGATGAGAACTTTGACGGACTGCAAACCAAAACTAACAGATGAAAGTTCAATGTTACGACGTATTTCCGCTTTGGTGCCAGACTGGCACCATTGTTGGCGTTGGGTGGTGGTGTGGGGGGGGGGGGGGTGAACTCGAATTCGCATGTTGGGTATCGTAGATCATGGATTTTAAAATGCTCTTCAGATTCGAGGTTCCCACGCCGCCAGAAATGTTAAGGTGGATAATGGTGGGGGGGGGGGGGTCAGTATTTCTTGCCTAAAGTAATAAATAAATTACATCGAGTGAAACAGTTTTATCACTTACCAACTGGTTAAACTGATCTAATGCTCATCCAATGGGACGTCCCCTGGAATGCATGCATTACTAAACAATATGTTTTTTTGTTTACGTCGGATTTTCAAGATATAGCTAGTTTTAAGATTTTTCTAGTTCTCACTTTTCTTCATTTTTTAGTGAGCACTCATTTTGCTCAAATCTCCTCAAAAAGTACTCAGACTTATTGGAAATTTCATGAAGAATTCGAATATGTACTTAGTTTTTAAGTAAAGTTGTGTTAAACCCCCTATTTTCTACAAAACGTATCAAAAATGACCGGTTCTCAACGTTTTTTCTCCAGGTTTTCCCTTACATTTTGCCACTTGAAAAAAAATTAAGGCTAAAAAAAATGTTCTCGGGTTTTCACTTTGTAGGGGGGACACCCCAGAGGAGAATGAGACCAATCGCAGCCTCCTAAACCCATTAATATCGAAGGAATGAGCTTTTTCATGGCACTGAGATGAAAATTCAAAAAACCGTTAATTAATTTTTCGAGATAAGTATGTGCGTTTCTAAATCTGTTTTCCTCAAATGGATTTTCCTTTCTTCTACATTTTTTATACTTGTCACCTATTAAGAGAAAGATCGAAAATAGGTACTCATAGGGGGAGTAAATCATAATTGGGAAACTCTTGTTTTGTTAAGTGATTTTAATTCGGTTTTACAAACGAAACACAATAAACTGCAGAAAAGTTGACGGTGTAAATCTGTTTCATGAAGGCTCAGATGAATCAATAGTTGGTACAATGTTTGGTTATTCCTCCACCTAAGAGGTTCCATCGCCGGCATCTATGTAGAGAAAACTTCGCCACCTGAGGTAAATCTCTTTTTAAGGTCCAACAATAGTCCGCCATCATGTGAACGTCCCAATACCCTTTGTACCGTTCTCCCATGGTTTTCATATCATGGTGGAACCTCTGAGGTGGAGGAATAACCAAACATTGTACCAACTATTGATTCATCTGAGCCTTCATGAAACAGATTTACACCGTTAAGTTTTCTGTAGTTTATTGTGTTTCGTTTGTAAAACTGAATTAAAATTACTTAACAAAACAAGAGTTTCCCAATTATGATTTACTCCCCCTTTGAGTACCTATTTTCGATCTTACTCTTAATAGGTGACAAGTATAAAAAATGTAGAAGAAAGGAAAATCCATTTGAGGAAAACAGATTTAGGAACGCACATACTTATCTCGAAAAACTAATTAACGGTTTTTTATTATTTTTTTTTTTTATTAATGAGAGAGAGAAAAACACTTTATTGAACATTGTAGAGGGAATGAAGGTGGACAAGGACTCCAGTAGTTGTCGAAACGTAATGGATCTGCCGAAAGTTCAAAATGAGTTGCCAAAAGTTCAAGTTGGTATGCCAAAAGTTTGCCGAAAATTTAAATTGATTTATGCCAAAGGGTTTTTTGTTTTTGCGAGCGTGCGAGCGTGCGAGCAAGCGAGCGTAAATGTGGAGGAGTTAGTCTTGTGGGAGCCAAATTGCTGCTCCATCCTCCAGTCAGAGTCCTCGGACTTGTTTCCTTGGGCCTCTCAGCCTCATGGAAACCGCTCGATGGACGGAGAATTGAGTTTTCACTCGTGTCCACATCATTACTTGAGCGTAGGATTTGGACCATTTGTTGGCAAGGCGTAAGGAGGCATTCTTGAGAAAAGCGTCATACTCTTTATGCAATGCTCCATTTTTGAATTTTCATCTCAGTGCCATGAAAAAGCTCATTCCTTCGATATTAATGGGTTTAGGAGGCTGCGATTGGTCTCATTCTCCTCTGGGGTGTCCCCCCTACAAAGTAAAAACCCGAGAACATTTTTTTAGCCTTAATTTTTTTTTCAAGTGGCAAAATGTAAGGGAAAACCCGAAGAAAAAACGTTGAGAACCGGTGTTTTTTGATACGTTTTGTGAGAAATAGGGGGTTTAACACAACTTTACTTAAAAACTAAGTACACATTCGGATTCTACATGAAATTTCCAATAAGTCTGAGTACTTTTTGAGGAGATTTGAGCAAGATGAGTTCTCACTAAAAAATGAAGAAAAGTGAGAACTAGAAAAATCTAAAAACTAGCTAGGTATATCTTGAAAATCCGACATGAACAAAAAAAACTAACTTCAGATTCGGATTCAGCGCACCAAATACCTTACGAAAAGTGGTGAAAGAACGAGGCAGCCAGACCACCCCTAAATTTTGTAATCTAGTGTAATCGATGTTTGCTAATAAAAGATTTTTATATGCCGATTATGGATATATTTATGGATATAGTTTTACAATATTTATTGTCTTGTTGCGATTGTGAAGATTCGACTTTCAGTTTATTTTTGACCACGATTTGGGTACAAACTTTTATCCAAAATAATATCATGTTGCTAAGAGTGGTCGATGTTAGATAGGAAAGTTGGTTTAACCTTTCGTGGGAACACGGCCGCACTGAGTGGGGGAAAACCAAACTTGTTTGAATTTCGTAAGGAAGGAGTGAAAGAAATGCCTCGAGGGCAACATGTAATCCTAGTTTACACTATTTCCGCTAGATTGGTATGCAGAGGACTCACACAACAATATTCACGTCAGTTGCATTTTGACTGTCATCACTATGACAGTCAAAATGCACATCCACGATCAGCTGTATTCAATAAAGCCCTCGCCGGTCCCGTGACTACCAAAACCACATTAATCTTTGATTTATATTTAAAATTTTCTATTCCTGTTCGATTTCTTCCTCTTTTTGAACTGTGAAAAAAATTAACCTACTGCACTTTCAGTATGAATAAATTGATAATTCAAAAGGCGCGCCCGTCGGAAGGTTAAATGAGGGTTTCCTAGGAAATCCAATACATAAAATGCCAGCCGCAGGTAGGTACGTGTGCGTCCCCCAAAGTGTGAGACCCGGGTACGATTCCAGGCCATGACACATAAATTTTCTTCACATGTACAGGATTTGTGTTTTCCTGATTTTAGCAGGCTTTTCAGCAAGTCCTACCATAAACAGAAGAGGTCGCATAGGGATTTGGTTTAAGTGGGATGCCTGATGAACTTCCACTATACGTCATAGTCGCTGCCGACTGCAATTTTAAACACGCTGCAAATTATCAAACAAAGGTTTATCATTTCTATGCAGATCACTCGTCAGCAAAATACACGGCTTTGCCATAGTCACTACTAATCTACTACGTACCCTCAACACAATCAAGTTTATTTCGAAAACAAAAATTCATTACACTCAGATCTACGAAATAGAGAGTTGTGGGTGCCTTCATTAGGGAATTCGATTACTGGTTTCAAAGGACGCGAAACTGAGTACAATTCGAAAAAAACGAACAACGATCGCATTTTGATCAGCTAAAATTAGGCTTTGACGTAGATTAGGCTCATAATTCCAACACATAAGTTCTCATGGGGAGGGAACGGCTGGTCCCACAGAGTTCTGAGTGGTATCATTCGATTCCTAAAATTCAAGACTATTTTAAAGTGATGAAAAAACAATACTTTTACATAAAATTGTTTGAGCTAGGGAGTTTTCAAAATTTCAGCCCCTATTTTTCAAACCTTAGGAGTATCTGATATCAACCAAAAGCTTTGGGACACAACTAGACCCCAAATGGAGCCCATATACCAAATTTCATCAAAATCGTTCCATGAGAACTAAGGAAAATGCCGCGTACGGCGAACGGACGGACACATTTTTATTCGGTTTTCGGATTCTAAGTTCTTACCTTGAACTTAAACTATCAAGATTTTAGGGGAGGGGGAGTTGAATTTTTTCTTTTTTGAAAATAATAAACCAAAGCTCCCCTGTATCGAACTGGGAGAACATGCTGCCTCTACTTAGCTTAGCAGAGCACGTTTAATGTGTCCACCTAATTTTAAAACTGGGCACATCCTAACACTGCAGACAAATCGGCTCTAGAGGGACATTCTGTCAGAGCTGCTTTTCTCGCAGAAAGTATCTACTTGTACTATCGGAAAAATGTACTATAGGTTCATTTTCTTACGGACTTCATAAATATTTAAATTAAAAAAAAAAAAAAAAAAATTCCATCGGCAATCTTCCAGTTTTTCAACTCCACTATTGAATTTCTAAAATCCTTAAACATTTCAGAATTAGCTACAACTTCTAAAGTATTTGCCCTAACAATTTATGGAAATACTAACCCGGAACGAACGGCTACCAGCTGAGACCCCCTTAAATATAAAAATTATTTTGTCATGGAGTTTTGAAGGTTTGTTGCGTACTTAGCAAATTTGTGGCTGCTTATGCATTATTCTCTATTCATTCATCTCGTCTATACACCGATTACTTCGTCTACAAAATATCGAAACTAAAGACAAAAACTCGATTAAACTCGGCGATTATCGATTGTGGAGATTAACAGGCAGATGAAATCGATTGTTACTTTAGATGTTACAATCGATGGCAAAATTTACTGTTGAGGTCCAATTTTTATGCCTACTTTGGGGTTTTTTTTTGTTCACCAGTTCTTCTCAATCCAAATTGTCTTAAAATCAGCCCTTTCTGAAAATACGCGCTCTTAATTGATGAAAGATATATAGGAATTCAAGATCCACTGAAATACGCATATAATAGTTATGAAGAAGCTATACCTCCATTGACGTTGCAATGAAACAGGGTCGTGTCGATACACACATTCAACAAACATGATTCCAAAATTGAGTTCATTATTATTTTTTGGTTAATCCTAACACTACACCAACCACACTGATGTTTGAATAGTGGAATCTTCAAGTCTCAGCCCTCCAAGTTCGCGGTCAACAATCTCGAATTTCATGTGCAGTATTCAAGAAATCAAGTTACCGAAATCCTTCGTTAAAGTTTACATGATTCACACGTACTTCAAAATACTGCGTTGATAAGATGGACTGTTCGTTACACATAGTTGGTTTCTGAAAGACGAATAGATCGTTACAGATGAACATAAAGAAGGTTGAATCAAGGTAAGTAGGTAGATGCTTTCAAGTAAAGTTCTATCACAATGTTTTCTCCCCTATTACAGTAACTATTTTTCTATTAATTTTGATTATGTTACAGGTTGATATCAATGGGCTCGAAACCCTTGGAATATGATGGTTTTGCTGGAATAGAAATTTGATTTCATAGAACTAACGAGTACCTGGAAATATTTGGGTTCGTTAAAGTGGGATACTTTAATAAAGCAGATACACGAAGGCCCCTGAGTGAATTATCACAATGGAGCGAGTGGAGGTACGAGAGAACACGTCAGAATGACGTCTCCTTTTCTCCACTCTCTCCCCACTGCAAAAACATGGAGTATAAAAGGCTCACTCAGAGGTGCTCCATCTTGCAGTCTTCTCCACTCGATCGACTTGATTATTTTTCCCTACCTTAGCATTATTCAACTAGCTAGAGTTTCTGCAGAGACCCCAGTATCACCCAACAGGCGCCGACCTCTGCATTCTCCTTGCCTTAGAGCTCTCCTCGACAACTAGGCTCCCTAGGTAAATGTCTCGTTGATCATTGGTCGGTTCTTGTCTAAGACGCCGGAGAATACAGGTAGTTCTCTCCCTGTACTATACTTGTCAGTCAGTCTAGTGACGCCGCAGTGCCAGTAAACGTAGCTAAGTTAGGGACAATCTCTCTCCATTAAGTAGGGACTAAAAAAAAAAAAAAAAACGCATCAACTGCATCGAGAAGGTCATCTCCTTCACTCATGCCGACATAACAAATTTTTATCTATGAACTTTCTATCTAACACTACATATCGTACGAGTAACTATCATAAATGCATGAAAAGACGCTAGAATATTATTGATCGAGAAAGTGAAAGGCAAATCCAGTCAATCAACGTTTACAAAAGTAAGTAAAAATAACTGGAATTTGGAGTGGAGGAAGTCGAAGGGAACATAGCAGACAAATTGAAGACAGGATGAAACTGTGATGAGGATCAAATTATGATAAAGAAAAATCCCGAACGTGAAATATTTTGGAAAATTCTCAAAATTTGTAATCACAAAAACATACTTTCTTCGTGGCAAAATTCAAGAAATTCTACGTACCTGTTAATCCAAAATTGAATTTATGTTTGGATTTACGGAGAATCACGGTTTTTATATTACATTTCGTTATTTCCATATTGAAGTGGTCCCAATTTCATATTTTATTTTCTCAAAAACAGAATTTCATCAACTTTTGAAAAAAATAAAACTCGAATCGCGATTTTTATTATCGGTGGAGGTTTTGTGGATGTCATTAAAATCTGGCGGACAATGAATTACCTAAATGAAACTAAATTCTTGGGGCTGGCCACTTATTGGTGCTAGTTAGACCGAAAAAGAAAAAATGGAGGAAAAAATGGTCAAACCCACCAACCTCCTCTCACAAAAATTACGTTCTTGGTTTTCTGGAGACTGCTGCCTTGTGATTCTTCGGTTGAATTCAGTACCTAAAAAATTCAACATTGATTTTTGTTTCTTTAGCTGACTCAACATGGCTGACAGAAAAGGACCGAGAAAAAGAACGAGTTCTTATGATGAAGATTCCTCAACATTATCTGATAGTAGCGGAACTATTTCGAGAACGAAAGGTTCAAGGAGAGTTACGAGAACGAAAGGTTCAATGAGAGCTTCGAGAAATAAAAGGAGCAGGTTCTCAAGAGATTCTTTTGATTCAGATGAAGATAGTTACTCCTATTCGAATAAAGGCAATTCAACTCAAGCGAGAGGACCAAGAGTACGAAGCAGTCAAGTCAGCAGAACCTCAAGTGAATGGGATGAAGCAGAAGATACGTTTGGAAGTGCTGAACAAAGATACAAAAAAAGTAGAGCACCAAGCAAATCTCCTCGCAGACGTTCCTCACGACACAAAGCTGAAGACTTGGAGGAAGAAGAAGAATGCGACGGGCGCCAGTTCTTGGTTCGTTGTCCAATAATAATGACGTCAAGTGAAGAAAATAATCCTCCTGAATCCTCAAACCCTGTGTGTACGATTCGTCTTGCGAGTAGCCGCTATCAGAAAGACATTGAAGTGAACTTGGATAAGCAAATGGACGATGTAATTTATCGAATTTTGAAAGGTATGGACGACGAATGCGTTGACATCAATGGTCTTCGATTGAGTGGGAAGAAGCGTCCTTTTGGATTTCTGCAGCATTGCTTGGCACCTTTGGCGTCTTGTTTTTCTGTGAAACCTCCTGCAGGAAGGTCGGGAGGCCAGAGAAAAACTCACTGCCATCCATGTGAACAAGGCAGGCGCTCCAGAGCTCGTAGATCTTGTTCTCCAGGTTACAACCAGAGAAAGTCAAACAAAAGTGCGTCTTCGGACGAATCTTGCGAAGAAGAAACTCCTCGAAGAAAGAAAATGCGGAAGAAATCTTGTTGTCAAAGATTGCTGCAAGGATGTCGTAAGAAAGTGCTCTGCAGACGTAGCTGCTGTATGAATGACGACTTGGTTCTTATTGAAATCATACCATCTAGAGCCAACCATAATGCAGACGTGAAATACAAAAAGCACAAAGAACGAGGAGTTGGGACAGATACGTCTCCAGAACTCGAAATTCTACTGAATGGGGACGAACGCTGTGTATCCAAAATGACAGCTAAGAAATGTCCATGTCGAGTATGCGTAACGAAGTCGAAGAAGAAGTGCAAACCGAAACAAAAAGAAGAACCAAACAGAAATAAGGAGGCAGAAGAGCCATTTGAAGAGAGGGAAGAATCAAGAGATAGCATGGAGTCGGACGACAGCAGAGCACCGAAAGGTAGACGAAAAAGAAGGGGATCCACTCCAAGCAGCGATAGACGCAAGTTGAGCTTTGAGCGAACTTACAGTCTATTAGTGAATAGTAACTACGATCCCACGTGGGACAGCGATTACGCGACCAGTAATTCTCTGATCGGCCACATGCCGCTGAAATGGACCACTGATCGAAAAACAAATTTATTGACGAAAGGATCCAAATCCGAACCGTTGAATGTTTATTCCGCTCTGCAAGAACGGTTCATGGATGTAGTGAACGACGAAAATTTGAAACACCATCAAAAAATGCTACTCAAAAGAAAAGAATTCGATCATATCGGTTCCCCGACTATCGACAAGATGAAGTTGATCCCGTACGAAACTACTAGTCGTCGAAGAAAAGTGAGCAGTCGGCTGTTTTTCGGAAGAGATTACATTCTTGAACTTCACGAAACTTCGGAGAGCGTGGAAGAAACTGTGAAAACTCAAAACACAAAGCATCAAACACTGCGTATGATGGACTGCTTGAGGCTTCATAAGATGTTTCAGAGATCCGAGGTAAGTATGACTTCATCTACAACTAACGCAGTTAGCAGCGTACCGCCAGGTACAGAGTGCAAAAAACACAAAAAAACTATAAAACTCAAATTGAAGAAGGGAGATACTAGCAGTAGCATCATAGTGTTGGAAAATGAGTTTTCTTCTCGCCTTGTCAGTGAAATTGAAGACTACAGCCCAAAGAAAATTACAAGCCGTCTAAATGACGATCCGCCTCTAAAGGGAAGTTTGAAGCTCGAACCATCCAAACTGCACTTCATGAAATTCCCACCAACAAAAAAAAGTACTAACCTCTTAGCGTTTTTGAGGAACCTCCACAAGAACAAGAAGTCGAAGATTGAAGATACAGAAATGGATAAAGATGTCTTGCCTAAAAAGAGCTTTACACGTCAATGCGTGAAAAAATTTGGAAAACTAAAAATATATTTCGGGAAAACGAAAAAAATGAAACCAAAAGAGTTCCTCCCAGTGACATTGGACAAAAAGCAAGGGATGTTGGACCTCAGCCCACTAACTCGGGAGGGATCTCGACGAAATTCATGTTGTCCAATTTTGCACTTATCAACTCCGTCCAACACTGATTGATTTATGCATCAGCTGGTAATGAAAATATAATGTTGACGAAAACGTATTGGAATTTTTTGCTACTTGTACCACCTTCCTTGCGGGAAGGGCCTGCAAGACTAAATAATATGTTTATTCTAAGTAATACTTCCTTATTAAACAGCCTTCGGGAAGTCCAATATTCTCCAAGAATATTCAATTGCTCAATAAATATTTCATTTGCGTAATAAACATTTTATTATTGCAATGAATTGCAAAAAGTACATTTATCAAAAGTAATACAATAGTAAATTTGTCAAAAGTATTACAGCAGTACATTTTTGTTTTGAATAAATGAAAAGTGAAAATTTCCATTCCAACCTCCTATATAATACTGAAACTCAGAAATAACTGTTTACAATAGTTCCTTATAAATTTACTACTTAAAAAAAAAATTCTAAACCCTCTGTTATTAACAAAATAGCATATTATTGACAAGTTGGTGTATCAAGGATGCAGAGAGAAACGAAAAAACTTATTTCATACATATACCTTTTTTCATTCTGAGAAAAGGCCCCCTTAATTTAAGGGGCTCTCAGTCGATCGCCATTCGTTCCTCGTTCCGGGTTAGTATTTTCCTAAATTGCTGGGGCAAAAACTTAAAAAGTTGTTGCTAATTTTAAAATTTTGGTTACTCGTTCCGGATTAGTATTTCCTTTAAAAGTTGTAGCTAAATTTGAAATTTTCAAAGATTTTAGAAATTGTCAAGTGCGTGGGCCTAGGGAATAGAGAAACTGAAAACATCAAAATTGAAAAATGGGAAAAAGCGTCTTCTGCATTTTCTACTTACCAACATAATATGTTGGTAAGTAGAAAATGGAGAATAGGTAATATTATTACCTATTCTTTTTTCGTAAATATAAGTAGAGAGTAGTGAAAGGTACTTAGAGATTAGTGTTTTGAGATTAACTAATATGCATCGTATCATCTATGTAATCGGGTTATGGATACGAGGAAGCTATGTGCCACACCCACTTGGCAGACGTTTTTTTCTTGCCAATTTATTACAGGCACCCACGCGTATTTCACAAAAGTACCTACCTGTACTTTTTTTTAAGTGAAAAAAATCGAAGATAGACTTTCTATAAGTAAGGTTTTTAATTTTAAGACTTTCAAAATAATAATTAGGTAATCTATGTAAAGAAATGATAAAGAAATTCTTTTAAAAAAATGTTGATTTTTCTAATCATATTTTTTGTTGATTTTTCAAAAAATTTAACATGATTTTGTTTTATGTATAGGTACCTACCTACTGCAATTGGAGTATTGTTTTCAGCCCAGTACCCAACCACAGACAAGCATTTGGTACTACATTTAGGGCTTGTGCGTATTTTTCGTCATTTCCCTACTAATGGTTAAAAGATTGAATTTGACTTGGAAAAGGTTGAATTTGACTTGTAAAAGGTTGAATTTGACTGGGGAATGATATACCTACTATTCTGAGCTTGTGGATAGACTGATCGAAAACATCCACTGGTGTAGACGTCCTGTCGTCGCTCACTTTAGACCTTCTGAAATAGCGCGATTACCTATTGTAAACTAGTTTCCGCGGTGGTCTCCAGGGGTACTAGGTCGAAAGACCTTAAGGAGCGAATCACTCTAATACCCATATCGCATTGAACTCGGCAAAAGATTCCATTTTCGAACTCCTTTTTATCTGGTCAGCTTCATTTGCGTGACGCGTCCGGATGACAACAACTCTGACAAAATTGTCATTGGAGACAGTCCAATTAGAACAGTTCTCTCATTGGGGAACAGTTCTCCAAGGTTCCCAGCTCGTCGACCCCTCTTCAGCAGGATTGGCGATAGTGGGGATGAGAGGCGGTCTCTTTCCTGCTAGCTGGTGGGAACTGACGGGATTGAGGAAGGTCGAGCTACACCGTTCGGTCCAGGCATTTTTTTAAATAGGTCTCAGTCATCGCGGGGCCTCAGGGTTTATAGTGCGCCGTTTGCTCCTCAAAACACGTCCCACGCGAGCAGACAACATCGCAACCGCAAGTTTCTTACACGCTTTGATTGGAAAATTCCTCAATCAAAAGGTAGGAAAACAGACGTTCATCTCTCAACTATACCAGTTATTGTTTTCATAAAATAACGTTTCACTTTGATGACATGATGATCGAATTTCAAAAAATGACCGATTAATTGTATCAACAAGTTGAGGAGAAAATGTTTGGAACAAGCATAAAGTACCTACGCTATCTTTCGAAAATGGGTGTTACCACAGGATCACAAAGTTAAGGGGTACGCAAAGCTCTCATTATTGTTCCGAGTCCACTAAGGTAGAGAGACGTTACACAGTCAAATAGTTACACCGATTCGTATAACAAGGTTTTTCCACCTTCTTTTAGTTAATGGCAGGATGAATGGAAGATAATAACTCTGTCTCATCTATTTCTATCTCACTTCGAAAATCCGTTGGTCTTGTTGATTCAATTGTAGAAAAATCTGAACGAGAATATTGTCGTCAGTCCGGCGCGCCGTCCAGCGTTGTAAAGCGTGAAGGACTCGTCCGCTCCCACTTCCCTCTATAATATAGAGAATCCAGAACAACAACTGACTAATGTTGGGAATTAAGCGTTGCATGCTGCTAAAATAAGAGTGGTTGAAGAGAATAACGCGAAAAAGTAACACACGCAATGTTCCAGTTCGATTTTGGCGACTATATACTTCGATGTAGGAACCTATAATATAAGAATATTATATAAGAGTAGGTAGGTACTTATATATTATATAAGAGTAGGTAGGTACCTACATCGAAGTATATAGTCGCCTAAATCGAACTGGACCATTGCGTGTGTTACTTTTTCGAGTGTGTTTATATATGAGAGTATTGTAAGGAGGTAGCAAGCAAAAGGGGTTTTCTCACAAACTTTTCAAAAGTGAGTTAGACAGCATTTTGTTTTCTACTCGTTGAGACCTTTCTGATGGTAAAAGAATTCGTGGTCTGAAAGGGCTTTTTCATCCTCAAAAACCGAGTCAAAACGCTGCAAATTATTACACAATGGTTTATTATTTTTCTAAATTGATCACTCGTCTGCAAAGCCACCAACCATCTAATATGAAGAAAAACATTGATCGCATTTCGGTCAGCTAAAATTTGAACGGAGAGTGGACCTCTTTTGCGATTCACACTCGTGTTTCTGATTAATCATACGTCCAACCCTTAAACTCTCGTAGGGAGCGAACGGTTTGTCCTACAGAGCTCCGCGTGGTCTCAAAAAATTCTAAAAGTTCTATAGAATCTTAAATTGATGGGAAAACAATACCTTTATATCAAAATTTTATTGAGTTAGGGTGTTTTAAAAATTCAAAAATTCATTTATTGGCCCTTAGAAGTGACTTACATCAACCAAAATCTTTGGGGCAAAACCATACCCCAAATGAAACCCATATACCAAATTTCATCAAAATCGGTCAATGCTAAGTGGGGAAAGTGCCGCGTACAGCGGACGGACGACCAAATTTTTATTCGATTTTGGTTTATTATTTTCAATAATGAACCTTTGGAATCGACCAAGAAAAAAAAAATTTAACACCCCCTCAAAATTTGATGGTTTACGTTTCAAGGTACGTAGAATTCAAAAAACGAATAAAAATTTGGCCGTCCGTCCGCCGTACGCGGCATTTTTGCCACTTAGCATTGACCGATTTTGATGAAATTTGGTATGTAGGCTCCATCTGGGGTCTAGTTGTGCCTCAAAGATTTTGGCTGATGTAGGTCAGTTCTAAGGGTTCCAAAATAAATTTTGAAATTTTGAAAACGCCCTAACTCAAAAAATTTTGATATAAAGGTATTTTTTTCCTTCAATTTAAGATTCTATAGAATTTTTAAAATTTTTGAGACCACCCGGAGCTCTGTAGGACAAACCGTTCGCTCACTACGAGAATTCAAAGTTTGGACGTACGATAAATCAGAAACACGAGTGTGAATCGCAAAAGAGGCCTAATCTCCGTTCAAATTAAAGCTGACCGAAATGCGATCGATGTTTTTCTTCATGTTGGATGGTTGGTGGCTTTGCAGACGAGTGATCTATATAGAAAAATAAAAAATAATAAACCATTGTGTACTGATTTGCAGCGTTTTGGATTCTACGTAGGATTCTACCTTGAAACGTAAACCAACAAATTTTGAGGGGGTTTTAAAAAAAATTCTTGGTCGATTCCAAAGGTTCATTATTGAAAATAATAAACCAAAAGGGGGGTTCCATATGAAAAAACGCTGCAAATTATTACACAATGGTTTATTATTTTTCTAAATAGATCACTCGTCTGCAAAGAACAAGGCTTTAGATAAGAAGCCTTTAAAGGCAAGTTGATATAAAAATCATAAACCAACAGTCGATGTGATGGGATCAAAAAATTTCTCGAGGAAAGTACGATTTGAACCCAGAACGCTAGGGAGGGAGTCTGACGCGCAAACCACTGAGCCTGCGAGTCCCGTTTGCGCAATGTGATAAGTAGTTTGAGGTTCTCCCATCGCATGGAGGAGAATTGAAGAGAGATTCTTCCTTACATTCTCGTAGGGACCGAACGGTTTGTCCTACAGGGCTCCAATTCAATTCTCGGATTCTAAATCGGGAAAAAATTTTTTTTTTGGTCGATTCCAAAGGCTCATTACTGAAAATAATAAACCAAGTTAGTTTCAATTGCGCGCAAGTATATTGCGCGAAATAATTTTTCCTGAATTCTTCATAAAAAATCATGAAGAATAGCGTTGGTCCCAATTTTTACGCTGAATTTTGGGGAAATCAAGGGGGGTGTAACGTTTTCGAGAATCACCCTGTAGTTCACGTTCCAGTCTGTTTTCTCTGTATTTGGGAGTTTTCTCACTAAATATATGGAAATTGAAGATGATTATGAGAAGGGGGAATTGCCAGAGATAAATGGGAAAAATCTAACTGAATAAACGGGAAAACGCACGCTGCCGGTGATGAGCCTTGAACTCACGACCCCCGCAGAAGTCGGTTCAAAGTCCACCGCCAAACAACGACGCCCCAACGACCGTAGGTGTATATTGCTGTTTTGAACAGTGTATCTGTAGTGCGTTAAAAATAATATTTACATACTTGCATATTGCCTATATAAGATTGTATATATTGACATACCTTTATATCCAATTGACATACCTTTATATCCAACAACACTTGTACGTTGAAGATGATTTTATTAGCGATATAAACACTGAAGAGAACAAGAAAAGAAAAGATACATACAATAAATTATGGAATCAGTCACCCAATATGAACTAGTGCAGATAAAACGTAGCACTAGAAAGAATCAAATCGCAAAATGATATTGAAATCAGCTCAGCGGTAATTAGAATTTCTAGTGAAGGTCATTCGGAGCATCCAAAAGAAATAAATCCCTCGCACTCAATCTCTTGACATCAATCGACCTCTGTGAGTTTGCAAGAAAACTGGGACAACAATTACATAGTTTTTATCTTCTTCCAACACAGATATTGAGCGAACAGCGTGATAACGTAACTGTGAATTGTGTAGATACAGAGGAGTGCGACGCGTGGGAGTGTTTGGGGATTTATAGTTCTTACGTAAATTTAGGCAGGTATTGTAATTACGATATTCCTGTAGTATATTATATATTGAATCTCGTGATGGAGATATGACAAAAGTGAAAATGGAGACACACACCTACGGAGACTCAAAATTATAAGTATTGTAGAATATTGCTACGTAGGACAAACGGCGCTTAGTACGACTGTCGCGTCAGATAAAAGTGTCAGGTGTGTAACAATAGGCATAATTACGGCCAGGTGAATATCGGCGCTGAAAATTCCGTACTTATTTGACTGGCGCTATTTTCTCATGTGATTGTTAGGACTGAATCGTCCCGTCTTGCTTGTCAAGTTGATTCGATCACTCATGTTGATTGGACTGAAATTATTCGGTAGCCATTGCCTTTTTCCACGACCTTCTTCGAATTCTAACTCTACATCAAGTGTGGTAATTTCTTCTACTATTAGACAGGAATTTTGTAGGCAAATTATGTTACTTTTAACGTTAATTGTAGAGAAGAGCTGGAACATTTGGACAAAAGATAAAGACAGTGTATAGTGGGATAGACCAGTAAAATGAATTGAACGGAAGGATACATTGGCCAGAAAGATACATTTGGATAGATATCCTGAAAAAACATTTTTATCCGGGACATAATTATAATACACCAAAACCCCCTAGAATGAAGAGTTATTGGTTTATTATTTTCAACACCTAATGAACCTATAGAATCGAACAAGATAGGTTAATTAACCCTACCCCCTTCAAAATTTTATGTTTCACTTTTTGAGGTACTTAGTTCAAAAATCGAATATAATTTGTTCCGTTCGTTCGCCGTACGCAGTACTTTCCTTGTTCACGTGGACCAATTTTGATAAAATTTTGTATACCAGCTCCATCCGAGTTCTAGTTGTGCCCCAATGGTTTTGGAGATAGTCAGCCACCTCTAAGGAGTAAATTACCTATTCATTTCTTCCATCAAATTAGTGTTTGAATCAGGTAGATGGAGTTTGGAATGTTAAAATTTCTCTCTTGGAGGGAAAAACAATGAATCATGGATATGTCCATTGTTTCTATGCACGTAATATATCGAAGTATTCTAGAGCTACCGATATGTACCTATGATTTTGTTTACTGGTATTTCGTTGGATTTTTTGTGGCAAAAAAAAAGTGTCGCAAAAAATTCCTAAACCCACGGTCAAAAGACATATTTATCCATGTCAAAATTGTGAAAAACATTTTCAAAGCCTTAGCTTGACAACTTTCGACATAAAGGTATTGTTATTTCATTAATTTGAAATAGCGACGATTTTAAAGAATTTTCGACACTACCTAGAGCTTTGTGGGACCAACCGATCGCTTACTGAGGATAATTAATTACCTAATTAATGAATGTTGCATGAATTTTCATCGTCAATTTAGAAAAAAAAATCGTTAGATAAGCAATTATTGTGAAATTGATCAGACCCAAGTGCAAGTTTCCTTGAGCTAGACATAGAGGAGCCGCACCCCCCCCCCCCCCCTCCTCCACCACCAATCCCTTGTCCGTCTGACCTACCTAAACTAGCCTCTTCGGGAGGTTCCTGTCTTCTTTGCTCCATAAATTAAATAATGATGGATCAGAAACACGAGTGTGAATCGCTTAGGTATGATTTAGTTCACAACAGGAAGTTAAGAAAAGTCCAGCTGTTTCTATTTCTTCTTGAAGTGTTCCATGTCACTCACTTGCGCTCCTTTAGCAACTAAGGCTGATCAAATGCGATCTTTATTCGTTTCTTTGAATAGAGTATCTTACTGTTGTTTTCCGTTGGGCGAATACAATAGCGATGGTATTGCTACTAGGTAATAAACCATTGCGTAATAATTTGCAGCGCTTATCACCTTGTGGACATAATAAATTGGATAACTAAGTACGCAAAGCAGCAAAAGAAGGTTTCTGCGTCGCTGCTGTAAGCATTGTTTGCAGTAAAACAGATGAAAACAATTCTTCCGTTTCCTTGGAAGCCTCGAAAGCAATTGTTCTCTTCGAGATCTCACGTTTTACTGTTTAGTTTTAGACATGCTATCCACAGTCTCCTGTTCTATCAATCATCGGTGTAGTTTTGGTTTATTACTTTCAATGATGGCCGTTAGAACAAAGAAAACAAATGTTTAACCAACCTCAAAATTGGATGATTTACTTGATAATTCCTTGGTACTGAGGCCGAATATTTACTATCTCCATTAACGTTATCGAAATCGTAGGAAAATTTCCAATAAGGATACATAACCATGAATAAGAAGTTGCCATATTCGAAAATCATAAATTAATGAGAAGACTAAAATGCCTATTTTAACATTTGCTCATTCTTTCATGCTACAAAAAAACAACTTATTTTATTTTGGATACCCATTTGATGAGAAGGGGTTTTATTGGAACGGCATCTCTCGGTGGAGTAATCATTTGATTTTTAAAAAGTGTAAATTTGTCTCAAAATAAATGTTTATAATTGAATAGAAAATAATTCATCTAAATGATATACCTTAGTAAAGAACAATTATTAATGAAATTCGTCAATAATCCTCATCTCAGATTCAAATAGAATTCTTCAATGGATGGGAGCGAACAATGAAGTGTCAACCAAGGCTAAGACAATCATTCTATTTGGCCCCTTGAATCGGTGATTGACCTAGTTTGACCTTCAACGCTCTGCCACCTATGCGTATCATAGGTACTTTCTCCAGTCCTTAGAAAGTGAAATCGAAAAATTAGTAGGTAAGGTTTTAACGGCAACTGTTCGCTTTTTATGAATAATTTGTTATTTATGCTCTTTCAATCGATCAATCTTTTTTTTTATTGTACAAAACTAACTGGTATCACAGTCGTCAACAAAACAAATTAATTATGAATAACAATAATAATGGTAAAGAAGTATCAAGAACCGATTTCATACCCTTTGACTCATAAATTATTTGTACACTATAACATGAAGATAATAAATAATGACGAGCCAAGACTAGTGATTTAAACAATAACAACACTGTGAACATGGCATAAAGGTAAAACTACAAGGAAATAACAATAACAACAGGTGCAGAACTGCCACCTGTGCGGGCCGGTCCAGACCCACCCACCATGGCGGCTCCCCGGGCCAACAATCCATTTCTGGAGACGTAGCCCTAACGTGGTTCAATTCGAACCAATCACTCAAAAAAAATCACAATGAAGATCACGATGAAATTCATGGAGGATTGTAAGAACTTCAATAACCAGCTGTCACTCAAGCGTGAGAGAAATCGGGCTGCTACTCCCTGGGTTGTTTTAAACGTAATGTTATACTAGAGAACTACAATCATCAGCCCAATATGGTACTTAATTATTGTTCATTGCTGGAACTCGCGACTTTCTGAATAATTATATGCGCGCAGCACAGAGTTCTCCCCTTACAGAGCTCTGGGTGGTCTCATTCGATTCTAAAACTTGAATATTATTTTATTGAAATTAGTACATCTACTGATTTCTACCTTTAAAATTGATTTACCAAAATTTTCTATGCACGACTAGACCCCGAAATTCATGCCTCGAATTTCATCCGATATTTGGATTCTTCGAACCATCAAAATTTGAGGAGAAATGAAATTTTTATTCTTCGTTCTGCTACCTATCTTCTAATAATATAAAACGCCAACCGTACGTACGTACGTACGTACGTACGTATGCAAGGAGGGGTTGGAGGGGTCGTGGGGAGAGTCGGAGGCTGGAGGAGCTGGGGACGGGAGGAGTCGGAGTTGGGGGCGGGAGGTGACGGAGGGAGTGGATGGAGGAGAGAGTTGGAGGAATCATTTTTGCCTACTTTTAGTAGGCTTTTCAGCTAGTAGAAAATAACTCACCTAAATATATAGCATTTCCGAATTGAGTTAAACCTTTTCCATTTAGATTTAAACCTTTTCCATTTAGGTTTAAACCTTTTCCATTTTGATTTAAACCTTTTCCATTTTGATTTAAACCTTTTCCATTTAGATTTAAACCTTTTCCATTTTGATTTAAACCTTTTCCATTTAGATTTAAACCTTTTCCATTTAAATTTAAACCTTTTCCACTTAGATTCCAAATGGAAAAGGTTTAAATCTAAATGGAAAAGGTTTAAATCCAAATGGAAAAGGTTTAAATCAAAATGGGAAAGGTTTAAATCTAAATGGAAAAGGTTTAAATCTAAATGGAAAAGGTTTAAATCCAAATGGAAAAGGTTTAAACCTAAATGGAAAAGGTTTAAATCTAAATGGAAAAGGTTTAACTCAATTCGGAAATGCTATATACGTTGTTGGAAACATCTTTTAGCGAATTTTCAAGGAAAATGAAGCTATTGCAATAGCCTTGAAATTTTCAGAATCGACTTTTTCGAAATATTTTTACACTGAAATCCGTTTTGGAACATATATATATATATATGTGTGTGTGTGTGTGTGACAAAATCTTGTGTCGTCTGCCCAGGCCTTAGTTCTCAACCGATTTTCCTGGTTTTTTTTTTTTTGTTCGTCGCGGAAAACTATCTAGTTGTGCACTACGTCGCCATAATTTCGAATTTTGCCTTTTAAGAGGGGAAAAGGGGGGTTAATTCTCCAAAAACGTGCGTTTTTGGGCGTAATCTTGTGTACTCTGCCCAGGCCTCAATTTCCAACCGATTTGAGTTTTTCTTCTTTTGTTCGACTCAGAAATCTTCCAAATTGCACACTATTCCACCAAAGTATCAAAATTAGCACGTGGAGGGGGCAAGTGGAGGGATAATATTGAGAAAATATCCGATTTTTCAATATTTCGTTTCTTTTATAGCTTACTAATTGTACCCAAGCTTTGAAACTCGAGTTCGCATATTGGGTATCCTAAATCATGGATTTCGAAATGCTCTTCAAATTCGAGGCTCCCATTCGGCTAGAAATGTTGTGGTGGATAAGGGAGAGAGGGGGGGTGTTGTGGTGCCTAAAATACCTAATAAATTACATCGAGTGAAAAAGTTTTTTCGCTTACCAACTGGTATTAATTGACCTAATGCTTATCCAATGAGACGGCCCGTGGAATGCATGCATTACTAAATAATATGTTTCCTAATAAACTTGATTGTGAAGGTGTGAAGGCTGTACGGTGCGGTAGGTAGGTAGTCCCTACCAATGATTGGTAGGTAAAAAGAAGTTGGTAGGTAAAAGAAAAGTTTGTAGGTAAAAACGCTGAAATCATTTCCCAAAGGTTTATTATTTTCTGTATAGATCACCCTTCTGTATAGATCCCTCCCTACCAACCGTAGGTACCTACTACCTACTAGGGCATTTTTGAAAATCTCAACCGCAACCACCAACCAAATGGAAATCCATGGTTTAAGTTTTCAAAAATGCCCTAGTAGGTACCTACGGTTGGTAGGGAGGGATCTATACAGAAGGGTGATCTATACAGGAAATAATAAACCTTTGGGCAATGATTTGCAGCGTTTTTGTCTAAAGGCTGCTTCGACTTCTGCTCATCAGTCAGGTGTTAGAAACATCATAGACCACTAATATGCATAGCAATCAAGTCGAGCTGAGTGGTGACACCACGCAGCATTCAAAATCAATGATTAGATCCCCGAATAATTCATTTGGTGTACTCCGTGGTGTCAACGCCTTACGATCATACTAAACTGTTATCCGCACTTCTGTTTCGAACGAATATTCCCAAGAAATCGGTGAAACACCAGCAACCCTTGCTTGAAAAATCATTCGCGAAGAGCTACGAAAATCATTTAATTTCACCAGATGACTCAGTAGTATTGGTGAATTCCTATCTTCTCAATACAGACTCTCAATGTTACTTGAAGACATGACTCTGCTGAAATTGTGTCAAGAGGTTCAGATATTGACGTTTGTTGTTTGAAACTTCTAAGAAATCGATCCTCTCTAATCGTCCTTATGCAACGATAAAATTCTTGAGATAATGCCTTTCCAAAATTAACATCATCATGCTCATTCGACAGGATCTTCTCGCGTGGTAACACTTGAACGATTGTCGGCTGACAATTGAAAGCACCTGACCTTTATCTCGCTGCGTCCGAGTGGAAAAAAAATTCTCCTTAATGAACCAGTTTTTTACCGGCGAATAAGTGAGTAAATCGATAAGATAATAATTAGATAACAATCTAAACAATTATTGTTACTAACAATTATTGTTAGTGATGTTGCCTACATCTCCAGATTATGTGGGAAACCTACAAACCGTAATAAAAAAAAAAGCTAAACCTTTTAGTTAATTATTTCAATAAAGCCTTTGGATTTGAGTCAAAATAAAGTGTTAAACCCTCTCAAAATTTTACGGTTTACGTTTCAAGGTAGTACGTGGAATCTGAAACATTGATTTTTTTTTTCTAATCCGAAACATTGATTTAAAAAATGATTACGGTATTATTATTAAGTTACCATGGGAACTTGGAAAAATGTAGATAGAAAAAACTCTGCCAAGTGGGTGTGGCGCATAGCTTCCTCGTGTCCACAACCCAATTGTATAGATGATCCGATGCATAGTAGTTAATCTCAAAACATCAATCTCTAATTACCTCGCATTAACCTTATAGGGGACCATCTACACCCCAATCCTTGAAAATGTCGTCGAAAAAGGAAGAGAAATGTAGACGTTATGACTGTTGAAAGGAAATACCTACACGTTTTCGCAGCGGCTACTATTAATCCGGGGGTGATGATTTTCATAGGGAGCCGTCTGCACGCCAACCCGCGCAATCCCTGAAAATAT
This sequence comes from Apolygus lucorum, assembly GCA_009739505.2. NCBI lineage: Eukaryota > Metazoa > Arthropoda > Insecta > Hemiptera > Miridae > Apolygus > Apolygus lucorum. Next base: position 14,420,814 of record CM019178.2, on the reverse strand, counting down.
CATCGAATTCGGACAATAACTTCGAATTGTTATGCCGGTTTCAAGGATTTCTTGACAGACAGACAGACGCGGAACCAAATTGTTCAGGAAGGTCTAAAAAACGTAGAACACGAGTCGTTTTTTCAACCCTGAAAAGTGAGGACAAAGCCCTCGGAACCAAAATGTGGATAAAAATAAATAATTTAGATTTGGATGAAATTTGGTAGGCTCTGCTCCATTTGTGGTGTAGTAAGTTGTGTCTCAAAGCTTCTGGTTATTCATCCTCTTGGTTGGTAAATGTTTAGAACCGAATGAGACCACCGAGAGCTCTGTAGGACCATCCGTTTACTCCCTAACAGAACTCAAGTTAGGACGAACAATACAACAGAAACACGAGTTTTTCAACTATGGTTAAATGAGCAATAATTGTGAAGATTATCAGAATACTAACACCCGATTGTTACTTGTCGTATCCTTGTGAGATAGCTCAAGAGGATCGTCAACTACCTCTCTCCGCCACCTACCCGTGATCCTGAAGAGGGTCGGAAGAAGCCGTGTTCTTCGCAGGCGGGCGATCTTAACCGAAAAAGAATAATCGTTGTGTAATAATGTGCTGATTTTCCCATGTTGAAATGCAGCCTGGGACTGTTCATCGCATTACTTCTGGATGAGTTCAGAAGCCATCTCTTTACATATTACTTCGCAGGATTCTTTCCACGAATCTTGCTAACTAGCATAAGAGCCATTTCGGTTCAACGTCCTACCGACCAGTTCCTCCAGGATCGAGGGTGTGGTTATGTTCAGGTTTTTGGAAATCTGCTATCTTTTGCCATTTGGTACGTTAAAATCATCTGAATAGATGGATTTGTATACATGATCTGATGCACAGCAGATAGTTCAATCTTCAATTCCTAAGTGCCCTACAAATTTGATGATTATGAAAAATATGAAAGCCTCTGCCTTCAGATCCTACAGGGCGGATGAAAACTACTCCAATTCTATAATGACACTCATAGAATAGCTCTTGACCAGTAAGAAACTGTGTGAGGTAGTAATTCACCTCCCTGAGTCTCCTTTCATTCAAATGTGCTGTCCAGCTCTCCAGACAATGTTGCAGCTTTTGTTCAGCTTCTGCTTCACAACCTGGCATTAAACATCCTTTCTCCTTCTTTCTCATATCATTTTCTTCTCAGAAGCTAAAAGTGTATTGGGGCCACTCTGCCAGAACCAATACTACAGGCTCTGATACTAGGTAGTCAAAGAAATTCTATCATTTATTCACAGCCTGTCTGTTTATGTGACTGCATACCTTGAGGGACAATGATTCTTTCCCATCATTTTATAATTTAAAAAAAATCGAATCTAAATATTATTTCAAATTGCAATTTTCAGGGCCTAATCATGTTTTCGACGAGGACGTTGGTCAAAGACAGCTGGAGCGGTGCGAGACGCCTGAACGCTGGTCGTCGTCTGTCTTCCACTCGCCAGCATCATCAGACCCGCTTGATGTTGCGAAACTGGAGACGTCCCTTCTCAAGCACCCACACGAGAGCAGCTTCGACGCAGGACGGATCCGTTAGAGGACTGTTCCCCGATGAACCGGTTCCAGAAGTTCCATTCCCCGAGTATCTCTGGTCAAAAAGTCACAAATGGGCTGATGCCACAGCTGTAGTACGTTTCAATACATTTCCCTCATCTGCGAATAGACATGCGTAGGATTATTGTATTTTGTTTTTTAGTATCACATTTAGTATTACATTTTTTAGTATGGCTTTATTTGACTCTAACAGAAGAGTTAACGTAACGGGGTACGTAACAATACATTTGATCAGTTGAATTTGAACTTGAATGGTGATGCTTCTGTCAGACAACATACATTTGAGATTCACACTCGTATTTCTAAACTAGGAAATTTTCTTTCAACTCTTAGTACTATTAGGGAGCCAATTGTCTATCCTCCGAGAAATTTTATTCTCAAAATGCTGCAAATTATTACACAACGGTTTATTATTTTTCCCTACAGATTACCCGTCTGGAATAACACGTGTTTTCTCAAGAACGGGAAAAAATATTAATAAAGCACAAATGAAAACTGTTAGAACACTGCGTATAATTTTAGAGCACTGATAACTGGACAATTGGATTAATTCGGGAGGTGACTCACGCGCCACCTACGACGGATTCCCGAAACATCGATTGATTGTTGAATTGCGCTCATATTTGAACACTCACCCCCAATTCTACAATCACTTTAAGTTACAAAAATAATATCAAATAGATTGAGATCACATAGTAATCAGACTTTCAGTAAGTATATAACAAAATCTTATCAACAACCTACTTTATGGTATCATATCATACCTATTTGTGAGCGAAAATAAGAAAACTTAGGATATGACAAAGATTTGGTCATGAGATCTGCAATTTGCTCATTTGTAGGGAGATACAACAATTTGATGACACCTTTCTCTACCAATTCTCTTATAAAATGATGACGCACATCTATGTGCTTTGATCTTTTAGTTTCCATTGTCCTAGCCATCTTAATGCATGACTGATTATCTTCGTATGCTACAATGTTGATCAATTTAATTTTCAAAATGGATTCAATCAATTGTTTCAAAAATAGAACTTCTGTAACACAAGTTGAAAGTGAAACGTACTCGGCTTCTGCCGTCGACAAAGCTACTACATTTTGTTTTTTAGATTTCCATGAAACAGTATTGTTATTTAATTTAACAATATAACCTGAGATGCTCTTTCTGTCATTAATATTGCAAGCGAAATCAGAATCAGCATATGACTGAATAAAAAATTCATTAGAACTACCTCCTGACTTGGTATATTTCAAAGACAAATCCACAGTACCTTTTAGGTATCTCAAAACATTCTTCAAATGTTTCCAATGCGAAAAATCATAGCAATTTTGAAATTGACTAAAGAAAGTAATTGAATAACACAGATCTGGTCGTGTACCAATCATAATATACATTAGACTACCAATCAGTTCTTTATAAGGCACTTTAAAATTTTCATTACCTTTCCCAATAGGCAAATTCAAACGACATTCCATTGGTATAGATGACAATTTACAATTATCCATATCAAATTGCTTCAAAACTTTGCAAATCAAATCTTGCTGTGAGAGATAAATTTCACCATTTTTCTTTTCAATATTAATACCCAAAAATTTTAATTTATCATCATTTTTAAATTCTTTTATATCAAACACTGTTTTTAACGAGTTTTTAATCTTATTTGCTTCCACATCATTGTTTGAAAATAAGAGTATGTCATCCACCCAAACTAATAGGTAGGTGCACGAATTTTTCATAAAATATAAACATGGATCAACAAGACATCTTTCGAATGATAGTTTTAGCAATTCAGAATTCAGCATATCATTCCAACTTTTAGGAGCATTTTTTAATCCATATAATGATTTTCTGAGTCTACATACCATAATTTCTCTGTCACACTTCAGACCTTCAGGGACCTTTATATAAACTGGGTCCTTCAGAACGCCCTTCAAGAAAGCCGCTTTCACGTCCATCTGGTGTATTCCCAAGTCCATGTCCACACTCAGAGACAAGAGAATTCTGAGTGTAGTCATCCGAGCCACGGGAGCGTATATGTCCTCTTCCGTTGAGATTTGCTGTTGGAAACCTCTCGCAACAAGTCTGGCTTTCCTTAGATCCTGACCATCTTGATATTTCATAGTGAAAATCCACTTCGTATCGATCAGTTTTTGGTTGAGTGGCATCGATGATTTTGGAATTATTTCCCAGGTTTCATTCCTTTCCAGGTTGTCCAATTCCACCTGTATAGCGTCCTTCCAGCCATCCATTTCTATGGCTTCCGGAAAACTATTCGGAATTTCAGAAGGGAGACATCCTGTAGACAGAGCTGCCATGAAGTTTAGATTGAACTCCTGATGGAATCTCTTAGGTTGTTGGAGTCTGCTTCTACGGCGCAAATCATAGGTCGGAGATGATTCTGGAGTTGGTTCCAGTGAGGTGTCTAGGTCTGATGACTCAGACGATGATTCGCTTTCTGATTCCTTCACTGGTTCATAGGATGGGTCGTCAGATACTTCATGAGTGATGACCCGGGTTTGATTTTGCTGTAGTTGCTCGTCAAATACAACACTGCGAGCAGTGACGATTTTTCCAGCTGATGAGTCCCATAGCCTGTACCCATTGGCTGTGTAGCCAACCATGATCATCTGCTTGCTTCTTGCGTCAAGTTTTCCAGATCGATCTTCTGCAGGTACGTGAGCATGCGCCACTGATCCAAAAACACGGATATTACTGAGATCCACTTTTCTGTTGTACCAAATCTCTGCTGGAATTTCATCATTCAGGGATGATGTAGGTAGGCGATTTATCAGGTAGACGGAAGTTTGCACCGCCTCTCCCCACATGTTTTTGTTCATCTTGGCATCAATGATAAGACATCTGGACATGTTCATGATAGTACGATTCGCCCTTTCCGAGATTCCATTTTGATGAGGGTTCCGAGGAATGGTAAATTCAATTTGAATACCTTTAGAATTACAAAACTGGATAAATTCATTCGATTTGTATTCTCCTCCATTGTCTACTCTTAGTCTTGAAATCTGTTTACCAAACTTGGCAGTCACTTTTGCAACAAAATGAACAAACTTTCCGAAGACCTCACTTTTATGTTCCAATAGGTATACATGAGTAAACCGAGAATAGTGATCAGTAAACGTGACATAATACCGTTTAGAATTGTAAGTAGCAGGTGTAATGGGTCCTGCAACATCACTACTAATGACTTCCAGAATACGAGAAGGTCTCTTATCTTCAGGTAGCGGTTTTGTGGGTGCACGAGTCTGTTTACCTTGCTGACATACTTCACATACTGACTTAGTACTGGGATACACATGAGAATGTCCCATTCTGCGATGTGTCAGTTCGTTATCAGTTCCCGCAGCTAGTGCACACAACACGAAGTCTACAGTATACAAACTACCACAACGCTTACCTTTCATAACAAGTATTCCTCTTGTAGAATAGATCGAGACAGAATTCTGCTGAAAAACTATTCTCATTCCATGAGATTCCATTCGTGAAACTGACAGCAGATTGTATTCCAAATCATTGCACAACAAAACGTTCTTCAAAGTCACAGATTTGCAGTATTCCGTTGAGACGTTTAAATCACCACTTTTCGAGGCTATCAACTGTTCACCTCTTTTGGCTACATTTATCTTGAAGTCTACATCAACAACGTTTGTTAGGAAAGCTAAATTATTCATTGAAATCAAATGATTCGTAGCTCCTGAATCAACAATGAATCTAACCGTGCCGTTTATTAAAGAGTTGGATGATAACACGATCGGGTTTTCGGGAGAGCAGTCAGATGCTAATCTGCCGACGAACGCGATTTCATCCTCGTATTCCCGCTTCTCGGCATTATTAGCGAATTTAATCGGGCAGTTTTTCCTCATGTGTCCTACTTGGTGACATGCATGGCAAGGGTAGGGAAAATAGTTGGAGTTCTGAACGGAATTGGGAGTTTGAGATTGCTTTGTAGACAATTTATTAAAGTTGGAATTACCAGTCAAATTTCTTGGTGAGTTTCCTCCATTCCAATTTCTTCTCGTACTGTTTCCTCGCCAATTCCCCCTTCCTCTACCACGATTTCCATGTGAGTAAAACACCACTTCAGAACGTTCATTTCCACTTTCATTAATTCCGCGATTTCTCTTCTGTCGGCTTTCTTCCATCAACAGTTTTTGTTTCACCCATTCAACAGTTACTGAATCGTTCATTTCATCACCATAATAAGCGATATCAATAGATGTTGTGACAACTTGATAGGATTCAGGCATTGACATGAGTAGTTGCGATATAACTTCGGAGTTCTCGATCTTTCCTCCACTCGATCGAAGGTCTTGGACTTTCCGCTCGAACTTCTCCAAAAATGAGGCCAAATTTCCGCTAGAATTGAATTTCATCATGCTCAATTCTCTCTTGATCGCAACTTGAGCACTCAAACCTTTCTTGACGTACGTGGTTTGAAGTGTATCCAACATTTCTCTGGCAGTATTCTTGTCTATGATGGTTGAGAGAATACTATCATCGAGAGCTCGAACAATAAGATCTCGTGCTTTCAGGTCTTGCTTTTTGTGTAGTTCCTCTTCATCAGTGCTTGCAGTAGCTGGTAGTTCTTTCAGACATTCAAGAACACCATTCTGTTCTAAATGAAGTTTTACTCGGAATTCCCAATTCGAAAATCCATTTCCATCGAATGGTTTCACGAGAAATTGTTGGTTGGGAGCTGTGGCCATCTTGCAATACCGGGTTGGGTTCCTGTGTGGGAATTCGCCAATTCCGAGTCGATTTCCTCGCGCGAATTTTCCGCCAACACTTTACCGAAATTGCACAAATGATCACCCCGAATACTCACTGGGCATCCATAACCTCAAGAACGGGAAAAAATATTAATAAAGCACAAATGAAAACTGTTAGAACACTGCGTATAATTTTAGAGCACTGATAACTGGACAATTGGATTAATTCGGGAGGTGACTCACGCGCCACCTACGACGGATTCCCGAAACATCGATTGATTGTTGAATTGCGCTCATATTTGAACATTTTCCATTATTAGTAGAACCTAACTACTTAGAAATCTTGATTATATTGCATTGGGAGCCCCCGACATTTTTCCAGTATTCGAGGGTTTACTCCCTCCGTGAGAAAGAACTAATATTGGCTCCCCAGCTTGTATTTTTCCACTCAGCGAAACTTCTAGATAGGAAATCTATACCAGGGATGAAGACAAGTTTGTGTCTTTCAAAGCATTTCATGAGGATTTAATGAGCTAGAAGGTTTCAAAACCTACAAAAATCAACGTTTCCTCCAAAACCATACCAACGTTCTCGGCCAAATTATAGGCTTCACTAGAATCCTATTCTATTTCAACCAGCTTCCTATCTTGTAGATAACATTGAGATATCGAAAACATAAAAACTTTTTACTAGCCAATCCTCTTTTGTGACAGACGTGTGGAGTTTCGAATAGAAAAGTCAGCTACAAAGATCTGCAAAGTCGATGCTCAGCCTTTGGTGGAGCTCTGCTTCGAGACCTCGGTCTGAAGACAAATGACCGGGTGGCTGTCCTTCTTCCCAACTGTGCCGAATTCATAGTGGCGTCCATCGGAGCTATGAAAGCTGGAATCATCCCTACGACAATGAACCCCATGTACACTCCCGGTAAGCACTTCAAAAGCAATTTTTTTTTTTTTTGAACTGAACAAACATTTTAAACATTCGGCATTATTTTTTCAAAAATGCACCAAACGCATCCGCCAGAGCAGGTACAAAATCATCAATCACGAGTAAATTGACTACTGTATTATGTAATCGAGTTTGTACCTATGAAATTGCCTGTTTCCAGACGAAGTGGCCCACCAGCTGAAGGACAGTGGTGCATCCGCTGCCGTAACTCTCGTTCAATTTCTTCCCACTATGATGAAAGCCGCAAAGCTGGCGGGAATGGAAGGATTGAAAATTGTCGTTCTTCAGAAAGGCGAAGAGCCACTGCCAGCTAACGTTTTTACTATGCAGGTTAGTTTTTAATCATACTTGTTTATCGGCTGTAGATATAAAAACTTGAATGTATTCACGAGTCTTGGACGCAGGCATCCCAACAATTGGGCACTTACATTCCCTGAGAGACGTAACTGATGGTGCTAATTTCGACATGGATATTTAGGGATGGATATTGACCAACGAATAATCGATTAATGACATCAACGATTATTTCGTATGTATTAATCGATTCACCGATTAATCAAGCCATTAAACATCGATTAATCGATTAATAATCGATTGTTTTTTTTATGGGATAAAGTTGGGTAGGTCGATTAAAACGACAAGATAAACGAAAAAATTATTTAAAATTTAAAATTACGATATTTTAGATTTTTTTTTTTTTTTTGGTTACTGTTAAAACATTTTCAAGCCTTAGGTAAAACGAGGTGCGGAAGAGTATAACTGTTTGAGATGTGGTAAGGGACTGACTGGAACTCAGCTGTTTTCTCTGCTCGAGGGTGCGTGGAGCACCCTCAATCACTTGTGCCGCGGAAGTGTAGTTTGCTCTGGCTTGAAGGTGGGAGGGCATCCATCCACTCAGCTGCTGTGCGTCGGTTGGCACTGTTTGCTGAGTGAAGCATACTGCAGGCAGGCGGGCCTGTGATCTTCTTCCTTCCCCTTCCGCGGTATTTCCCGATGTCAGGGGAATAACTGTGTGAGCTGTGAGGGCTCACAATAGTGTAAGGAACATTCAGAGTGGATACTTACCTTCGAAATATTTAAGGCTGTAACAAATACTCATGATACATGCATCTTGTTCATTTAGGACCTCGTAGCAGCAGGCGACACCTCTGTAGTTGATGGTGTCAAAAGAACCCCAGATGACATTGCATTGCTGCCGTATTCGTCTGGAACAACAGGTCGGCCAAAAGGAGTCATGCTGACCAACCGTAACATCACATCCAATCTTCAAGCCTTAAATAAGAAGCAAGATCACATTGAAAGAACAGGTACCAATAGTATATCAGGTACAACTTCCAGGACATGTACATTTATGTCATATATTGGGGAGTTTCCTAATATGGCCTCGTTTGTCGCATATAAGTTAGGTACAAGCAGCACATTTCCTAAGGTTTTCTTGACATAGTTGATATTTTATCACCAATAATATCAAACATCACCTCCTAGTGATGCTTCTGCTAATGAATGATAGCATGAGGCTGCATCATGAATAATTTCAGTAGTATTCTACTCTAGATGTTTACCTTTGGTAATCAACCCACCAAGGACGGAAAAAAATCTCGTTTTTGATGGATTTTTTTTTAACACAGAATGTGTTTTTGCGATGACCTACCGAAAAAAAATCGTCACGAAAAAGCGACAGAAAAAACATCTGGTGATATGTTTATTGGTTGTCATGTTAATGTCAACTCCACATTTATTATTGTTGTTTTTTATTTAACGGATGACTAGTATCGCAAAAACACATTCTGTGTTCCTATGATTTCATACAGAGTATGGAAAAAGAAATAAACCGGGGGGTGCAGGGGGGCGGAGCCCCCCACCGAGGCGCAAAGCGCCGAGTTTTTTTTTTTTTTTTTTTTTTTTTGTATGTCCGAGTCGCTTGCATTTCTTTATTCTGGTACCAATCTGTCTGGTTCTTTTTGAAATTTGTTCTACAAGTATCCGTGGTGGTCCCGTTTCAAACAGATTTCATTTTGCTTTGTTAGAAGTATCGAAAATTTGTGAAAGAAGTTGAAAAACGTGGGTCCCGTTTTCGGGAATATTGGTCCGCATTCACTCTTCTTAACCTGTGACTTCCGACTGAGTCGATGGAGGACCATTTGTGTATAGTCAAATTAAAGGTCTGATTGTAAGCTTTAAAATGATATGCTATATGAAGGGGGTTCCGATAACTAAAAGGTGCTGCGGTGATGAGAAAGGGGGAAATTATACTGGGTTATTCGCTCAGAACCTGCATGAGCCATATCAAACGTATTAAATGAATGGGGTTAGTTCCGCTAGTTATAAGAATACAATTATTATCTACGTACCGTATTGGAGAATCCGTCGTAACCAGCAAGTCGAGTACAGGAGGCGAGCGCTTTCGATGTAAAGACATCATCTTCAGGCCGTCAAGAGAGTACTAAAGTTTGTCAGTCCGTCGTTCTGTTTATATAGTCTGGGTGAAAGGGAGGTAGGTAAAAGGATTAGAAAGGAAAGGGGACCACATAGTAACGAGACCACGTGGTGAAAGGTTGTTTGTCTGTCATGTCAAGTGAAAGGGGGAGATAAAACTAATCCTATTAGCTAATTGTACCTTCACCACCTGGTAACCACATGGTAACCACGTGGTGACCACGTGGTCTTCTATTCTAAATTATGAATAAATTATAAACTAGCTTATATAACTAAATTATTGATAAAATGATTAACTTATATCTATATCTATTTCTAACTTTTTTTTTTTTTTTTTTAATTTTTATTTTTGGTTAGTTGATTATTTTATTTATTGTTAGAGATTATGATATCCTAGGTCGTTTGGTTGTCTGGAAGTTAGTGGAGTCGTGAGGGTGCTGTTTGCGTTTGTAAGGAGATATGGTAGTGTGTTCTGTTCGTTGTCTTTTGTTGTTCAGGTTGTCAGTAAATCCGTCTGTGGGTGTTTTTCGTTTTTGAATGAGTTTGTCCAGTGGTTTGAATATAGTGTCTGAGGTAGTGTCAAGTAGGTTTTTGTTTATTATACGTCCGTCAAATTTACGTAGTTTGTATATTTCCATGTTTTCAAGTATGTTGAGTCGTCGTCCTCTCATTCAAAAACGAAAAACACCCACAGACGGATTTACTGACAACCTGAACAACAAAAGACAACGAACAGAACACACGGGCGACAGGCGATTCCTTCCCGTAGAAGTGAAAGTTAAAGGGAGATGGCCAAGGGAGATGGCGATTGCTGCCGGTGGGAGGCCAGTCACTGAGCCGAGGTTCGGCGATTGCCTCCCCTCCAATCTCAAAGTGATAAGGCCCGGCAGGAGGAGGCGCTGGGCAATGTAACCGAGTTCAGTAAATACCTCCAAAACACCTACATAGCGGAAAAGGCTCTATTTCCCCCAACCTTGTGGGCATCTAAGACAAGCGACACCACTAGGACTACGAATGCTTGTGAGTCATTCCATGCCCACTTCAAACACAGCTTCACATCACCTCATCCCCACATATTTCATTTCGTGGATGCTTTAATAGCATTTCAAACTGAAGTGTACATCAAGACGTTTGACAGCGACGAACACACTCCCAAGTGTCGAACAAGGAAAAAAGAAAATTGGATCCGGCAACTCATCGCTCGTCAAACTCCCGACGACGACCCTTACCAATTTGCTAAAAGGGTCAGTGTGAAATTTGGGAGGATTTTTGAGCAATAGACATTTCAAGTTGACTTCAAAAAGTTTTTTTTTGCAATTTTTGTAGCATTAGTGCAATATTATTATTTATATATTTATTTGTTCAACATTACAATTAAGCAGCGCATGCATAATAGTACATTAGTGCAATAAACAGTCAAGTCCGAAATGCTTTGAAACTGACCTAAACCTGGGTGGGAAGCAATTGAGTAACGGGAAGGAATCGCCGATCGCACGGCGGAAGGAATTGAGTAACCGGAAGGAATCGCCTTCACTTTAAGGGGAAGGAATCGCCATGCTTTTTGGAGGTCGGGAAGGAATCGCCGGTCCCCGGAACACACTACCATATCTCCTTACAAACGCAAACAGCACCCTCACGACTCCACTAACTTCCAGACAACCAAACGACCTAGGATATCATAATCTCTAAAATAAATAAAATAATCAACTAACCAAAAATAAAAATTAAAAAAAAAAAAAAAAAAAAAAGTTAGAAATAGATATAGATATAAGTTAATCATTTTATCAATAATTTAGTTATATAAGCTAGTTTATAATTTATTCATAATTTAGAATAGAAGACCACGTGGTCACCAATTCACTTCCCGTTACTCAATTGCTTCCCACCCAGGTTTAGGTCAGTTTCAAAGCATTTCGGACTTGACTGTTTATTGCACTAATGTACTATTATGCATGCGCTGCTTAATTGTAATGTTGAACAAATAAATATATAAATAATAATATTGCACTAATGCTACAAAAATTGCGAAAAAAACTTTTTGAAGTCAACTTGAAATGTCTATTGCTCAAAAATCCTCCCAAATTTCACACTGACCCTTTTAGCAAATTGGTAAGGGTCGTCGTTGGGAGTTTGACGAGCGATGAGTTGCCGGATCCAATTTTCTTTTTTCCTTGTTCGACACTTGGGAGTGTGTTCGTCGCTGTCAAACGTCTTGATGTACACTTCAGTTTGAAATGCTATTAAAGCATCCACGAAATGAAATATGTGGGGATGAGGTGATGTGAAGCTGTGTTTGAAGTGGGCATGGAATGACTCACAAGCATTCGTAGTCCTAGTGGTGTCGCTTGTCTTAGATGCCCACAAGGTTGGGGGAAATAGAGCCTTTTCCGCTATGTAGGTGTTTTGGAGGTATTTACTGAACTCGGTTACATTGCCCAGCGCCTCCTCCTGCCGGGCCTTATCACTTTGAGATTGGAGGGGAGGCAATCGCCGAACCTCGGCTCAGTGACTGGCCTCCCACCGGCAGCAATCGCCATCTCCCTTGGCCATCTCCCTTTAACTTTCACTTCTACGGGAAGGAATCGCCTGTCGCCCGTGTGTTCTGTTCGTTGTCTTTTGTTGTTCAGGTTGTCAGTAAATCCGTCTGTGGGTGTTTTTCGTTTTTGAATGAGAGGACGACGACTCAACATACTTGAAAACATGGAAATATACAAACTACGTAAATTTGACGGACGTATAATAAACAAAAACCTACTTGACACTACCTCAGACACTATATTCAAACCACTGGACAAACTCATTCAAAAACGAAAAACACCCACAGACGGATTTACTGACAACCTGAACAACAAAAGACAACGAACAGAACACACTACCATATCTCCTTACAAACGCAAACAGCACCCTCACGACTCCACTAACTTCCAGACAACCAAACGACCTAGGATATCATAATCTCTAAAATAAATAAAATAATCAACTAACCAAAAATAAAAATTAAAAAAAAAAAAAAAAAAGTTAGAAATAGATATAGATATAAGTTAATCATTTTATCAATAATTTAGTTATATAAGCTAGTTTATAATTTATTCATAATTTAGAATAGAAGACCACGTGGTCACCACGTGGTTACCATGTGGTTACCAGGTGGTGAAGGTACAATTAGCTAATAGGATTAGTTGACCGACTTCATGCGCGGCGAAGCCGCGCCGAAGGAAGGAGGTATACAGTTCGGTGTGTCATGGGACGACGATTTTTTTTTTTTCTGTATGTTTGTACCACTAGCATTTTTTTATTCGGGCACCAATCTGCCTGATTCTTTTCGAAAAGTGTTCTACAAGTATCCATAGTGGTCCCGTTTCAATCAGATTTCATTTTGCTTCGTTAAAAGTATCGAAATTTTGTGAAAATAGTTCAAAAAACGTGGTTTTCGGGAAGATTGTTCCGCATCCTCTCCCCCCGCCCGACTCTTCGAAGCCACCCACCCGCTCGTCCCACCAACCCCCCCCCCCCCGCCCACCACCACCCGCCCGTCCCCACCGGCATATTCTCGGACGCCTGCCGCCCCTCAACTAATTCATAGGGGACCACCCTCTCATTCATTGGGGACCATCCTCCCTATTTAGAGTGAAACGCTTATTTCTTCAAGATAAAGTGGATTGTGAAGCAAAATTTTAATTTCAAAAAATGATATTGAACTCAATTTTGAAATTAACTTTAACATTTCATTGAAAGACGAGTTTCCCGACTTTGTGTACATGTTTGTGTACATTAAAATTTAAGGTCCGATTCTAAGCTTCACAAAAAATGAGATGCTTTATGAGGGGGTTTCCGATAACCATCAAGTTCCAGTAGACTACCAAGTGGGTCTAGCACATAGCCTTCTCATCATCCAAAACATGTTGCAGCGGGCTAAAATATGAAGCTCTAGTCCGATTCCGATGAAATTTTCAGAGATTGTACGAGTTGGCGTGTAGATGGTCCCCTTTGAAAATCATTGCCCCCGGACTGATAGCCGCTGCGCATGTGCAAACTATAATTTCCTTGTAACAGCCATCATTTCCACATTTTCCATCCGATTTCAAGAAAATTCTCAGAGATCATGCAAATTGGCATAAAGATGGTCCCCGATGAAAAGCATTGCCAAGGAACTGATAATAGCCACTGCGCATGCGCAAACGTGAATTCCCTGTAAGAGCTATACTTTCTACATTTTCCATCCGATTTTGATGGTATTTTCTGGGATTGCGCGGATTTGAGTGTAGATACTCCTCTACGGAAATCATCGCCCCCATGTCACTTACGTTGAGTGAAACAGTTTGGTGCAGGAGGAAGCGAAATAACAATGCGTGTTTTTTCGCTCACCAACAGGTTCTAATTGACTTAATGCTTATCCAATGGGACGTCCCCTGGAATGCATGCATTACTAAACAACATGTTTAATAATTTTCTGGACTCACTAATAACTACTTGAAACAATAATACTGTAGGTATATGTACTAAAATAAAATATAAAAATTAAACAATAAAGTTACCTACTATATAAAAAACCTCAAAAAGTAATAATTAATTCCACAATAAAAAAACCATTACCTAGTAATTAAAAAATACAAGTAAAAGATTTAAATAAGAAAAATAGCGAAAAATGTAGAAAAAAGGTTAACAGTCGGTAACTCAAAGAATACCGACTTTAAACAAAAGTACTTGGTAGTAGGTAAATTATGTAAAATTAAAAAAAAATTTAAATGATAAAAGTCGAAAAAATTAATAAGTTAAAAATTAAAACGAATGATTTAAAAATTTAAACAAAAGTACTTGGTAGTAGGTAAGTTATGTAAAATTAAAATAATTAAAGTCGAAAAAATTAATAAGTTAAAAATTAAAACAAATGACTTATAAAATTAAATTTTAAAAATAAATTTAAAAAATCACTAAAAAGTAAAAAATAAAAAAATTATGAAAATACAAAAATAGTAAAATAAAAAACTTTTTAACAAAAAAACGGACCGACCTCAAAACTGATGATGGCATCCCACTAAAAAGGAAAAAATAATAACGACAACTTATTCAGATAGGTTGGTGGGTAGTTATGCATTGAAGTCGCTGCCGTGCCCATCTGCAGAGACAAACATACTCAAGTAGATTCCACTTCCATCTGGTTAGTATTACAACATGGGTCGATAGTGCAATACAAAACATGAATGAGAGTGGGTACCTATCATTGAGGTAATGCATGTGTTCCAAAACTAATGGATAGTACGTCACTGCTGTCGTATGAAGGAGGATGAGAGAGTGACAATAAGTGTGAATCTCAGTAAGAATATTTCCTTTGATAACAGCTGAACACGTCTGCGTCACCAAAAATGGCAGTTGGATAAAAATTCAACATGAGAAGGTTGTTTACTTACTTACCTACCCCTACTCCTCTTTTGTATTGCACTATCGACGCATGTTGTAACACTAACTGGTTCATTTGAGTATGAACTCATATCACAAACCCTACAAGACCCTATCTAGACAATTCTACATTCAATATGCCATACATGGAATATAAGATTAATTAGATGTTATGTAATCAAAGATTGATCACGTATAATTAGATAAATAACTATTAGATACTATCTAATCAAGAGATGGTTTGTTGGAATCCAAACATTTCGTACGGGGATTCACACATATTGCCACTCTCTCATCCTCCTTCATACGACAGCAGTGACGTACTATCCATTAGTTTTGGAACACATGCATTACCTCAATGATAGGTACCCACTCTCATTCATGTTTTGTATTGCACTATCGGCCCATGTTGTAATACTAACCAGATGGAAGTGGAATCTACTTGTGTATGTTTGTCTCTGCAGATGGGCACGGCAGCGACTTCAATGCATAACTACCCACCAACCTATCTGAATAAGTTGTCGTTATTATTTTTTCCTTTTTAGTGGGATGCCATCATCAGTTTTGAGGTCGGTCCGTTTTTTTGTTAAAAAGTTTTTTATTTTATCTCCCCCTTTCACTTGACATGACAGACAAACAACCTTTCACCACGTGGTCTCGTTACTATGTGGTCCCCTTTCCTTTCTAATCCTTTTACCTACCTCCCTTTCACCCAGACTATATAAACAGAACGACGGACTGACAAACTCTAGTACTCTCTTGACGGCCTGAAGATGATGTCTTTACATCGAAAGCGCTCGCCTCCTGTACTCGACTTGCTGGTTACGACGGATTCTCCAATACGGTACGTAGATAATAATCATATCAAACGTGTTTATCAATGCTCGAGTATGTAAGTTTTCCTACCAAATATGAAGGATAATCATAGTACTGTTAGTTAGGTATTCTACCAAGTGGGTGTAGCACATAGCTCTCTCAACACTAATAACATGATTGGGTAGGTAACAGTGTAGGAGATCGTCAGATCTGCATAGTGCCGTACCAAATATTAGGGATATAATAGTACAGTTAGGTGATAAGAGGGTATTCTCCCAAGTGGGTGTAGCACATAGCTTCCTCCTCATCCATAATATAGTTGGGTAGGCAATAGTATAGGAGATCGTCAAAACTGCATAGTGCCGTACCAAATATTAGAAATGAAATAGTACAGTTAGGTGATAAGAGGGTATTCTACCAAGTGGGTGTTGCACATAGCTTCCTGATCATCCATACTATACTTGGGTAGGTAATGGTATAGGAGATTGCCATAACTGCATAGTGCTGTACCAAATATTAGAAATGAAATAGTACAGTTAGGTGATAAGAGGGTATTCTACCAAGTGGGTGTAGCACATAGCTTCCTCGTCATCCATAATATAGTTGGGTAGGTAATGGTATAGGAGATCTTCAGAAGTACATTGTGCTGTACCAAATATGAGGTATGTAGTACAATTAGGTGATAAGAGGGTATTCTACCAAGTGGGTGTAGCACATAGCCCCCTCATTACTGATAACACAATTGGGTAGGTAACAGTGTAGGAGATCGTCAGAACTGCATAGTGCCGTACCAAATATTAGGGATATACTAGTACAGTTAGGTGATAAGAAGGTATTCTACCAAGTGGGTGTGGCACTTAGCTTCCTCCTCATCCATAATATAGTTGGGTGGGTAATGGTATAGGAGTTTGTCGGAACTGCATAGTGCCGTACCAAATATTAGAAATGAAATAGTACAGTTAGGTGATGAGAGGGTATTCTACCAAGTGGGTGTAGCACATAGCTTCCTCCTCATCCATGATATAGTTGGGTAGGCAATAGTATAGGAGATTGCCATAACTGCATAGTGCCATACCAAATATGAGGTATATAGTACAACTCGGTAATAAGAGGGTATTCCACCAAGTGGGTGTAGCACATAGCTTCCTCGTCATCCATAATATAGTTGGGTAGGTAATGGTATAGGAGATCTTCAGAAGTACATTGTGCTGTACCAAATATGAGGTATATAGTACAACTCGGTGATGAGAGGGTATTCTACCAAGTGGGTGTAGCACATAGCTTCCTCGTCATCCATAATACAGTTGGGTAGGCAATAGTATAGGAGATTGTCATAACTTAGTAGTGCCCTACCAAATATGAGGTATGTAGTACAATTCGGTGATGAGAGGGTATTCTACCAAGTGGGTGTAGCACATAGCTTCCTCGTCATCCATAATACAGTTGGGTCGGCAATAGGAGAGGAGCTTGTCATAACTTCGTAGTGCCGTACCAAATATGAGGTATGTAGTACAATTCGGTGATGAGCGGGTGTTCTACCAAGTGGGTGTAGCACATAGCTTCCTCGTCATCCATAATACAGTTGGGTCGGCAATAGGAGAGGAGATTGTCATAACTTCGTAGTGCCGTACAAAATATGAGGTATGTAGTACAATTCGGTGATGAGAGGGTATTCTACCAAGTGGGTGTAGCACATAGCTTCCTCGTCATCCATAATATAGTTGGGTAGGCAATAGTATAGGAGATTGTCATAACTTAGTAGTGCCCTACCAAATATGAGGTATGTAGTACAATTAGGTGATGAGAGGGTATTCTACCAAGTGGGTGTAGCACATAGCTTCCTCGTCATCCATAATACAGTTGGGTCGGCAATAGGAGAGGAGCTTGTCATAACTTCGTAGTGCCGTACCAAATATGAGGTATGTAGTACAACTCGGTGATGAGAGGGTATTCTACCAAGTGGGTGTAGCACATAGCTTCTTCGTCATCCATAATATAGTTGGGTAGGTAATGGTATAGGAGATCTTCAGAAGTACATTGTGCTGTACCAAATATGAGGTATGTAGTACAATTAGGTGATAAGAGGGTATTCTACCAAGTGGGTGTAGCACATAGCCCCCTCATTACTGATAACACAATTGGGTAGGTAACAGTGTAGGAGATCGTCAGAACTGCATAGTGCCGTACCAAATATTAGGGATATAATAGTACAGTTAGGTGATAAGAAGGTATTCTACCAAGTGGGTGTGGCACTTAGCTTCCTCCTCATCCATAATATAGTTGGGTGGGTAATGGTATAGGAGTTTGTCGGAACTGCATAGTGCCGTACCAAATATTAGAAATGAAATAGTACAGTTAGGTGATGAGAGGGTATTCTACCAAGTGGGTGTAGCACATAGCTTCCTCCTCATCCATGATATAGTTGGGTAGGCAATAGTATAGGAGATTGCCATAACTGCATAGTGCCATACCAAATATGAGGTATATAGTACAACTCGGTAATAAGAGGGTATTCCACCAAGTGGGTGTAGCACATAGCTTCCTCGTCATCCATAATATAGTTGGGTAGGTAATGGTATAGGAGATCTTCAGAAGTACATTGTGCTGTACCAAATATGAGGTATGTAGTACAATTAGGTGATAAGAGGGTATTCTACCAAGTGGGTGTAGCACATAGCCCCCTCATTACTGATAACACAATTGGGTAGGTAACAGTGTAGGAGATCGTCAGAACTGCATAGTGCCGTACCAAATATTAGGGATATAATAGTACAGTTAGGTGATAAGAAGGTATTCTACCAAGTGGGTGTGGCACTTAGCTTCCTCCTCATCCATAATATAGTTGGGTGGGTAATGGTATAGGAGTTTGTCGGAACTGCATAGTGCCGTACCAAATATTAGAAATGAAATAGTACAGTTAGGTGATGAGAGGGTATTCTACCAAGTGGGTGTAGCACATAGCTTCCTCCTCATCCATGATATAGTTGGGTAGGCAATAGTATAGGAGATTGCCATAACTGCATAGTGCCATACCAAATATGAGGTATATAGTACAACTCGGTAATAAGAGGGTATTCCACCAAGTGGGTGTAGCACATAGCTTCCTCGTCATCCATAATATAGTTGGGTAGGTAATGGTATAGGAGATCTTCAGAAGTACATTGTGCTGTACCAAATATGAGGTATATAGTACAACTCGGTGATGAGAGGGTATTCTACCAAGTGGGTGTAGCACATAGCTTCCTCGTCATCCATAATACAGTTGGGTAGGCAATAGTATAGGAGATTGTCATAACTTAGTAGTGCCCTACCAAATATGAGGTATGTAGTACAATTCGGTGATGAGAGGGTATTCTACCAAGTGGGTGTAGCACATAGCTTCCTCGTCATCCATAATACAGTTGGGTCGGCAATAGGAGAGGAGCTTGTCATAACTTCGTAGTGCCGTACCAAATATGAGGTATGTAGTACAATTCGGTGATGAGAGGGTGTTCTACCAAGTGGGTGTAGCACATAGCTTCCTCGTCATCCATAATACAGTTGGGTCGGCAATAGGAGAGGAGATTGTCATAACTTCGTAGTGCCGTACAAAATATGAGGTATGTAGTACAATTTGGTGATGAGAGGGTATTCTACCAAGTGGGTGTAGCACATAGCTTCCTCGTCATCCATAATATAGTTGGGTAGGCAATAGTATAGGAGATTGTCATAACTTAGTAGTGCCCTACCAAATATGAGGTATGTAGTACAATTCGGTGATGAGAGGGTATTCTACCAAGTGGGTGTAGCACATAGCTTCCTCGTCATCCATAATACAGTTGGGTCGGCAATAGGAGAGGAGCTTGTCATAACTTCGTAGTGCCGTACCAAATATGAGGTATGTAGTACAATTCGGTGATGAGAGGGTATTCTACCAAGTGGGTGTAGCACATAGCTTCCTCGTCATCCATAATATAGTTGGGTAGGCGATAGTATAGGAGATTGTCATAACTTAGTAGTGCCCTACCAAATATGAGGTATGTAGTACAACTCGGTGATGAGAGGGTATTCTACCAAGTGGGTGTAGCACATAGCTTCCTCGTCATCCATAATACAGTTGGGTCGGCAATAGGAGAGGAGATTGTCATAACTTCGTAGTGCCGTACCAAATATGAGGTACCTATGTAGTACAACTCGGTGATGAGAGGGTATTCTACCAAGTGGGTGTAGCACATAGCTTCCTCGTCATCCATAATACAGTTGGGTAGGCAATAGTATAGGAGATTGTCATAACTTAGTAGTGCCCTACCAAATATGAGGTATGTAGTACAATTCGGTGATGAGAGGGTATTCTACCAAGTGGGTGTAGCACATAGCTTCCTCGTCATCCATAATACAGTTGGGTCGGCAATAGGAGAGGAGATTGTCATAACTTCGTAGTGCCGTACCAAATATGAGGTATGTAGTACAATTCGGTGATGAGAGGGTATTCTACCAAGTGGGTGTAGCACATAGCTTCCTCGTCATCCATAATACAGTTGGGTCGGCAATAGGAGAGGAGATTGTCATAACTTCGTAGTGCCGTACCAAATATGAGGTATGTAGTACAATTCGGTGATGAGAGGGTATTCCACCAAGTGGGTGTAGCACATAGCTTCCTCATCATCCATAGTATAGTTGGGTAGGCAATAGTATAGGAGATTGCCATAACTGCATAGTGCCATACCAAATATGAGGTATATAGTACAACTCGGTAATAAGAGGGTATTCCACCAAGTGGGTGTAGCACATAGCTTCCTCGTCATCCATAATATAGTTGGGTAGGTAATGGTATAGGAGATCTTCAGAAGTACATTGTGCTGTACCAAATATGAGGTATATAGTACAACTCGGTGATGAGAGGGTATTCTACCAAGTGGGTGTAGCACATAGCTTCCTCGTCATCCATAATACAGTTGGGTAGGCAATAGTATAGGAGATTGTCATAACTTCGTAGTGCCGTACCAAATATGAGGTATGTAGTACAATTCGGTGATGAGAGGGTATTCTACCAAGTGGGTGTAGCACATAGCTTCCTCGTCATCCATAATACAGTTGGGTCAGCAATAGGAGAGGAGATTGTCATAACTTCGTAGTGCCGTACCAAATATGAGGTATGTAGTACAACTCGGTGATGAGAGGGTATTCTACCAAGTGGGTGTAGCACATAGCTTCCTCGTCATCCATAATACAGTTGGGTCGGCAATAGGAGAGGAGATTGTCATAACTTCGTAGTGCCGTACCAAATATGAGGTATGTAGTACAATTCGGTGATGAGAGGGTATTCTACCAAGTGGGTGTAGCACATAGCTTCCTCGTCATCCATAATATAGTTGGGTAGGCAATAGTATAGGAGAGCGTCAGAACTGCATAGTGCCGTACCAAATATGAGGTATATAGTACAGTTAGGTGATAAAGGGTTTTCTATCAAGTGGATGTAGCACTTAGCACCCTCGTCAATCATGTCATGGTTGAGTTGTTGAATTGTGTTGTCAGAACTACCAAGTACCTACGATATATGAGGGAAGTCGAACAGTTAAGGGATATGAGAGTAGATGGCTAAGAAGGAAAGTGACCAAAATACCTCCTGAAACTGATCCATAAACGGAAACTCATCTACACGTATGGAAACTGATCCGGATTACAAAATGTCGTCCACCCTATGGCTTCTAGTTCACCTTACTGAAATGATGCACAGTATTGAAGTAGATCTACATTGCAAAAACTGATCAAAAAACTGCGGGTAAATTAATTTCTGATTTAAATTGAGGACCACTAAAAAAAGAAAAATAAAAAATAGTATAAAATGGAAAAATAATAAAATAAAAACCTTTTTAACAAAAAAATGGACCGACCTCAAAAATGATGTCGGTGAACACCAAAAAGGAAAAAATAATAATCTCAGCGAAAACACACTGATGTATTAGGTTGTTGGATATAAATATCTTGTCAACAGATGGTATGTTGGAATACCAACAATTATTTGTAATGTGATTCACACTCATTGTCACATTCATATCCTCCATCATACGATAGCAGTTACGTACTACCCAATAGTTTTGGAACACTTATCCCTACTCGTATTCATGTTTTGCAATACTCACCAGATCATGTGAGTATTACTTAATAACCACAGTGTATCCAGATAGGTAGGTAGGTACGCATTGAAGTCGCCGCCGTGCCCACCTGTAGACACAAACGTCTCCTAGATGTTCTACTTACCAACATTTTATTCGTTTTCGGAAATATAGGTACATACCTCCCATACCACAGACATGCCTCCACACCGAGTATGAACGTATATATCTTTTTGTATAAAATTGTGGACGGTTTTGAACGTTAATTAGGTAAAAACGATTCCGAAGGTATGTTGCTACAATATAATATATCCACCAATAAAATAAACAGTCTCATGTAATAATAGAGTCTCAAATTACTCGTCACAACCATTCCTAGGGAGGTTCACACTTACTATCATACTCATATGGCAGCAGAGACTTACTAGGTACCTGATAGTTCGGGGAGCACATTTGGATTCAATGGTACTTACTCTTGTAATGCTAACCAGATCGAGTAAGGAAGGTGATTAGTTTGTGTCTACAGATGGGCACGGCGGCGACTTCAATGCGTACCTACCTACCTATCTGGATACGCTGTGGTTATTAAGTAATACTCACATGATCTGGTGAGTATTGCAAAACATGAATACGAGTAGGGATAAGTGTTCCAAAACTATTGGGTAGTACGTAACTGCTATCGTATGATGGAGGATATGAGTGTGACAATGAGTGTGAATCACATTACAAATAATTGTTGGTATTCCAACATACCATCTGTTGACAAGATATTCATATCCAACAACCTAATACATCAGTGTGTTTTCGCTGAGATTATTATTTTTTCCTTTTTGGTGTTCACCGACATCATTTTTGAGGTCGGTACATTTTTTTGTTAAAAAGGTTTTTTACCCACCAACATTTTTTTCACCTACCAACTTTTTTTTACCTACCAGCTAGGTACCACACCATACTGGCTTCACACCTTCACAATTAAGTTTATTAGAAAGAACTAAACGCTTCACACTCGATTGGAAAAAAAACTCTGTTCAATTTCTCCCTTGCGAGGGAAAACATTAAATCATGTTTAATGTTTTTCCCTCGCAAGGGAGAAATTAGATATAGTTTTTTAAGGTCAAGAAAAAAGAAAAGATTCTAATTAACCAAAACAATTTATTATATTTATATACATCTATTTACAGGAGAGAAAATGGCCTTGGAGCTCACTCAGCTGATCAGTGACCACTCAGGCGCCTTCAGCATTCTCCATTGACCCTGCCTCTCAAATTTCATCTTCCTGCGATGAATAGGAGAGAAAATGACTTTGGAGCTCACTCAGCTGATCAGTCACCCTTCAGGCGCCTTCAGCATTCTCCATTGACCCTGCCTCTCAAATTTCAGCTTCCTGCGTTCAACAGGAGAGACAATGGCCTTGGAGCTCACTCAGCTGATCAGTGACCACTCAGGCGCCTTCAGCATTCTCCATTGACCCTGCCTCTCAAATTTCATCTTCCTGCGATGAATAGGAGAGAAAATGACTTTGGAGCTCACTCAGCTGATCAGTCACCCTTCAGGCGCCTTCAGCATTCTCCATTGACCCTGCTTCTCAAATTTTAGCTTCCTGCGTTCAACAGGAGAGAAAATGGCTTTGGAACTCATTCATCTGATCAGTGATCTGTCAGGTGCCTTCATTACTGTCCTTTGACCCACCATCTCGAATTTCACCTTCCTGCGTTGAATAGGAGAGAAAATTGTTTCTATACAATGAACATTAATTTGTGATTCACACTCATATTTCTGATTTATTACTAGTCCTAACTGAAGGACCTCCGAGGGAGCGATCTGTTGGTCCTACGGAGCTCCGTGTAGTCTCATTCGATTCTAAAAATTCCAGTCTATTTTAAATTGATGAAAAAACAATACCTTTATATTTAAAGTTTTCGAGCTAGGACGTTTTGAAAATTTCATCTCCTAGTTTTCACCCCTTAGAAGTGACTGACAATAACCAAAAGCATCTTGGTACAACTAGACCCCAAATGGAGCCGATATAACGTGGTAACTAAGAAAGCGGTCCGTGGTAACTAAGAAAAAACTCGGCGCTTTGCGCCTCGGCGGGGGGCTCCGCCCCCCTGCACCCCCCGGTTTATTTCTTTTTCCATACTCTGTATGAAATCATAGGAACACAGAATGTGTTTTTGCGATGCTAGTAATCCGTTAAATAAAAAACAACAATAATAAATGTGGAGTCTTTGGCAATAATAAAATAAATAATTGTTAGACATTTAATTTGGTCTAAAACCCTATAAATGTTATATAAATAAATATGTAACTACAAGAAAAATACTATATAAATTGAGAGCTTTCCAACGAATGGTGAACAATTTCTGTGCAATGAACACTGCGGCAGTTCTATTTCCTTACCAACGGCTTGGTTGCACGTGAAAATCATTATAAAAGGCGCGTAACGGTTTTTTCTGTCGCTTTTTCGTGACGATTTTTTTTCGGTAGGTCATCGCAAAAACACATTCTGTGTTAAAAACGTTGCAGATTTGCGTGTCGGAAAACGTTGCAGATTTGCGTGTCGGAATTCACAGAACGACCCCCAGCCCTAAAACATTAAACATGTTAATAGAAAGCTTCATAATATGAAGGCCATATTATGGAAATTTGATTACTGGTTACGCAGAAGGCAAAACTGTATACAAATCGAAGAAATGAATAGCGATCGCATTTTAGTCCGATAAAATTTGAACGGCGATTAGACCTCTTTTGCGATTCACACTCATGATTCTGTTTTATCGAAGGAAAACCTTCAAGTACTCGTAGGGACCGAACGGTTTGTCCTACAGAGCTCCGGGTGGTCTCAAAAATTTTTAAAAATTCAATACTATTTAAAATTGGTGAAAAAACGATACCTTTATTTCGAGAGTTTTCGAGCTAGGGCACTCTTGAAAATTTTAACCCTTAATTTTCACCCCTTAGAAGTGACCTACATCAACCAAAAGCTTCACGGCACAACTAGACCCCAAATGGAGCCCATATACCAAATTTGAACCAAATCGGTCCAGTGTTGCTAAGAAAAGTGCCGCGTACGGCGTACGGCGGACGGACGGAAATTTTTTTATTCGATTTTCGTATTCTACGTACCTTGAAACGTAAACATCAAAATTTTGAGGGGAGGTTAAACATTTTTTTTTCTTGCTCGATTCCAAAGGCTTATTATTGAAAATAATAAACCAAAATTTGTATTTCACTCACTACAGTTCGGGATCTATGTTGAAACATGAAGACACTTTAAAATGAGGAAAGAAGTAGTGCTAGCAGCACTGGATAATATCTAGCGTCAGACTTATGGATGAGACTTCCCTGAACCAGTCAAGGGGGTGGCAACAAAGAAACGCAGGAAAAATGCTTTTTTGGAACATGCTGTGGCACGCTCGTCCTCCGTGGGATACTTTAATATAAAATTGCTGAATATTTTTGTGATTCGTCTACAGTTGTCCGTAGTTTTCCAGCATCTACATAGGCCCTCCTTATATTATGGCAACGGAGTTTTGAGAACCCATTTCAAAACTCGGCGCTACGAGTGAGTTCTACTTCTGCCCAATTTACAAAACATAGATATGCTAAGCCTAGAACGTCAAGTATCGATCAGCCATCGATTCAGGAAGATTATCTATCGATGACGATGACCAATCAATGAGAAAGCATTAAGCAAATACTGTTCAGGCGCCAATTCTCGAATCGATAAAACGGACAAAACAAAATGAAAAATGTAAAAATTTTAAATGTAAACTTCTTCGTTAACTTCCCATTTGCTCTCATTCGTGATCATGAAATTCATAATGAATTCCAAATTTGACTCAGAATTCTTGTTCAGTATTAGAACCAGCGGATATAACGCTGCGGCTGGTATTTATGTTCCTACCACCTACTCGACTGAAGATGGTTTTTCTTCACGCACTACTATCCCCTTTCATTATAATGATATTTTTTATCACACCAGTTCTGCCTGTTGGTGACTCAATTAAATTTAACAATGCCGTAAAAATAAATTTTATGACTGATCTCTAGTCTCTTAGTATCCAAAGTTTATGGGCTTACAGTTTTGATGAAGCCATTGGCACGATGAATATCAGTTTTACCAAACAACTGGGTCAGATTGACTCAACAATTTTGATTTTCAAAGACGATCACATAAATTTGTGATTTGTAGGCTTCACCTCGTATTAGTTATGAAATAACATTTTTTTTATTTGTTCCTCTCGTTAGAAAAATTATGGGAGGTGAACAATGAAACACGCTGTAACCATTTAATGGGGACGATATACGGTTACCAGACTCATCAAAAAGTTGTAACGTAAGTTACTACTAAATTTAATCTTTGATCTTAATTTGAAAAATCTGTGGTAGCTTAGGCGTGGAACAACTCTCCTACATAAAATGAGAACAATAAAGATTATGGAAACTGAACCTACTGTGCCTTATAATGATTCTAGTAAGGTTACCTGAAAAAGGTACTTGAAAAATTAACTCAAAGGTGATAACACAACCTGGTGGATCATTCAAAGATAATCGTACTAAAAACATTGATGAATGATTCCCAGCGATTTTAGTGGACATTAATTTTGAGTTAAATAAGAAAAGAAAGAAAAATTGAAACCAACTGAATAAATTGTATTTTTTAAAAGGTATAATTGAAAAAACAAACCTATTTAATATGGGCTCACGGAAACTTGTACATAAGTACATCTTTCGATAAGTGAATGTTATGTCAAAAGGAAAAAAATAACTAGAAATAGGTTCCTATGCACCAAAATGAAAGTTACTTTTTTAAAAAAATAAGGAGAAACTGGAAACTGGTGAAAGTCGTATCCGTGGTGGCTCCCAAAAGTGCTCATTGACGATAAATCAAAAGGGAAAATACCTGTCTATCTTCTTCACATACGAAGTAGGAAGGTAAGGACGCTGTTATCAGCGATAACAGCGTTTTTCTGGGTGACCCCAATCCCGATATTTGACAATTTATTCATACCGTAAGTCGATATACACAACATGTTAGCTAGGGAAGTAGTGAACAATTCCCACGTACTGCACCCAATGATTCAGTTGAACCTCAACACAACCCAAATTGAAGAGAAGTTTTAATGACAATGTGTCAGTATTGAATGTGGAGTAAACTGCATTTTGAACATTTTTTGATCGATTTTTTTGGACAAGTTTTTCATGATGGGGTATTTCAGTCAATTTAAAAAAATTTTTTTTTCAAAAGAGCGTGGGTCAGGAATAACGGAAATTGGGTCGGTTTGTCGAGAAAATGTTTAGAAGAAATTAGGGAAGCTAATGAAAGTTTAAGATTTGAATGATGTGACGTAGTAACTTGTTGTGACCTTGGATCTAGACATTCTACTAATCCCGTGGGGTCTCGAACGCCTCGTAGCCTTGGATACTACAAAATACTACATGCCCACGGGGTAGTGTGTGTGCGTTCATGTAGGCCCGCCTATTTTCAAACGTGTGATCTCTTTATTCAGTTTTTCTACCACATGGGCAAAAAGTTGGAATATATAGGTTTTCAATGGTGCTGAATACAAATTTGAGGTCAAAAACCTGAATTTCCGACTCACCGGAATAGGTACCCAAATTCCATTTTGAGAATTTCAAAAGCCCCAACAAAATTCGGCTGCAATTAAATTAAAAATAGAAATTTAATTTTGGTTACTCCGGTGACACCTTGGGACAGCTGTAGAGTTCCTGAGATGTTTTTGGAGACACTAGTGGTGCCATGGTCCAATTAGGGTTAATTATAGCCAATGTAATAACGTCGTAATTGATGAATGATGAACATTAAACTCATACATCGAACTCATACTTGCCCATCCTAGTGGTGATGCAAGAAACTTCCAGAACTCCCAGTGAACTGATGTTGTGGACAGACAACATTGTCACTCTTACAGGGCAGGAGTCTAGGAAAGGGACGTCACCTAGCTGATGATGTGATGGGGAAGAAAAGTAGAACAACAGGGGCGGCCCTGTGACGGGAACTGTAGGCCCCTGGTGGCCCCACTCGTGTTTCTGGCAAGTGACCGATTAGAAAGTGAGATTTCTGTGTGTACCTATGTGTTTCCTTCAGTTAGGTAGGTATCTACCCTATAGGTTGAAATAAGCCCAAGGGAAGAGTTATAACACCACCTAGTAGCATGTAGTTCTTGAAGAAACACACACATCTAATTTTTTGTGAAAAAACCTTTATATAAATTTATGTTTTTTTTTTTAGGAAACAAAACGGAAGTGATCCCCTTGATCCTTCCAATGTTCCACATCTACGGATTTGCTATCTCATCCCTCACTCTATTCTGCGGAGGTGAAATCATCAGTCTCCCGAAATTTGAGGAAGAAACGTTTCTCAGGAGTCTTGAAAAGGTGAAAACAATATACACTGATTAGAGTTAGATGTAATAATAATAATAATTGAATGATCATACTTTTCTTAGCTTCAAACGACTAAACCACTTCTAAATTATTGAACGAACTCCGATTAGCTGAACAGCACCCAAACAATCACGCATATTGTTGCATGGAGGAGGTGACATGCAGATGGTTGCTCAATTCTCTAGGTGAATACAATACAAGATGGATGCTATAAGAACTGGATACTATACTCTATTATGAGGTGGAGTCTATAAATAGTGGGTAGTATAGATCCCTTCACGGATGAACAATAAGCTAAACTGTTCAACTTCTCTCTATGGGCTGGTGTTACAACCAGTTCTCGTCAAAAATTCCGAAAATCTAATGGTTTAAGCCAAATGGGCCACCCCAAATGCACCAATAGACAGTAAGACCGAAAGGAGGGATTAGGC
The DNA here is from genome assembly GCA_009739505.2 of Apolygus lucorum. NCBI lineage: Eukaryota > Metazoa > Arthropoda > Insecta > Hemiptera > Miridae > Apolygus > Apolygus lucorum. The sequence continues at coordinate 14,391,979 of CM019178.2, read as the reverse complement.
TAGTTCAGAAAATATTGACTAATGGTGCTCAATTTTGGACATACGATGGTTCCATGGAAACATGTTCGGCTCATTCTGTACATAAATACGCAATGAGTTTAATAAGTTGTTATTTGAAGGTTGTAGAAATCTGTGGATCAACCTTGTGTACTAATTGCGAAGCCATGGACTCTTTGACATTTGGAATAAAATCCGTATCTTTTCAATAAAATCAATTGTTTTTTTTCTCTCTCTCTCCAATTACAGGCCACAATTTTGTACGTCGCTCCTCCTTTAGTCATCTACCTAGGAGCAAGCCCAAGAGTGACTTCTGCTACCGTGAAAACTCTGAAATCTGTGGTGTCCGGTGCAGCTCCTTGCGCCAGTTCAGACATCCAAAGAGTGGCCAATAAAATGCCTCAGGCTGCTTATGCGCAAGGTAAATTAATTTGTATCGAACTCGTGTTGATTAACTCTAAATTGTCTGTCGAATTCAAATTGACTCTAAATTGACTATAGAATTCAGATTGACTCTAAATTGACATTTGAATTCAGATTGACTCTGAATTGACTGTCGAATTCAGATTGACTCTAAATTGACTATCGAATTCAGATTGACTCTGAATTGTCTATCGAATTCAAATTGACTCTGAATTGTCTATCGAATTCATATTGACTCTGAATTGTCTATCGAATTCAGATTGACTTTGAATTGTCTATCGAATTCAGATTGATTTTGAATTTTGTATCGCATTCAGATTGACTCTGAATTATCGATTGAATTCAGATTGACTTTGAATTATCTGTCGAATTCAGATTGACTTTGAATTGCCTATCGCTTTCAGAATCTGAATTTATTATCGAATTCAAATTGACTCAGGATTTTCTATCGAATTCTGATTGACTCCTAATTGCCTATCAAATTCAGATTGACTCTGAATTTTGTTTCAAATTCAGATTGACTCTGAATTTTGTATCGAATTCAGATTGACTCTGAATTGTCTATCGAATTCATATTGACTTTGTATTTTGCATCGCATTCAGATTGACTCTGAATTTTGTATCGAATTCAGATTGACTCTGAATTGTCTATCGAATTCAGATTGACTTTGTATTTTGTATCGCATTCAGATTGACTCTGAATTTTGTATCGAATTCAGATTGACTCTGAATTTTGTATCGAATTCATATTGACTCTGAATTGTCGATTGAATTCAGATTGACTTTGAATTATCTGTCGAATTCAGATTGACTTTGAATTGCCGATTGAATTCAGATTGACTCTGAATTGTCTATCGAATTCAGATTGACTTTGAATTGACTATCGTATTCAGAATCTGAATTGATTATCGAATTCAAATTGACTCTGAATTGTCTATCGAATTCAGATTGACTTTGAATTGACTATCGTATTCAGAATCTGAATTGATTATCGAATTCAAATTGACTCCTAATTGCCTATCGAATTCAGATTGACTCTGAATTTATAATCAAATTCAGATTGACCCTGAATTGTCTATCGAATTCAGATTGACTTTGAATATTGTCAACCCCTTCAGTTGAAATAATGAACTGGATTGTGTCTTAGTTTCATGAATTCATTCATGGATTGTAAATATATTGAGTACTTACCTAAAGTTTAACTTGTAAAAACGATCAACATCTTTTGATATTAACAAAAAAACAACAATATGTTGATGATGTACTCATATTATTTGTGTATAGTCAGAATGTAATTACTTACCTCCAATTTGATTACTTTCCTTAGTTAATTGAAAAAAAAAAATATCCTTCTCACCCAAGTTTCGGGCAATATCAGATAATTAATTATTAAGTTTGACTTGTTAGCTCCGTAGCTCTATTTTTAATATATGAACTTGATCATTGAAGTATATTTTGAGTACAGTATTGTAGATTTGTGAGATGAGAGATTTTGTGTCAACAACCCTAATAAGCTGTACAAATAATATTTGTAAATATAAGATACCTATACCTACTCCATTTCAGAACAGTATGGCAGTTTACACGGCCAATCCATAGTAGGGAAGTGCAAGACATATCCTCGTTTTCATGTTTCTGTCTAAGGGTGATAATCTAGTATGTGCTTTGGTTTACAACTGGGTTTGGTATTTGTAGGATACGGGCTGACAGAAACTTCGCCGCTCGTGTGTTCGACGCCCAAAAACGTGGATAATCCCAGTTCAGTCGGCCCTCCAGCGCTCAACACCTACGTTAAAGTGATCGACGTCGAGTCCGGAAAGGCTCTGGGCCCTGAACAGCCTGGAGAGATCGTCGTCAAAGGACCACAAGTGAGACCATACAACGTCTTTGAAATATCGATGTTGGCCATGTAGAAGTCATGGCTGTTACAAGTAAATTCACGTTTGCGCATGCGTAATGGCTCTTTCCTATAATTCAAGGTTGATAGTTTCCATAGGGGACATTGAAATCTTGTTCCCCCTTGGGATCGAATCCCGAGGTTGATTTATAAGGGAGTGTCCCAGCACACCGTTCTTACGTCCTCCCACCCTCTCTGCAAGCAGAGAAGAAAATCCCTTGTCAAATACCGTGAGAGACTGTTATACCCACAGTCAGGGATCCCACGCACATACTAGTAGGTGTGAGTGCCTGTTTGCAGCGCATACAGGTCGAGCTGGATGTTATAGCTCACCCTACCAACTATGCAGGTTGGTACCCGAGTTATTGGCAAGCCACATTACCCACAAGCCAGCACTACCTAGGAAGACTAGTCTACCATCGAAGTACCTACCCTCAGCTTTCAGGCTTTGCCATCCAGCCTGGGTAATCAACCACGACCACCACGAAGCCAACTACTTTAGGGGGGGGGGGGGGGGGGTCGGTAGCCCGGGGCTCCCCCTGCCGTGGTACCGATTTTGTGTCTCAGATTCGCCAGTATACTGGATATCTTCAACTCCAGAGGCCAGATCGGTCGCAGGCCCGTTACAGGGAATGTTACCCTGCAACTGCCATTTTACCCTCATCCCTACCGTAGCAAGGTCCAAATAATATGGATAATTTAAGGAGGGAGACTATATATAGTTCACTGGTTATAGGTATATAGTCCATAGGGAACCCCCCTCAAACCGCTTAAGACAGACACGGAACCAAAACTGTTCAGAAAGACCTAAAACGTGAAACGCCATTGGAAATTTTGATTTTGATGAACATTTTTCAACCCTGAAAAGTGAAAATAATGCTTTCAAAATTTACATTCAGATTTGTGCTTAGTGAATATCTCCCACTGTATTAGTGACACCATGTAAATATTTATCCGCAGGTAATGAAGGGCTACTGGAATAACCAAAAAGCGACAGATGAGGTGCTGAAAGATGGTTGGTTCTACACAGGAGATATTGGATATTACGACTCCAACAATTATTTCTACATAACTGATCGACTGAAGGAACTCATCAAAGTTAAAGGATTTCAGGTGAGTAACAGATGTGTCTCAAATTACAAAACAATTGAATTTCGGAAGCCCAGCTTGTGACATTTAGTTGAAGTTCGTTTCGGAGATCACCCAAAACAGGTAGGGAAGTGACATTGTGCGGTACTGTAAAGATTATTCACTAATAAGTAAGTCTACTTTGAATTATCTGCAAAGACAACTCTTGAAAGTGAAAATTTTGTAATTAAAGGTGGCTCCTGCCGAACTCGAAGGTATCCTGCGCAGCCACCCTGACGTGATGGACGCCGGTGTAGTTGGAGCCCCTGACCCTATCAAAGGCGAGAAACCCGTGGCGTTCGTGGCCCTCACACCCGGCACCAAGAAGGACCCAGAGGTCCTGAAAGCATTCCTTCACGACAAAGTGGCCAAATTCAAGAGAGTGGACGACTTCATCTTCGTTGATGCAATTCCAAAGAGCGCTGCGGGGAAAATACTCAGGAAAGAACTAAGGAAAATCATTAACAAGTAGTGAGTTTTTGAAATCAATTCCTTCCTTGAGGAACGTTTTACAGGATCTGGAAATTCAAATCCCAAGATGGTTTTGCACCAGACAACAACGATATTACTCTCTCTCTTATCAGGCACTCATCTCACAAGAGATGTCACGTTTCGGGTATTCATGGCCGCTTACTCTTATATTAAACCCTAATTGGACCATGGTTTCACTAGTGTCACCGAAAACATCTCAGGAACTTCACAAGTTACAGGAGTGACCAAAATTAAATTGAAATTTTAAATTTAATAGAGAACAGATTTTTTTTGGGCTATTGGAAGTCTCAAAACAGAGTTATGACAAAAATGTCCAGAAAAATCGATGGATCAATTTTCAAAATTTGTTTCATAACATCATTTTGGACCATGGTGTCTCTAGTGTCACCAAAAAACTTCTTGGGATTTCCTCAGCTGTTCCAAGGTGTCACCAGATTAACTAGATTCAAATTGCAATTTAATAATTAATGGACAGAGCTGAATTTTTTGAACCATTAACCAAATAATGTACAAACATTATTGGAAATCAAAAAAAAAAAAATTTTAATGACGAACATTTTGACAATTTTTTGAGACTTCGAATAAACCACAAAAATTTCTGCTGTACATTAAAATTTGGGTTGCAATTAATTTTGGTTACTTCGGGATTTCTGTGGAGATGTTTCAGGTAACATTAGTGACACCGTGGTCCAATTAGAGTTAATAGTGTACAAAAAATAGTTTTAAAAAATGCAGCTCTGTCCATAAATTTTTAAATCGCTACGCTGTGAAATTCCTAAGAGTTTTCTGTGAAACTAGTGGCACATGGTCCAAGTAGGTCTAAGTCACAAAATTATGCGGGTGATCGAAGGACACAAGTCACTTAAGTCCCTGCTGTGAATACTACCCAGCGTACAGAGTTGCGTAAACGACTGTAATCGTTATTTCGTAACACAGCGTATTGTAATGGCTCCCAACGAAGAAAAAAACCAAAATCTCATTGTTGAGGTTGTAAAAAGTTTAAAAACTGGGCAAATTATAAAATTGGAAATAAGAGCATGTTTAATGATGAGTTATAGTTCTTACAACTTACGATTATAACGATAAATAAATTACTACAAATTCATAGTTATTCGTTACATTTTCTAAACTTTCTGTTAATATCTAGGCTCAAGTTTGGGAAAATAGGTACCTCATCTGTCTTCGCATCGCAAATAAAAGTGTATTAACATGTCTAACGATCAATATGACTCAAAATAACGCATTTATTGATGTATGACGTATTATTAAAGGCCATTAAATACTAAACATTCATTCATAATGGTGATCATTGCGACGCACAATAATTATCCTCATACAAGACACGAAGTTAATTTACGTTGTTGTAATGTAAACGGCGTTAAGCCATCAACAACAACGTTAAACCAATCAACAACAAAGAGTTTATATTTTCGATAATTATTTTAGAGGTTAAGTAGGTATTACATTGAAGCGAGGCTTCGAAAAATCTGTGATAATGAGATGATAGTGTGCTCGCCAATTGTATCATGAACGTATCATCAATGTGTCAATAATTAAGTATCTTATTAGGCTCGAGGCCAAACAAGCAATTTTATTGTATAATATAATTTTACTTACCTTTATATTTGTAAATATCAAATAATATTATTATGTTATTTTTGATGTGTAACTAAGTTTGATTTCACTTTTTCCAAAAACATTTATCAAGATGAAATCACCACTCAAGTGATAAAAACTGTTACATTCCTTTGACAAATTATAATATGGATTTATTCTTATTATTATCTCCTTTTAATTAATTTCAAAATTGAATTCGCCCTGCTTCAGACTTGAGACAGGTGCGGTACGAAATACCGCATAGCGTCCATTAATGGGTTAATGGTATAAATAAGAACAAAATCATGGAGGGAAAAATTGTGAGACTCCTCTATTGATAAAATTATCTTTATTGAAGACCGGTTTCGGATCATAACACCATCATCAGTCAAAAAAAAAATCTTCATTTGTGAATTCGAATACATTTAGATAATAAATTGTTACAATTTATTCATTTATTTATTTTTCATGTGAAGCGTTCATGTTGTGTTCTGTGTATTGTCGAGTGAGGGCAATGGTCCTCTCGAAGCGCCGATTTGTTCCTAGCCTGAATCCTACTCAACGGAGAGATTGATCCCTAAAAGCCTAGGGCTTCAGCACTCCATCTGCGGCGCCTTGCGGCTGACCGTAAGGACGAGTGCGTACAGAATCTTTCCGACAACCTCGGCGTCGGATAACAGACTCGCCTGCGGGAGGCGGAACATTTACCTAGTGAGGCCTAAGTACTGTTCTGAAGAGGGCCCTAAGGGGAGCTAGAGGTTCGGCGCCTTTAGGTTTTGGCGGCAAACCGTTCCCTCGGAAGAACTGGGCTGTAGGTAACACAAGAAATGATAAGTCGGATAGACAAGGTACGAATGCATGTAGAAAGACCCTTGAGTGTGGCTTATATACTCAAGTTAGTATGGTGAGGGGACAGTGGAAAAAAGGTGACGTCAAATGACGTGTTCTTTCCCTTCCTCACCTCGCCTGTGTTGGTGATGACTCATGCCTGCTCTGGGTTTTCCTACACGTCACTTTATTGGAGAACTACTGAATATAGATGTATGAAATTACAGTTTAATAATTTATTTATGATTTGAGGGCGGGTTGGATCTTGAGGTTGAGCCTATTTTCGAAGTTTTTGGACGAGTGTTGTATCCTGGAGTTCCCTGGCTTCTCTCGTCATTTTTTCTCAAAGGAGTGGCAGGATTGCTCCGTCTTCTGTCCCAAGACTTCTTATTTTTTTCCTGGTACCCCTTAGTCTCATGGATACAGCCCTCAACACTGCTATCTGAACTTTAATTTTTAGAAAGCCGCTTATCTCAGACATCTTATCTCTTCCCAACTTTTCAGACAGGCTGTTAGCTGCCCTTTTCAGGAACGCCTGCAATTGTGAAGAGTTCCATCACACGAAACGATCAATGGTGTAAACGAGCCACGAACATCTGCTGCTTGGTCATACTTTCTGTGTTTTTCGCGAGCAGCTTGATGCGATACTGCTGACCATTCTTTGGTGCAGTAGAAAGGAGCGTCGGTATTGATAATGCGGTTGTCGAAGAACGCCACCCTCCCACTGTCCCAGGCACCATTGGCTTGAATGTCAACGATCAGTGCTGGTTGACCATTAGCTGCCTCTTTCATAACTGGCTCTGTGGCCACCCCTCCCCATGCAAGGTTGGCCAGAATAGCACACTCATCGCGTACGTAATCGTGGCCCCACTTAAGTAATCCTCCTTTCTTGCAGTTAAGGGCGTGGGTTAGACTCATGCTTTCCCCACACCCATCGCAGAAGGCACTGCCACAGGACTCCAGCTCCTCTCACCTTCCAGTATCTTGCTGACAACTGCTTCTGGTGTTGAACTTCAGTTCAGACAGTAGGGGTTCGAGAATGAAAAACACCGAACTGAGTAATAATTTCTATTACTGAAAAAATGTATTGTGCCGATGGTAAGTACATTACTGGAACAAATTTACTGTGTCTTTGGAACGATTCAATAGTCAATAGTAATAATACATGATTCGATTTTGTTGTAAATTCGAACCGTAATGTTGCAGTGCGAGATTCAGAAGTGAATTTAAGGTAACTTTTAGAAAAATTTTTTTGTCAAATAGTATGACCAGCTTTCACTGGAACGAGTTTTGAGAAATGTTCGAATTTCAACTAGGTTGAATTTAAATTCTTAGGTACCTACTATTTCCGACAATTTTGTCGGAGAGAATGATAACACATAAACTAGGTAACACAACAAAACTATACATGGATACACTTTATGATCTACAAAACTGAGTATAAAAGAAAATAAACAAATGTTAAATAGCCTGGTTGAACATGAAAACAGCTTTTAGATTACAAAGTAAATTTTACATAGCTGATTAGGCAATTTAACCCTTTGTCGGCAAAAACTGATCCGAGATGCACATGAATCAACATGAAGCCCCCCTCCTCTCAGGAACCCTGGAGACCTCCCTGATAGCTCAATGAGTGGTGCCCCCCCCCCCTCCCCCTTACTCAATTAATACGTGATTGCTCCCGTTGCAAAAAACGCTGCAAATTATCAACAACAGTTTATTATTTTTCTGCATGGACCTCGCCTGCAAAGAAAACAGCTTTAACAATGTCAATACATATCTAATTACATAAAACCCCAACCGTACGTATGTATGTACATCGCCCGAACGTGGGGATCCCGGGTTCGATTCCAGGCCACGACATCATCCCATTGGATAAGCGGTAGATCTAAGTAAACCATCCCACCACTAGCCCCCTCCCCATGCTAATTTTGATACTCTGGTGAAATAGTGTGCAATTTGAAAGATTTTTGAGTCGAACAAAAAAAGAAACACTCAAATCGGTAAGAAATTGTGGCCTGGGCAGAGTACACAATATTATGCCCGCAAACGCACGTTTTTTATTATTAACCCCCCCCCCCCTTTCACCCTTTAGAAGGCAAAATCCAAAATTCCGGCGACGTAGTACGCAACTAGATAGATTTCAGCGTCCAATAAAAAAAAACCACAAAAATCGGTTGGAAATTGAGGCCTTGGCACAGTAAACAAGATTATGCCGGAAAACGCCCTCTTTCGCGATTCACACTCGTGTTTCTGACTTCTTCTAGTCTAACCCTCAAGTACTCATAGGGATCGAACGGTTGGTCCTACAGAGCTCTGGGTGGTCTTATTCGATTCAAAAATCCAATACTATTTTTAATTTATCTCAGCCCTTATTTACCAAAAGCTTCGTGGCACAACTAGACACCAAATGGAACCACCCGTACTCGTACACTACATTTCATCAAAATCGGTCGGCAAGATTTTTATTCGATTTTTGGATTCTACGTACCTTGAAATCTAAACCAACAAATTTTGAGGGGGGGGGGTTAACATTTTTTCTTGGTCAATTTCAAAGGTTCATAATTAAAAATAATACACCAAAAGGCCATCAGTCTCAGCGATACTAGGTAGGTACAACTAAATCTGCGCAGAGTACCAACTTGAAACCAGCCTAACTTTGTCCAAGTTCTCAGCATCAAGCGGAAACGAGGCCTTTTCATGAAGTAGAACATAAATGAATGATAATGAAAATTGTTTATTATTTTTTTTCAATCCCCCCTCAAAACTTGTTGGTTTACGTTTCAAAGTAAGTAGAACCCAAAAATCGAATAACAATTTTACCGTACGCGGCACTTTCCTTGGTTACTATGGACCGATTTTGACGGAATTCGGTATATGAGCTCCATTTGAGGTCTAGTTGTATTTTTGGTTGATTTCAGTCACTTCTAAGGTTCGAAATTTTCATAACATCGTAGTTCAAAAATCATCGATAATAAAAGGTACCTATTGTGTTTCAACGATTCAAAATGTTCAAAATCGAATGAGACCACCCAGAGCTCTGTAGGACAAGCCGTTCTCTCTCATGAGGCCTTGAGGGCTGAACTTACAATGAATCAGAAACACGAGTGTGAAAAGCGAATGAATGTTCACTAATTTTAGTAGGCCAAATTTTTGTTCATAGTTCAGTTGGTAAAATGCGATCTTTTTTTCTCCGAATAGAGTTTCAAGTCACTCATTTGTGCTTCCTTATCAACCAAGAACAAAATTTCGTTATGCATGTGATGTTATGCGTGTGCTCCCACAACTCTCAAATAACCATGTTTTGCTGAAAAGTACTTTCTGTTGAAATAAACGAGATAGTGAACCCAGAGCGAGGTGCTTCCGATGAAAAATCCATGTTCTTTGCAGGCGAGTGATCCATACAGAAAAATAATAAACCATTGCGTAACGATTTGCAGCGTTTTCCACATTTATTTGATTTTTGTGAGATTACTTTGGTGACGTCCATAAATATTTGGTGTTTCGTAATCCGTCAATTTCTGATAAAAAAGAAGAATTTGCATCCATTATTCTTAAGAAGACTTCATATCTATTAGATCCAAAATTAGGTCAATGTGATGCTCAAGCACACTAGATAGGAAGGGACCGGAGATTTGGCAATTTTAAATTCCATGCTGTCAGGCTCAGAGCAACCGACATAGGGTTAATTAATAATTAATTACCAAGGTAATTTCCAAAAATTATTACAATGAAAACTATTAGTTTCAAAGGCTCTAAACAAGAACATGGCGGGTGTTTCGCGAGACTCGGGTAGGTATTTAAACTCCAAAATAAAAATTTTAAATTTTGAAAAAGTACCTACTACGTGAGAAAACCATAAATGGAATTTTTATGTTATTTTGTGATTTTGAGAGACTAAAAATGAAAATGAAATTAAAGCATACTATAATGCTGAGGTGTAAAATCATACTATAATACTGTAATAAGCATACTATAATAAGTGTAGCAAACTATAATACGGTATTGTCTTGGTGGCTATTTCAGAACATTTTATTACTGATTTGAACATAAATTCGGTACGAAACACAAACAGGACGCGCCTTATCCGATCCGGCGCCGGTTTTTACCTCAACTTTACGGCGCCGGATCGGAAACGGCTCGTCCTGATCGACAATACGGCGAAGGATTGAGAATACGAGTCGTCACGTCACGTACGTCACGCCGTATCCAAGCCGAATCGAACCTACTTGGAACTCTCTCAAGCTACGTCTCGTGAAACACCCTGAATAAAACTTCTAGCAATATTTTTGAGAACACAAATTATTTAATACGTTTGCCTTACAGATGACTAGAAAAATAGGTGCGAATTCGAGAAAGCTCAAAAATCATTTGCAAAGTTATTAATAAATATAGTTTAATCGTAAAATACGCTTTGTCGTATTAAAAAAATAAATAGGTCCCTAACACTATGAACAGTCTTTTTCAAAGCACAAGTTTGTGCCCTTAAAGGTACTTCGTTGCCCTAAAATGACAACATTTAAATTCATCAAATTTTAAAATTGTAATTTTTTTAATAAGAAAAGCGATAAATTGATCGGTTTTATGTTCTTGGAGTATTAATACACACTTAGGCTTTCGTTATTGAACAGCAGACATTTTATAATCCGTACAAAAACAATATCATCAACACTAATTTCAAGAACTTGTTATAAATTATTGAAATTGTTGTTCAAATAAAGAACATACTATAATGTTCAAATCTACCAATTCTAGTGATTTTAATGAATTTTTGGTGTAATACAAAAAAAAGGTGTCACATTTTAAATGTAGTAAGTTTTTACAATCTAAAGTTTTGTTTGGGAACGTCCAGAAATCGAGAAGTACGTGTTTGTTGGCGAATACTTAGGGGGTATAACTCTGTCTCTCAGCTTCATGTGGCTACAACTTTCTTCCTTCTCAAACTGAATAAAAAGAAAACAATAATGAATATGAATAATAGAATTGAAAGAAATAATAGGAATACAACGAAAACACACTCGCACGCGTGAAACCAAAAAATCCATATCTACTCTTGGAGTTTATAGGAGTCCTAATGATTTTTTCGATAGTTTATTTGTTAATTTTTCTTGTATATTGAGTGCCAATAAATAATTACATTGATCAGCAACGAGTTTCAATCAATCATTGTAAGTTTCAATGATTGATTAACTTATTGCTCTATTTTTCTTGAACATCGATCATTATTCAATCAATATTAAATATGATGTTATAATCAAATTTTGATGTTACGAATGTTAATATTTATCAATATTGAGTGTCAGCCGTGTAATGACTAATGTATATTATTGGTGTCAATGAAATACTATAATGATCAATATGAAGTGTCTTACCTATAATATTGGTCAATGTGGAGTGTCTTACATATAATATTGATCAATATTGTGTCAATGATGTATGGATAAATATCAAGAGTCAATCAAATGATCAAATTGGGCATCAATCAATTTATATAGAGATCAATATTAGTGTCAACATTCAATACCGCATTTCAATCTTTCCCATTTATGTGGATAAATATTGAGTGTCAGTCAATAATTTTGTGTTCAAAATCATTCATATCTTGAGTGTCAGGCATAATAATTCATCAATATTGGTTGTCAAACATAAAATTGATCAATATTGAGTTTTAATCATACGTTCATCAATATTGAGTCAGTCATGTGTGGAAAAAAAATTGAGTGTCACAATGTGTACTGCACATAATCATAATTTGGTGCCAATCATAAACCTATCTATCCATGCCGAATATCTATCATGTCAATGCTGAGTGGCAATTAAATATTGATCAATATTTGATTGATTTTTACAGAATTTTGATTATTATTGATGATTTCTTGAGAATTGGAGCCGCTTTCGTCATTTTTTATGTGAAAAACACTACGAAGTGCTTCAAAGTTTACTTTCAGGTGGTTTTTCAAAAAGTTGGCCAAATTGGAAGAACCTTTTAGACTCCCACAAACAGAAGGTACCAAAAAATGTAGTATTATTAGTTGGTGCAGAAATGATTAACAATTCAACGATTTTTTCAATTGTCTGGATATTCGCAGTTATATTTTAGGATCGAGAATCTCATAAATGTCTTCTTTGCAGGCACAGAACCGAATTTAGACGGTTTGTTGCCAAAATCGAATAACACGATGTTGTAGGGAACCAAAATCCTAGTGGCAATTTAATTGGATGGAAATATTTATTTGGGAGTTGAGTAACTTATTTGAGTTGTTTTTAGAGAAGACATCAATTATCGTTAGTGAATTCTGCTTCTAAACAGTAGATATGGATTTTTAAATATAACAACACATTTCAGCAAACAAAAGACTAAACTAAACCATAAATAAACCAACCAGAAATCTAGAGAAAGAACTACCAAGTTTAGGAAGAAAGTCAGCTATATCACGAAATGAAGCAAGAGACACTCACACATTTCCACTACAAATACACAATGTTGGAATGGCCTTACAATTATGTAAAATTGTGTTCAAGGAAATATTTTCATTCGTGTTTCAAACAATTTTGTGATTATGGTGTCAGGATTTTGGCAGGCTTGAGTTTCGTGAGCCTTTTCATTAGTTGTAAATTCTAACATCTTAGGTTGAGTGAAATCCGCTAATTTAAGGGTAAAATGTGATTTGGAGTGAGATATACTGGAAAAATTTTCAATTTGCTGAGTTATTCATAGTGCTGTAACTAAATGTGGAAACTTTACACAATTGGTGGTAGTTAACCCTAATTGAACCATGGTGTCACTAGTGTCACCGAAAACATCTCAGGAACTCCACAGCTGCCCAAGGTGTCACCATATTAACTAGATTTAAATTGCAATTTAAGAAATTATTGTCAAAAAATAATATGACAAAAATTTTGAAATTTCTTCTGTCGATTTCTTTGTAAATTTTTGTCGTAATTCTATTTTGAGACTTCCAATAGTCCTCAAAGTTTTCAGCTGTCCATTAAATTTAAAATATCAATTTGATTTTGTTCACTCAGGTGACATATTGGGACAGCTGTGGAGTTCCTGAGATGTTTCGGTGACACTAATGACACCGTGGTCCAATTTGGGTTAAACCTATTCATGTCCTCCGATGCGATGGTCAGTTGGCAATAATTTTTCTAGAAATCGAGTTTGGAATTATAGAGTTTGACACGCAATGCGGAGATCATAACGTCAAACTGTTAATTCGAGAGATAATGAAATTTGAGGAATTTTCACGTTTGTCAGCTGATAATGAAATTCTGCTGATGATGAAATTCATAAGGGAAGATTTGAGACCAAACCAGAACAATCACTGAAAATTTCATCAAAATCGTATCAAGGATTGGCTGAAAAACAACCAAGGAACCCAGTACGTTTACAAAGGTACAATGGGAGTGAAAATTTTGATTTTTGGTGGAACTTTTTCTAATTTGTCAAAAGCAATAGGTCACGTCTGCGGCAACACCTACTATCTCAATTTTCCCGATTTTGCAGGAAAGCTATTAAACTGATTAGTTGCTCTCTTGATAAACTTTTACCACAACTACTATTTTGAAAACATAATTATTTGAATGAAAAAATCTAGGAAAATCAAAACTTGAAAGAAATTTCTTCGAGTTACCAGTGTTGGTGATGGCTCCAATAAGTCAGAGATGTGCGAATTCTTATTCATAAATACGATTATCAATACAAATCATATCTGCGATTTTTATATTATGAATTTTAATTTTTACTATGATTTCCCTAAAAATTGGATTTTTTTAAACGATTTTCCCTGAAAATCATACTTTTGCTTCCGAGTCTACCAAGGTAGCGGAAGCTTCGTTTTCACTTTTCAAGGGCGAAAAAAAAAGTTCTCCAAAATCAAAATTTCCACTCGCGTTTTGCGTTTTAGACCTTTCTGAACAATTTTGGTTCAGTGTCTGTCTGTCTGTGTGTCTGTCTGTCTGTCATGAATTCCTTGTAACGCGCATAACTATACGAAGTTATTGTCCGATTTCAATGAGATTTTCAGGGATTGTGCGGGTTGGTGTGTAGACGGTCCCCTATGAAAATCATCACCCCCGGACTGATAGAAGCGACTGCGCATGCGCAAACGTGAATTCCTTGTAACGGCCATAAGTTCTACATTTTCCATCCGATGTCAATGACATTTTCAGGAATGTTACAAATTACTATTTAGATGGTCCCCTATGAAAATCATCATCTTCGGACTGATAGTAGCCACTGCGCATGCGCAAACGTGAATTTCCTTGTAACGGCCATAACTTCCACTTTTTCTACCCGATTTCGATGAAATTTTCAGGGATTATGCGGATTAGGTTGTAGATGGTCCCCAATGAAGATCACCACCTTCGGACTGATAGTAGTCACTGCGCATGCGCAAACGTGAATTTCCCGGTAACGTCCATAATTTCTACATTTGCTATCCGATTTCAAAGAAATTTTCAGGGATGTTACAGATTAGTATTTAGATGGTCCCCTATGAAAATCACCACCTTCGGACTGATACTAGTCACTGCGCATGCGCAAACGTGAATTTCCTGGTAACGTCCATAATTTCTACATTTGCTATCCGATTTCAAAGAAATTTTCTGGGATGTTACAGATTAGTATTTAGATGGTCCCCTATGAAAATCACCACCTTCGGACTGATAGTAGTCACTGCGCATGCGCAAACGTGAATTTCCTGGTAACGTCCATAATTTCTACATTTGCTATACGATTTCAAAGAAATTTTCTGGGATGTTACAGATTAGTATTTAGATGGTCCCCTATGAAAATCATCACCTTCGGACTGATAGTAGCCACTGCGCATGCGCAAACGTGAATTCCTTGTAACGGCCATAACTTCTACATTTTCCGTACGATTTCAATGAAATTTTCAGGGATGTTACAGATTAACTTGTTTTGATGTTTTGAGATTAACTACTATGCATCGGATCATCTATACAATCGGGTTATGGATACGAGGAAGCTATGTGCCACACCCACTTGGCAGACTTTTTTAATGGATATATCCCGAACTCTCGACATATTTATGACCTAACATTGTCAAAATAATCAATCAAAATTCGAAACGCACACAAATTCTTATTGGATTTTTGACGCAGAATCGAATGAGACCAACCCCAGGTCGCTACGACCAACCGAATAGAAAGTACGAAGACATTTCTGCTGAAAATATTTTTTTTTTCAACAATTTGCACTGAATCTCGTACAAAAACGCTGCAAATCATTGCTCAAAGGTTTATTATTTTCTGTATAGATCACCCTTCTGTATAGATCACTGGTTCTCCATCAATAGCACCTACCACCATCTGTATTCTCCCTTGACCTTCCCTCTCAAATTTCAGCTTCCTGCGTTCAATAGGATTGAAAATGGCTTCGGAGCTCAATCAGCTGATCAGTGATCTGAAGAGTGAAGAAGATCTCCTCGAATGCTGGAGACGCCTGGAAGAGCACTTCCATTCAATAGGATTGAAAATGGCTTTGGAGCTCACTCAGCTGATCAGTGATCTGAGGAGTGAAGAAGATTTCCTAGAATGCTGGAGACACCTGGAAGAGCACTTCCATTCAATAGGATTGAAAATGGATTTGGAGCTCACTCAGCTGATCAGTGATCTGAGGAGTGAAGAAGATCTCCTCGAATGCTGGAGACGCCTGGAAGAGCACTTCCATTCAATAGGAGTAAAAATGCCTTCGGAGCTCACTCAGCTGATCAGTGATCTGATCAGTGAGCAATGATTTGCAGCGTTTTTTACCCACCAACATTTTTTTTACCTACCAACTTTTTTTTACCTACCAGCTAGGTACTACCTACCACACCATACTGGCTTCACACCTTCACAATCATGTTTATTAGGAAGAACTAAACGCTTCACACTCGATTGGAAAAATAGAAAGCTTCATATGGACATTTGATTACTGGTTACGCAGAAGGCAAAACTGTATACAAATCGAAGAAATGAACAGCGATCGCATTTTAGTCCGATAAAATTTGAACGGTGATTAGACCTCTTTTGCGATTCACACTCATGATTCTGTTTTATCGAAGGAAAACCTTCAAGTACTCGTAGGGACCGAACGGTTTGTCCTACAGAGCTCCGGGTGGTCTCAAAAATTTTTAAAAATTCAATACTATTTAAAATTGGTGAAAAAACGATACCTTTATTTCGAGAGTTTTCGAGCTAGGGCACTCATGAAATTTTCAACCCTTAATTTTCACCCCTTAGAAGTGACCTACATCAACCAAAAGCTTCGCGGCACAACTAGACCCCAAATGGAGCCCATATACCAAATTTGAACCAAATCGGTCCAGTGTTGCTAAGAAAAGTGCCGCGTACGGCGTACGGCGTACGGCGGACGGACGGATATTTTTTTATTCGATTTTCGTATTCTACGTACCTTGAAACGTAAAACATCAAATTTTGAGGGGGGGTTAAAATTTGTTTTTTCTTGCTCGATTCCAAAGGCTTATTATTGAAAATAATAAACCAAAATTATGATTTTTACTGGACATTTCGTCATACTTTCTATTTAGTTGGTCGTAGCGACTTGGGGTTGGTCTTATCCGATTCTGCGTGAAAAATCCTTTAAGAATTGGCGAGCATTTCGATTTTGAATGGTTATTTTGACAATGTTAGGTCATAAATATGTAGAGAGTTTGGGAGAAAATCATAAAAAGGTATGATTTTCAGGGAAAATCGTGAAGAAAGTTTTGATTTTTAGGGACATTATAGAAAAAACCATTAAATCGTATTCAAAATACGAATACGGGGGAAAATCGTATTCAAAGTGTGAATATGATTGTATTCGTATTCATAATCATAAAATCGCAGACATGAATTGTATTCATAATCGTATTTATGAATATGAATTCACCCCTCTCTGTGATAAGTTTCACGCAACATTCTGTCTGAGGTAGCCTCTGTTATTATTGGCTGGAGTTGCTTGTAAAGTACGAGTATATTGTCTATGTCTGCGTGGATACTACCTCACTTGTGGGGTTCTGAGCAACAGGTGCTATATCATCACCCTAATTCACATACTGCTGAATATTAGAGCGAGCACTGATTGCATCTGTAGGTAACAGTTACTCACTAGGTTTTTATTGTCACCCAAATAATAAAGATCATGTTTTTTTCTTCCTTTCTTCTCCTTTTTCCGTCAAATTGTGAACATGGTTACGTAAAAATATTGACATTGATTTTTATTGGGAAACGCGCGCATTACTCAAGAGTCATTTTGGGCTGGTAGAATAAGGTACACACGTTCAGGATTTCCGGAGAGGAATTCCTTGAGGAAATCCTCTGAGGTTTGCCAGATCCGGATGGAGCCTCCACACCACCCATAAAGCCTGTGAGGAAAACTACTTAGTCGTCCAGAGATCTCCCTGAATTTTTGGACGAATCTACTTTTTTTCTTTTCTTTCATCATGGCTTTTTTTTCCTTTCGCATTCACTTCTGCATCTGCATTCTTTTCACCACTGCATCCATGGTTGAATCAGGTTCAATTTCTCTCAACTTCGACACCAACTTTGCGTTGGCAGCGATCTTGTTCCGATCGTAATAGTAATTGTTTTTCACCTGCCAAACACAAGAATCACTCCTGTACATCTCAATGGAACTCAAATGGAACAATGATTTCAGAACAACGAGGCGTCAACAACAGCCTTGAGGCCAGATGGACAACCCCCTCCACACGTGGAGGAAGGGGTTCACTTCCGGAAGGGGTTCACTTCCGGCGGACTGCTCAGGCGGCCTTTCCGAAATTTAGAAAGGCCTGGCGGCCTGCGCAGTCCGCCTCAACTGAAGTACGAGTAAAAGTCTCGTCCACACGCTCCGGCTGGCCGGAGAGGCTTGAACGAGATATCCTCTCTGGAAATCCTCAACGTGTGTACCCAGCCTAAGGAAACTACTCATTGGATTTGGATGCCACTTTTTTCCTCCAACTCAGAATATGGAAACTTTCAAAAAAATAGATACTCTGGTAGAACGAAACCATATGGAACAAATTTTATACAAATAATAATTTTATTAAATTTGAATTAAAATCAACAGAAAAAAAACAGGCCCAAAAAAACGTAACTCTTACTTTTTTGAGCCCCTCATTATTTTGTATCGTTGAGATGGTTATAGAGTTTTAAGCAACAATAGTATTATTTAAAATTGGCAGTCGACGTGAGATAATCATCTTTTATAAATTGTGGCACATTTGGACCCCCTAGGGTTAAGTCAAAATAGACAAAAACTGAGATAGCAGGTGATGCCACTAACGTGGTGAATAGGGAAATTTACTCGCCAAACAACTGCCATATCAACATTAAGACAAGTACTCAAGCAGTTCTTCCAGTTAATTATAGAGCTTCAATTTTAGACTGGAATGTGCACTAAATTTAGAGACCATGAATGGATTTTATATGTTTGACGAGTTTGTCTTTGCGGGAGTACGAGGCGGTGCAGGTGCTGCACTGATAAGGCTTATAGTTGGTGTGAGTCAGCAAATGACGAGACAGGTTGTGCCTCGAGGAGTAAGTCTTGAGGCAGACGCCGCAAGTCGACGGGTTCTTACCTGGTCTGGCCAGCCCGTGAGTCCTCATGTGCCGGGTGAGTTTGTCGCGGCGAGAGAACGCCTTCCCGCAGGTTTCGCACGAGTACGGCTTGAAGCCCGAGTGGGTGAGCGAGTGGCGGACGAGCTCGCGTCTCTGGTGGAACCCTTTGAAGCAGATTTCGCAGACGAAGTCGCGGCTCTTGCCGTGAAGAGCGACGTGTTTGAGAAGGTCTTCCCGGTCTTTGAAGGACCTCGAGCAGACGTCGCATTGGTTGGCTCTGGCGTCTGAGCCCTCCCAGCTGGAAGGATCCACGCTTATGACGACCGCCTCTGTGCCTCCCACAGAATCCTCATTCGATCCAAGTTTCAAATTCATGGGCGACCCTGGCGAGTGTACACCGTTTTCCTGTGAACCAAAAAAACGTTGTTCTCAATAGGTTTTCAATTTGTCTCCAAAGGGTTAACACGTTGTGTTTCGCGCCCCAAAGATTAAATTGACGTAAATCCTACCCCAAATGCCATGTCTTTTGCTTTATTATTTTCAATGTGAACCATTGGAATCGACAAAGAAAACGCTGCAAATTATTACACAACGGTTTATTATTTTTATATAGATCACTCGTCTACAAAATCACCACCCATCCAATATGAAGAGAAAAATAAAAATAAATAAATAAGTAAAAATAAAAATAAAAAAAATAAATAAATCAATAAAAACTCGGCGCTGCGCGCCTCGGCGGGGGCTTCGCCTCCTGCACCCCCGGATGATTTCCGCTTAGAGCCTAATGGCTAAAATGTGACATACCTTGAAAAGGTTTTTGCTCTCTCTCCCTCTTTATCTTTCTTCCACTGTAATATTTAAGATACCTCCTTATTCATAATAACATCAGGTTGTCAAGCATATTTGTCGTCAAGCATATGATAAATCATAGCGCTACTTTCCTGTCGCTTTTTCCTGTCGCTTTTTACTGTCGATTTTCCCTGTCGTTTTTCGGCGGGGGGGTCCCATCGCTAAAACCTTTTCAAGGTTAAAAATCAAAATCACCAACCATCGATTGCATTTCGGTCAGCTCTAATTTGAACGGAGATTAGGCCTCTTTTGCGATTCACACTCGTGTTTTGATTTATATATATATATATTTTTTTTTTTTTCAATATAAACCCTTAAATTTTCGTAGGGAGCGAACGGTTTGTCCTACAGAGTTCCGCGTGGTCTCAAAAAATTCTAAAAATTCTATAGAATCTTAATTTGAAGGAAAAACAATACCTTTATATCAACATTTTTTGAGTTAGGGCGTTTTCAAAATTTCAAAATTGATTTTGGAACCCTTAGGAGTGACCTACATCAACCAAAAGCTTCGGGGCACAACTAGACCCCAAATGGAGCCTACATACCCAATTTCATTTAAAAAAAAATCGGTCAATGCTAAGTACGTACGGCGGACGGACGGCCAAATTTTTATTCGATTTTTGGATTCTACGTACCTTGAAACGTAAACCATCAAATTTTGAGGGGGTGTTAAAATTTTTTTTTCTTGGTCGATTCCAAAGGTTCATTATTGAAAATAATAAACCAAAAAGTAACACCCTCAAAATTTAATGATGTTTATATTTTTCAAGGTAAGTAGAATTCGTGCACTTTCCTTAGTTATCATGGCAAAATTTGGCATAACGCTCAGTACTATGAGTTCATGGGTCTAGTGATCAAAAATCAATTTGTGGAGAGTTCTGTTAGGGAAAGTTGCTCTGATCATGGATTTCATACTACTTCATATTTCAAGGAAAGAAAATTGCACAATAAATAATATTAGAAGAAGATTATGAAAAATATTGAAATTTTAAATTCAAAACAAAAGTAACACTTCACCAATTTTACAAAAGTTTAGGTACCGAAACATAGGTAATAATTAGATATCTTTAGAAGTGCATTACACTGAATAATGAATCTAAATCGTCACTGTCATTAGCGCTGCTGATGCTGGAGAGAGCGCTCCCACAAGTCAGTTCCATGTGCTTGGTACAGCATTAGGTATCAGTTTTGTGGATGGTGGTCGCGTCAATGAAGTTATCCCTAATCAGACACTGGTTGATGACTTCATAATCTTTTCTGTTCTATTCTGTCGATATAAAAAATGCGAGGATGTGTTTTTTTTTCCTCTCCACACTTTCCTGCGACTTTAATTTTTCAAAAAACTTTCTATTAGGATTGAACATTTCATGGAAAAAAAAGTCGCGGCAAATTCCAAGTCAAGGGATAGTGCCAGAAAACATTCATCAAATGCTCTAATTCCTCATTCCTCTTCTTCTTGAGAAATTCACTATTTAATGTTAAGGTTTAAGAAGAAAAATTGGGAATTATTATTGTGGCGATTTTACCGAGTGCTTAGGGGAAATTCATACTTCAAAAATTATTTAAAAACGTGAATATACCACATACTTATGTCGTGACTCGTCATGAAGAGCAATAAGACCCAACTTGTTGATATGACGGTATCTGCACTCATAATAAGCAGGTAGTTCAATGTTAGCGTTTCGGGTGAAATGAGTTATTAACATAAATGATCGCGGAACTTGCCCTCTGGTGATACGTAAGAGGCTTGTGAGGTCAGGAAACCTATTTAAACGTGCTCAAAGACTATCTGGGGATAGGTTCTTGCACTCCTTTCCAATACTAATAGAAGATAGTTTTTTCGATTTTTACACACTCACAGTACTGTGAAACGGCTCCAATTGGGGTACAGTTGTGCCACAAAGCTTTCGTGTCAGCCACTTATAAAGGGGTGAAAAATAGGGTTTGTAATTTTCAAAACGCCCTAACTTGAAATCTCTCGATATAGGTGAAGGCACTGTTTTTTTTCACCAATTTAAAATATAATTAAATTTTTAGAATCGAATGAGACCACCCAGATCTGTATGACCAACCGTTGGCCCCCTACGAGTACTGGGTTGAAATTACGATCTGAAACACGAGTGTGAATCACCAAAGAAATCTAAAACGTTGACCAAAATGCGATCGTTGTTCGTTTCTTTGAGTTCTACTCACTTTTGCCTTCGTTAGCAATTAATAATCAAATTTCTTAATAAAGGCACCCATAACTCTGTATTTCTTCGATTGAAGTGAGAAGCGTTACTTTTTCTTCAAAATAAACTTGATTTTTAAGCGAAAACTTGGTTGGCAGGTAGTGGCAATGACAGAGCTGTGTTCTTCGAACGATTTTTTTTTGTGACAAGAAGAGATGAGATTCAAAAATAATAAAAATTATTGATTTGAATAGGAAAACCGTGAAAAATTAAAACGGACATTTGGGTTTCAATTTGAGATGAAAAGTTTCTTCCGATCAATATTAAGAGTTTACCGATTGAACGTCAAAAATTGAATTAAAATAAAATAACAAAAAATATGGGGGTTGTTGGTTTTGCGAGCGGTAATATTGTGGGGCAGCTTGAGCCCTCGTGGCGCAGTTGGGGCCGACATCGATCGGTCGGGCCCCCCATCGAGAGTGGTGGAGTGGGGCGCCGAGAGCCAAGGGGTCGAAATAAAGGGTGGGGCTGAGGCGGTGGTAATAAGGGATGAGATGTCGGCCGGCGAGGGGCGGTCGGGGGGATGTCGTTAGGGGGTGGTTTTCACGACGAGGGGTCGACGCCGTCGGGCCCCTCACGACCCCCCAAGAAAAAGTCGCTGAAAATGATATTTTTATCAGGGAAAAAAACACTCTGAGGGAGACATCGCAGAACTAGTTTTCCCATTTCATATCCAATCCAAATACATACAATGAATAATTGAAAGTCAACAATAATTGAACTAAATAGTGTTAATTCTTATTACAACTTATTGTAGGTGTTTCAAGAAAAGTAAAGCAAACAACCATCTCAGGTTGAATTTTCGTCCGACTGCCTTTCCTGGACGTCATCAGCTGACTTCCGAAGGGAAGACCAGGATTGGTTATGATGATTCCGCTCGATGATACTTATTGCCTCACTCCCTGATGTGGAGGAGGGTTCACCTTCGTCCCAACTCAAAAAAATTAAACTCATTCCACAAACATGTTCCAATACATGGATCAAGGAAAGAAAGTAAAATCAATGGATTTCTATACGGCAATGCTACGTAGCAATAATCAATGGAGCAATAATCAACGTAGCAATAATAGCAATAATAATAGAATCAATCAATCAATAATAGCGATAATAGCAATAATCAACGTAGCAATAATCAATGGACCTTTCCATACGGCAACTCTTCTTGATATTGTCCTATCTGACAATTCATCCTGTACTAAAAAGTCCAATACGACATTCATCCTGAGGTAAAACGTAGCATCTGACAATTCATCCTCAGGTAAAACGTCCTAAACGACATTCATCCTATGGTAAAACATCCTATCTGACAATTCATGCTGAGGTAAAACGTCCTAAACGACATTCATCCTAAGGTAAAACGTCCAATCTGACAATTCATCCTGAGGTAAAAACTCTAATACGACATTCATCCTGAGGTAAAACGTAGCATCTGACAATTCGCCTTCACGTAAAACGACATTGATCTTGAGGTAAAACGTCCTATACATTCATCCTGAGATAAAACGTCCTAACTGACGACCCATTCTGAGGTGAAACGTCCTATACGACAATTCATCCTACGGTAAAACGTCCTATCTGACAAATCATCCTGAAGTAAAACGTAGCATCTGACAATTCATTCTGAAGTAAAACGTCCTAAAGGACATTCATCTTGAGGTAAAACGTCCTATACGACATTGATCTTGAGGTAAAACGTCCTATACATTCATCCTGAGATAAAACGTCCTAACTGACGACCCATTCTGAGGTGAAACGTCCTATACGACAATTCATCCTACGGTAAAACGTCCTATCTGACAAATCATCCTGAAGTAAAACGTAGCATCTGACAATTCATTCTGAAGTAAAACGTCCTAAAGGACATTCATCTTGAGGTAAAACGTCCTATACGACATTCATCTTGAGGTAAAAAGTCCTATACGACATTCATCTTGAGGTAAAACGAAACATCTAACAATTCATTTTGAGGTAAAACGTCTTATCTTACGATCCATTCTGAGGTAAAACGTCCTATACGAAATTCATCCTAGGGTAAAACGTAGCATCTGACAATTCATCCTGAGATAAAACGTCCTAAATGACATTCATCTTGAGGTAAAACGTCCTATACAATATTCATCTTGAGGTAAAAAGTCCTATGCGACATTCATCTTGAGGTAAAACATAGCATCTGACAATTCATTCTGAGGTAAAACTTCCTATCTGACAATCCATTCTGAGGTAAAACGTCCTATCTGGCAATTCATCCTGAGGTAAAACGTCCTATCTGACAATTCATCCTCAGGTAAAACGTCCTATATGACATTCATCCTGAGGTGAAACGTCCTAAACGACATTCATCTTGAGGTAAAACTTCCTATACAACATTCATTCCGAGATAAAACGTCCTATCTGACAATCCATTCTGAAGTAAAACGTCCTGTACGAAATTCATCCTAAGGTAAAAAGTCCTATACGACAATTCATCCTGAGGTAAAACGTACTACACGACAATTCATCCTAACTTGAAACGTCCTATACGTCAATAATTCATCTTGAGGTAAAAGTCTTATCTTCGATTTAAAAAGTTCTCTAGGTTCCCCACGATAATATATTTAGCATCTTGATAAACATTTTTGAGGGCATAAAGTACCTACTCGTTGGGAAGGACAAACTCAAGTTTAAGTGTTTCGGTTTGCAGACACATTACAATAAAATTATTGTAAACTATTATTCACCTTGGTTGGTAAGGAGCCATTGCTCATCCCCTTGACTTTCGCTTCGGTTTCACTCGAACCGTCGTCTTCTCTCCGGTGTTTGACTCTCAGATCGGTTGCGGTTTCCTCGCTGTCCACCTCTTCCATGTTCCCGTTGAGACTCCCGACCTGCGAGTTTTCATCTTTCTCTTCTTTAATAGCGTTATCTTCACCGAAAATCTACAATGGACAAACGAATTGATTCTGTCAAAAGTGGGTACCTACTTCTACCAGAGGTTTGCTTTGTAACTGGCACGTAGGACACCCAACCAGCCTAATACAAAACCATCACGCTTATAAACCTCAGTTTCAAACTAGCTCGAGACACAATGAGCTGTTCGTGCAATGTAAATTTGAAATACTCAATAAATTTTTGAAAATTACAAATTAAAGTGATGTAATAATTTCTTGTCTCAGGCAAGTGATTAAAAAACGTACTCACTGTAGAATAATGGTGAAATTGAACGTGTTTCGTGAGATCCTCTTTTCGGTTGAAGGAGGTTGGACATTCAAAACAAACGTGCGCTCTTTGTGGTTCAGTGTGAAGCTTTTCGTGTCTGGTAAGCTTGTCCTTCCTGTTGATGATTTCTCAAATTAATGTTTTATGTGGTGTTCGAGTCCAGTCTTGTTTGCTATGCTCCCACTTCACCTCTAGATATGATTTTAACCCTATTTCGCCCTCAAAGAGGATGTGAAATGAGATTCAGTACTGTTTTAAATCAGGAAAACTATTATTTAATTGAGAAGAAGAAGAGTTTTGCCTTTGATATTCGAAAAGATACCAGAAAACAATTTTATGACACTAGGGTATTATAGAAAAGAAAAAAATTTGACGGAAAATTCGACACGAAGAGAAAAAAAATGTACACAGATGCATCGAAAATATTAAGAAAACGCTGCAAATTATTACGCAATGGTTTATTATTTTCAAGTATAGATCACTCGTCTGCAAAGCCACGAACCATCCAACATGAAGAAAAAACCCTGTGTTGTTGCCTGTAAAGTCGGTATACGGGCGAAAGTTTTACGTGACAACGACTTTGAGTGGTAAAATAATTTTAATGTTAATATTCATTCGTATAGTAGGAAGAAGGATAAAATAAAATTCTTTGTCAAGTTGCACAGAGTAGGTATTTCCCGTAGGTAGTAGGTATTTCCCATGGGTGGGGGGGGGAGTGAGTGCCAGGGAAGGGGGGCGGGGCGCTCCCGCTTTTGTGAGCGCCGGGGAGGGGCCGCCCGCCTTTAGGGAGCGCCGAGCTGCACCCCCTCCGTGAACGGAGCGTAACGCAGTTTCTTGAAGTGTCTCCCGGTAAACCAATTTATAAGACGTTATCACGTCAAAACATCGATCTCTTATTCAATTCACACTCGTGTTTTTGAGTTATCGTACTCCAACCCTTAAATTCTCGTAGGGAGCGACCAGTTTGTCCTACAGGGCTCCACCTTTATATCAAAATTTTTTGAGTTAGGGCGTTTTCAAAATTTCAAAATTCATTTTTGAACCCTTAGAAGTGACCTAAATCAACCAAAATCTTTGGGGCAGAACTAGACCCCAAATGGAGCCTACATGCCAAATTTCATCAAAATCGGTCAATGCTAAGTGGGGAAAGTGCCGCGTAAGACGGACGGCGTACGACGGACTGCCAAATTTTTATTCGATTTTTGGATTCTACGTACCTTGAAACGTAAACCATCAAATTTTGAAGGGTGTTGAAAATTATTTTTCCTTGGTCGATTCCAAAGGTTCATCATCTAAAATAATAAACCAAAAAAAATTTTTCGCATTGAAAAACCATTTTCGCCCTCAAATCCCACAATATAACTAATAATTGGGCGACCTTTGGAAAGCTGATGAAATGAAGCAGTTTTTAAGGTTTTGAGCCCCTCGGGCAAATACCTTGTTTTAATTAGGAAAAAATCATCAACATTTTTTAAAAAATTGACTATTTTTTAATTTCAAGGAAAAAATTTAGCGTTTTTTTTACTGGTCAACAGGTCATCTATTGAGAAATCATACGCTATCTTTATTTTAAATTTTTGAGTGTAGTTTAAGGAAGTTATGGTCGTTTGAATGGTGTAAGGTCGAAACTTAAATAAATAAAAAAATCCACCAAAAAATCTTAAAAGTCAAAAAAATCGGATTTTAAGGGGGTTGAAAGAAAATTGCTTGGATACATTTTTTGTTGCAAATTAATTGTAAAAACCACTCTCGAAGTTTGATGGATAACTTATGCCCCTGTATATCGACGCCGGGCTGGGGAGCAGGACTCTACGCCAAAATATAATGTTGCAAAATCTCGATTTTTTGTGACAGCGTTTCCAAGTGGGCTCCAGCAATTTAACCGACATTTATAAGTTACCGTTATTTTTCTGGTTATGGAGGTATTTTTTGGATTTTAATTTGATTCAGAAGATTAAGCATGATTCCCAATTACAAAAAAGACTTGCCAGAGTGGAATATTGGCGCTCATCAGTCTGATGCACAAGAGGTTAGTTTTTTGAGTTTTCCCCCGAATATCCGCTTCGTTTTGATGTTGTTCAAATTGATTTCTTTTTTCATATTGTAGAGGATCAAAATGTTCAATATGTTAAAGTGCAAGTCAATATGTGTTAAGTTTTGCAGATTCAAAACCACGTTCTACAATATTTAAAAAAAAAAAAAAACTTCAACAGAAAAACGCAAAACTAAGAGCTTGTGGAAATAACAAAGACGGAGTTTTGATGTGAAATAATCAGGACTCCTGGACTCTGGCAGATCTGTCACAGAGACATCCGATGTAATCAGTGGCTGTAACGTGATTGTGACGATTATAACGTACCTGTTGAAAGACAGGAAGCAGATGGAACACGAATAAGGTTTCTCGCCGGTATGGATGAGAGAATGACGCATCAGATCGCCTCTCGTCGCAAACATCTTGTCGCAGTCCGCACAGGGGAAGGGTTTGCTGCCATTGTGGACTCTGGCGTGCTTATTCAGGTTGGTGCTCCGAGTGAACGCTTTGAAGCAGATCGGGCATACGTACGGTCGGATCCCTGAACGAAAAGATCGTTAATTATTATAATCAAACGAATGAAACCCCCAGCGGAGGATAAATGAACTAATGCTGTCGGTGCGGTTTAGAAGATGGTTCCAAGACATTAATTGAACTTTATCCACAGTTTAACCCTGGAAACTACCCTTCGTTTAAGCGACGAACGTGCAGTATTGATGTAAAAACTTGCTTTGATGTGTAAAACTTGCTATTGATGTAGCCAAGCTTTTGCGGAAAATGTGTACTGAGATTACAAAAATTATCGAATTGGAAACGGCTGCTGATTTAAACTCTGATAAGCTCGATGAAGTTCTACAAAATTGTGGTGAAATGGAAGGGGAAATAAAATTGCTAGCAGAGATTGAATCCAAACTTAAGCAGGAAAATGTTCATCTGCATAGAAGACTTGATGAAATGAGCATCTAGCTTTCACTACCCTTTGTTTTCTTAGTTATAAGCCGTTTGAAGATGAGCTAAACAATCTACTGGTGTTTTACCTGAGTGAATAATAGCGTGTTTCCTCAAGTCAGATCGATACGCAAAAGCCTTCTTGCAGGAAGGTTCGACGCATCGATACGGTTTCAGCTTGTCGTGCCTCACTGAGTGTTTGGCGAGGTTCTCCTTCAAGTAGAAAGACTCCCCGCAGGTTTGGCACATGTGAGATTTATTCCCAGCATGCACCTGTCGCCAATGGACTCGCAGTAGTGCCTTGTCCGGCATTTGGGCTGCACAATAATCGCAGGGAAAGGGTCCATCCTGGGAAGGAAAATCGAAATGACAACGCTTGGAAAATTTATGCAAGAACATAATATAGGCATTAATTTAGTGTTTGAAGTCATACAGTCAAGAAGAGTACTGTTCTAGAACTGCCTGAAGGGACATCGTCTATTCAAGCTCTGCTCTGGGAGAGACTGAAGATGTTTCTACCGAAGTTTTCGAGCTTAATCTGCCATGATGAGGCAGACGTGTGCTTTGATGATATTCTGACAGTGAGTAAATTGTTACTGTCATTCTGGCCCAATGCGTCTTTCTTTCTCCTTTACTCATTTCATCACGATGCTGGCTCACCTGCTTCCTCTGGCATTTGCCTTGCTCAAGCTGTGAATATATTATTTTCACATTTCTATCAATTATGTCGTTCTTTCGAGGAAGTTTTACATTTCTCTATCTTTCTTCGAAATGCAGCTGTGGCAGCCCGCTCTCTTAGTCCATTATGGTGAATGATCGAATGAATCAATAAACGTGTATTTGTGAGAATTTTTCCAAAATTAAACAATTTACAAAAATCACGATGAACATTTAGGCGGTAGTTCCCTTCTCTTTAAAGTGACCTCGTCCATTGAAAAGTTAGCTTTAGCTGTCATCCTCACCCCTAGGTTTTTTTTTTTCGTAACTCCCCTCAAAGAAAAAATGTCTTTTTTGACAAAGGGGGCACGCCATAAATAAAAATAAATAAATAAATAAAAAATAATGGGGAGGACGCCCAGGACACCCGACGCCGGCCCTAGGGATGAGGGAAGATGAGGAAGGTGGGGGTGGGAGAGAGGGATGAAGGGAAGTGCCTCTATACAACGACCACCAGTTCAAATATGAGCCGAGCAGGACACGGGTGGTGATACCACGGAGTACGCCTACTGAGATGCCCAACTCACGCAACTCCGTGGCACTTTCCCCGCACCACACCCCGCGCCATGATAAGGTTGCAGCCATCACCCTGATGTTGTTGGGTGCCACTCCTTTTAGCTCCGACATTGCTTGCCGTAAATCATTTCTATCATACTTCCTTATCTTAGCCCGCCAAGTCTGCTCCATGTCCAAGCTGCCATTGACAACTTGGACATCCAGGATAATGCAAGGCTGGTCGGGCTTGACGGCAACGATGTCGGGCTTCTTACCCTGGTCACTTAGCATGTGATACAATCTCTCCCTCTCAACATCCCAGCCGCTAGATGTACTCCTTAACCACGTCCACCTGCTTACCATTTAGCTTCCACTCCTCCGACCTAGCTGGTCTACCTCCATTTTTAAACACCGACGCCTGTGATTTCTTAAGATTGATCACCATACCCCATTTTTTACAGTAGCTTGCAAAATCATCAATCATCAGTTGAAGCGCCACTGCACTAGAGGCTAGGAGGACTATGTCGTCAGCAAATGCCAGTATGTTTACCTTCTTCTGTCCAACAGATCGCTAAGGCACAGGTTGAACAGGTACGGGCTAAGCTGACAACCTTGGCGCAGCCCGACTCCTGAAGCGAACCACTGGGAAAGTCCTGCATCAGCTTGCACGGCAAATTCCATGTTCCCGTATAGACCCTCGATGAAGCGAACCAAATGACTTGAGATACCCATGCTGTACACTTTTCGAAAACAGTGCTCTCCGGCCTATCCTATCAACGCAGCATGAAAAGTCGACGAAAAATAGAAAATCTGCCCTCTCTTCTTCGAGAGTGCAAGGTCTGCTATTCCTCTCAGTGCATAGATATTGTCCACCGTTGAGTAGTTTCTCCTGAACCCTGCCGGCTATCCGACAGCAAGTCTCTTTCCTCCACCCATCCAACGAGGTTCATATGGTGTCAGCCACAGTCAATATAAAGACGTACCCAGAACGTCCCACGTTAAAACGTACCCAGGATTTTTCTCAGATTTTCTACTTTAAGGATGCATTCAGTTTGTGTCCAGATTGAGACTAAAATCATGTAAAAACCAGCTCTCTTTAGATTATCGTCATCATGTGTTAAGCAAAAAAGTCCTAAGTTAAACACATTCCTGTTTGGTTCGCCTGGCAATTTCTTGAATCTATGGTTCACATTCTCGTAAAGTAGAGACCCTCACCATTGAGCATATCAATTCAGTGTAATGTGACTCTTGTTGTTCGCACTGTAATTCCCTATAATTCTTTGAATTGTTTAATCAATTTGGAACTTGCGCCAGTCTAATGGTCCATAGTGAGTTGAGATCTTGAGATTTCATTCACTCTTCTGGTGACTTATCTAACACTTCTTAAAGTTTTCTTGGCGCCAATCGACAACATGTTGGTACACCCATCTACAATTAAGACCAATTCCATTGCTAAGTTACCAATGTGGTGAAATGTGATGTACACTGGAATGCCAGTTCTGGGTTCTGGATAAACCTTACAAACTACAAGATAACTCCAACCTCCAGAATGGTTTCGTCACCTACCGTAGTCCCTGGAGGTTCCCTGAAAAATTTAGAGAATGGATAATATACTGAGCTTCTTCATCTAAACGTGGGCTTTCCTTTGTCTTGTCTTTAGTAAAACCGTCTTCTTTGGGGTTTCCAACATTATTTTTCATGGTCACAAAGAGTCTCAAAACAACAAGCATTCGAAACTCGGAGTTGAGGCAGTCAGGCTGTACTTTTTGATATACATCTCAGTCAGAAAAATTCATGGAGGATTGGATATATCAACTCCATCCTTCGTATTCAGATGGATATGGGAACCCATCATTTTGGATAAGCTTAGATATTGGTGCAAAAATCGTATTTTGTCTTTTTAACACACACCGCGTCACCGAAGCGCACACTAAGAGGAACAAGAACACATTCTATCACGGTATAATAGAGTACGAAAACAATTTTATGAAGCTCACCTGAGTATGAATAAGGGAATGCCTGTCTAACGCTTCCTGTAGCGTAAATCTCTTGTTGCAGGTTGCACATACGAGATAGTTTTCGTCAGAATCATCATCTTCACTGAAATAATGATACAATGTGTAAGTCTTCTGAGAGGAATCATAACTCAATCATCCGATTAACATGAACGCCTACAGTTTTCAAATTGTCTATATACATTATTTTACGTAGGTAATTCAATGTACGCATATTTAGGTATTTGGAAGCAGTTTTTGGCTCGATTCGCCTGAGTATCTGTAGACACGTAGGACTCCTTGAGGCGTTTTTCCTGCAACCTGAAGCGCGTTAACTCAATATTGTTCTTGATATAATCCTCAATCTGTTCAAAAAGAAAACATCTCAAGAAGTTCTAACTCTAATTTCCAAATAGAATGCTCAGTAAAAATAAAAAAGAACGCATCACGAGATGTTAGGCTTGAGAGTTCTAACGAGGAGGATTAACATAAAACCGCGTTTGAATGATAAACCGACAGTTTTAATTTACAAAATTTACGGATGAAATTACAGAACTTCACGAACATCGAACAAAGACAGACAGAGTAGTGATAGTGATGATGAACCAACATTTAGGTACTTAACGAATTCTGCATCCAGACCGAACAAAGTACTTGCTTTTATGATGAAGAAATGAGTAGGTATGTACGTAGATGGGAATAGTAATAACATTTTCAACGAACAAATAGCTTTGACTTGATTTGCTTGATTAGCTTGATTATCACCTGTCTCGAGTTTCCGTCGGAGTAGCTAATTAGAGTAGTGGAAAAAGGTTGTATTCCTTAGACCAACATGTACGTGAGGTTACTATCAACGGGTACTCAAAGAATGTAACTATTAAATCGTCGGCTTACAAGTGAAATTCATCAAGTGCTATTCTAAATTTTTAGGAAAATCAAATTTGAAATATTTAGGTTTTGGTGAGACGAATGTTGTTACAAACAAATTGGATTAGAGGGTTGAAATTTGGTCTCCAGTTACGTCTGGATGTCTACTAACTTACACGCAAGCCTCAAGTGAAATGCTTATCAAGAAGTATCTTTAAAGGATACTTACGAATAAATGGACCTGGCTTAGTGAATTTCACCTGATCATGACCCAATGATTTTCTCTCGATGAAAAATTCTCTAAAATTTATGACTGAAGGATAATCACATACTAAAGGAGTGAATCCTCAAAAGTTCTGAGGAGAATATTCAGCCTTGATGAAAATTATTGACTCTTCATCGCAATAAGGGAAGATGGATTCATACAAATATTAACTTTCTGTGTGCTTTTGTTGAAAGACAAAAAATTTTGTGTTTATTCTCTTCACAATCTCCTATGCTGGAGGGAAATAAGGGAGTTCACTGAGTTCACGTTGAAGATAGGTACGTTTTTAACTATGCTCTTCTTGGATGATTTTTACCTTAGTTAGTTACCAACATAGGTTCCTACTAACCTACCTAAAGTAATGAATGAATGGGGCTAGTTCCGCTAGTTATATGAATACAATTATTATCTACGTACCGTATTGGAGAATCCGTCGTAACCAGCAAGTCGAGTACAGGAGGCAGCCTCCTGTACTCGACTTGCTGGTTACGACGGATTCTCCAATACGGTACGTAGATAATAATACCTAAAGTAAATTATCGCAATTTTTAGAGTTTCTAGAAACTTACATAAATTATCCTAAAATCTCAAAATCTGAAATTTCCAAACATCAGATATAGGTCTCATGTTGCTTTTGGTTTATTATTTTCAATAATGAACCATTGGAATCGAGAAAGAAAAAAAGTTAACCCCCTCTCAAAAATTTTTTTTTACGTTTCAAGTTACGTAGAGTCCAAAAATCTAATAAAAAATTGTCCGCTGTACGCGGCACTTTTCTTAGCAACCCAAGACCGACTTGGTTCAAATTTGGTATATGGTCTTCAATTGAGGTCTAGTTTTTTTATTAAATAGCAAAAAGTTTAAGTAGGAAACAGCAACATGAATTTATTGAATATGTTTATAAACATATCAATATGATGTTATATAATATATCGCCAAATTAACATCTTATAAATGATTTGAAACGTTTTCGATCTCATGGAGAAAATACAGTTCCAGACATTTGGTGAATTCACCCAAAATCAGGCGCCATCTTTTATGTTTTGTGTTCCCCATCACCTCTTGACTACTGCTGATTCTTTGCCTCAGTCAACCTCCCTATTAGTCATAGTTGAATCGATTTTTCAAGTATTCCGGTCAGACTTGAAAATCATTGAACCTAGGTACCTCATCTGATCGTCACTCTGGTCCATCGCCTGGTAGAGTTCCATCGCGTTGTCCGCGTCGCTGTCGTTCTCTTCTAACTTGATGGAAGGCTCGTCGTCGGTCAGTGAACCGTTGGTTTTCTCCTGGAAAACAAAACAGGTAAAATATTACTACCGACAAATCAACAGGTAACCTATTTTCGAGGTAAGTTCGAAAATTCCCAATAAAAATCCTAATATTGACGACATTGGGGTAACAGGAGTGAAATATTGAAGTCAAATTTCGAGTACCTATCTTCCAATAATGCTAGGTACTTGTAGAGCCTTTTCAAACCCATGTGCTGATATGTTGAATTGTACATATTAGGGAATTCAATCTTTTGTTTCAATAAAGTAGAAGATTGTTGGCTCCCTGCAAAACTGTCGTCATTGACCGGTTTTGATGAAATTTGGTATATGGGCTCCATTTGGGGTCTAGTTGATCCGCGAAGCTTTTGGTTAATGTCAGTCATTTCTAAGTGGTGAAAAATAAGGGTAGAATTTTTCAAAAGTGCCCTAGTTCGAAAACTCTCAAAGTAAAGGCATTTTTTACCGATTTGAAATTGAATTTAATGTTTAGAATTGATTGAGACCACCCAGAGCTTTGTAGGACAAACCGTTCACTCCCTATGAGAACTTAAGGGTTGGACTTATGATAAATCAGAAACACGAGTGTGAATCGCAAAGGAGGCGTTCAAATCTCCGTTCAAATTTTAGCTGACTAAAATCCGATTGATTCTCGTTTCTTCAAATTGTCTTAATTTTCGCATCCTCAGCAACCAGTAATCACATTTTCTAATGAAGGCCCCCACAACTCCTTATTTCTTCGAACTGAGTGTGAAGCGTTTATTTCTTCGAAATAAACTCGATTTTGAAGTTGATTTGTAGTAGATAGGTAGTACCCATTTATGGTTGATTAAAAAATGACAAAATAGAGGTAATGACAAAGCTGTGTTTTTTTGCAGACGAGTGATCTACAGAGAAAAATAATTTTGTGAAATAATTTGCAGCGTTTTTTTTTTTTTCATCGAAACTCGAAGTTTCAGGTTCTCATAATGCTAAAAATGATAAGGTACACCATCAACGTACCAACTAAATTATATCTGGAGAAACTATTTTGTGAAGTAGATGCCTAGGTAAATAAGAATTAATTTATGTTTTATCCCTTATTGGTTGAAAGTGAACTTATCTTTATCCAATGGGACAGCTCCTGAAATACATTCATTACTAACGAATATATTTTTAATGTGGAAATTTTGGATTCAATGCTACCAAAATCCGGAAAACATCGAGGAATGAGTTGTCGGAATGACGTATTTTGAAGAGACCGAAAGAGGCTTTTGTGATTCTCAGTCGTAGGTGGATGAAAAGGGGGAGACCCGAGGGTTGCCTCGGCCCCCCTGGGTATAGGCAGAGTCCCCCTGCCTTCAGAGAGCCCCCTCCGCTCCGCCCTTCGCGGGGGCCCTCAGCGCCATCTGGTATCGATCGCCTTCTGTACCCCCTTTTGTTGGGGGCAATCAACCGAGGGTAAACTGATAAACGGGATAAATTTACCTAACGTTGATGAGAATGCTTGTGTCCACAGCTCACGAGAGTAATTTCAAGTCCCCACACCAAACTGCGCTCAAAAATTGCGCGTGTTTAACAACAAATATTTAGTATCTACTTAATATTGTTTATCAGCAAATTAACCATTCAACTGAAATATGAGACTTGAAAAGGATAGTTTCACGGTCTGCCCTACCTAAAAACCTCCCACCGAATAGCAGTTCGTTCAATATTTTAAAAGCACGCGGTCTTATTGGCCAAAAACTCCCATTCGAGCAAAACATGAGTCAACGAGCGAATTTTGAACGAAATAATTTAACCAATTTGCAGTCATTTTCTACTGCAAAAACCTCCCCAAAAAAGGCTACTCTTATCCACGAACTCATAGAATACCCACACGTAAATTGCTAAGTTTTCCGAACTTCAACACCATACTTTCATACTAGATATATTTATGTTCTCCTAGGAAGATAATATAAGGAGATAGATAGGTTAACTTATCTCAACGGATCACTATACTGTCCGGTGCAACGCACGGGTTGAATACAGCCAGAACTCGAGAGATAAAGACTGCGTAGGTAACAATAGAAATAGGTGTATCTATTGTTGGACAAAATCTTATTCATACCAATGATTGTTTATAAATTTATTCTGTTTTTGAAAACGAATACAAATTTATTCACACATTTTGCTTCCGATCTACCAAAGTAGCGGAAGCTTTGTTTTCACTTTTCTAGGTTGAAAAAAAAAGTTCTCCAAAATCAAATTTTCCACTCGCGTTTCACGTTTCAGGCCTTTCTGAACAATTTTGGTTCCGTGTCTGTCTGTCTGTCTGTATGTGTGTCTGTCATGAAATCCTTGCCACAGCCATAACTTTTACAATTCTCGTCCTACTTAACTGAAATTTTCAGGAATTGTGTGGATTGGAGTGTAGATGGTCCCCATGAAAATCATTGCCTCCAGACTGATAGTAGCCACTATCATTTGCTATATATAGCAATCTTATATATAAGAAAAGCGCAAACGTACATTTCCTTGTTACAGCCATAACTTCTACATATTCCATCTGGTTTCGATGACATTTTCAGGAATTTTGCTGATTGGGGTGGAGATGGTCCCCTACGAAAATCATCACTCCCAGACTGATAGTAGCCACTGCGCATGCGCAAACGTGAAATCCTTGTAATAGACATAACTTCTACATTTTCTATTCTATTTCGACGAAATTTCTCAGGATTGTTCAGATTAGCGTGTAGATGGTCCCCTATGAGTGTAGTAGAAGGTACTTTATGAGATTGATGTTTTGATATTGATCTATACAATCGGGTTATGGATACGAGGAAGCTATGTGCCACACCCACTTGGCAGACTTTTTTTCGTATCAATTACCTATTTGGCAGTAAATTTGTGAACAATTATTTTATTTGATTCACGAGGGGTAAATTCGTATTCACTATTATAAATATGAATAAATTTATACTCGAATTAAAAAAATTATTTTTCGTGCGATATTTTATAGAAATTTTAACGTTTCTCAAGCAGGCTGATCTTGCAGCAGAGTACTAAATGTATTGGGTTAGTTCCACTAGTTAAAAGAATACAAATATTGTTAAGGGGGAGATTCTAACCATTTTCCCGTATATCTCCATATTAGATAGGCTTACAGGGAAAACATGGGGTCATTCGACGGGAAACGTCAAATTTCAGTTAGTACATTCTAATCCTGTGAGTTACAGAGGGACCAGGGGAAACCCTCTTGACAATGGGGTATTTCAGTCAATTTTAAAAAAAATTTTTTTTTTCAAAAGAGTATGGCTCAGGAATAACGGTAATCGGGTCTGTTCGTCGAGAAAATGTTTTTAAAAAATCAGAGAAGCTAAAGAAAGTTGAAGATTTGAATGGTGTGACGTAGCTAGCCAACTGTCTTTGAAAAGTCCATTCATGCAGCATGAATTAATGAGCGAATTTTCAAAGAAATCATTCAGTTTAAGGTGTGGTTAAGAAAAGGACCAATGGTGTTGCAATTTGTTGTAGAAAGTTTTTTTTTCGATTCTTGGTTTATACATATGTATATATTTTTTTTACATGCTTTTACACCAATAATCGACGTCCCGGAAGACGTGAAATCACTGGGCTGAAAGCTTAATCTGGGAGCCCGAAAAGCGTTCTGATTGGGGAAGCTCCTGGACGTAGTTAAAGATGAGTGCGACAGATCGCGTTCATAATCACTTGTTCCCAACTTCATCACAACAAGTCACTTTGTTTATCACATATTTTTCTCCTTGGTGCGTTACCTGCTGCATCTAAGTAATTAATTTAATAACATTTAAATATATTCGCGATATGTACGAAAAAATCGTGCGATTTTCAATAATACACTCGGTTATAAACGTTTCTATCGGTGGCAGTTGTCGATTAAATATTTGAACGAGGACTCTTTCCCCCCCCCCCACATGAACATTTTTGAAATAAGCATTCATATCAGAAATTTTGTGGTGAATCCGAATATACCATAAATTACCATGATTTTCAATGTAAAAACCACAAAAAACGGGAAAACCCCATTTTTTTGGAGTTTTTTTGAATTTTGGACCACTTTGGATTGTCCAAAATTGCTGGTTAACGAACTTGACCTATGGTTTGTTGTTACAAACATTTTGGCAAAAACTAAAAAAAAATTTTTAAACAATTACTCAAGTTATCGTCCGGAATGACACATATATATAATATATATATACATATGATTTTTGGAAAAACTTCAGGGATCGTTTCAGAATGTTCCAAAACGGATTTCAGTGTGAAAATTTTTCGAAAAAGTCGATTCTAAAAATTTTGAGGCCATTGCAATAGCTTCATTTTCTTTGAAAATTAGCTAAAATGATTAGTGAATAAATTTGTATTTTGTATACACAAACAAAAAAATAAATAATTATTCTCATACATGAATAAGATTTCCCTCATCTCTGAGTCACCACTCAGGAAGACAGATGATGTTGATCACTCACCGTATTGCAACATTGAATGCCACCCGAAGACTTCAAAGAATTTTTCGTTCGCCCTTTCTTCTCTTCATCTTCCATCTGCAACAGTACCTATTAATATATCGTGAAATGAAGCTTTGTTCTTCAGATCGTTAATTTCTATTAAAGAATTATCATCGAATATACAATAAATATTCTGTCACTAATTTATTTTAAATGTAATTGATTGCAAGATTGATTCTAATTATGTACTAGCAATTTGTTTTGGTATTGTATTATATGTTATTGTATTATGGTATTGTATTATGTATTGTATTGTATTTACCAATAAATAAATAAATTCATCATTCCATAGATTTATTTTATTTTTTTACTTAAAATAAGTTTTATTCAGATACAAAAACACTAGTGAGGAGACATGAATCTAAAGGAATTCCTTAAATTTATTATTTCATGTCTATGAATTTTATTTGTATTCTCTTTATTTTCTCAGGTACTTTTTTCTTCGTTTTGATTCTCTTGACGAATTTCTAGGTCTCTATTCCCCAACATTTAATGAGATTCTACCGTCAATATCCAGGTATTCTACATAAAAGGAAAAGTTACTCGTTGACTCTAATGTAGGAGAGGTCACCTGGTAGGAGATGTACTGGCGGAGTAGGAGGTCCGATTGCTCACAAAGTGTTTTGAATTCGTTCATTTGCTCGACGTGGAAGAGGCAGCGGTGGCAGATCAGGGATGGCAGACCGTCTCCTTCGTGCATCTGAAAACGATACGATAGAGATGATTTCCGAAGATGGTACAGCAATTTAGATTCTACAAATAAAGTAAAGTAAAGTAAACAACCATTTCAGGTTGGATTTTCGTCTTCCTGAGGGAAGATCAGAATTTGTTCTGATGACTTCGCTCATGGCTTCCCATTGCCTCACCGCCCTGGGTTGGGACGAGGGGGAACTGCGACCGACTTGCCCGAAAATATGCTCCCGAGGCGAGTCCCGAACTCACGGGAGACACATGCCGTAGCTCGCTCGACCACAGCTCCACCCAATTCTACAAATATGAATGAAACCAACTGTGTAGAGGAAGTTTGAGACATTTATGTTCGTGGTTAATATCTGTTCGAACTGAGAACTAATAGTTAACCTTCCGTCAGTCGCGCATTCTCAAACGCAAAGAAGGTCGCGCTGCTGTGTTCACACCGCAGTCAATCTTGTTGCGTATTTTGCACAAAATTTGAAAATTTGACAATCTGAGAGACAATAAATTGATGTACGCTTGCTTTAGTTAACATTTTCATTCACAAAATTGCAAAACATTGGGTAGAATATGTTAACTTGAACAAAGAGATAAAACCTCGGAAAGCCTCGTCGCGCAGCTGTCTTTACACCGCTAGGTACTCAGTGCAAGTCATATTCAACGACGCCTGGAGCAAAACTGAATAGCAACTTTTCCATCGCTCACAACATGGAAAAACATCGATCGTATTTTGGTCAGCTAAAATTTGAACGAAGATTAGGCCTCTTTTGCGATTCACACTCGTGTTTCTGATTTATCGTATTTCGTATTTATCGTTCTAAAAATTCTATAGAATCTTAAATTGATGAGAAAACAATACCTTTACATCAAAATTTTTTGAGTTAGGGCGTTTTCAAAATTTCAAAATTTATTTTTCAACCCTTAGAAGTGACCTACATCAACCAAAATCTTCGGGGCACAACTAGACCCCAAATGGAGCCTACATACCAAATTTCATCAAAATCGGTTAATGCTAAGTGGGGAAAGTGCCGCTTACGGCGTACGGCCGGCCAAATTTTTATTCGATTTTTGGATTTTACGTACGTGAAAGGTAAACCAACAAATTTAGGTTGGTATGAGAACTGTAGAATTTGACTTGAAAAAGTCTTGAATCTGACATTACAAATTTAAAATCGGTATGGAAATGTTGAATTTGACTTGGAAAATACTTGAATTTGACTTTTAAAATATTGAATTTGACACAAAAAATTTGATTTTGGTATAAAAAAACGTTGGATTTAACTTGGAAAAGTCTTGAATTTGACTTTTAAAATATTGAATTTGACACAAAAAATTTGATTTTGGTATAAAAAAAAACGTTGAATTTAACTTGGAAAAGTCTTGAAATTAACTCAAATAATCTGAAATATGACATGATAAATTTGAATTAGGTATTTTAAAATCGTGAATTTGACTTGAAAAGGTCAATAAATTTGATTTTGGTATGAAAAATGTTTAATTTGACATGGCAAATCTGAAATTGATGAAAGAATGTTAAATTTGACTTGGAAAATTCTTGAAAATGACTCGTGAAATCTTGAAAATGACATGATAAATTTGAATTTGGTATAAAAAATCTTGGATTTCACATGACAAGTTCGAATTTGGTGTAAAAAATCTTGAATTTGACTTGAATAATCTTGAATTTGACTCGAAGAATGTTGAATTTGACTTAACAAATTTGAATTTGGTATGAAAAATCTTGAATTTGACTTGGAAGTCTCAAATTTGACTCGAAAATTTTCAAATTTGACATAACAAATTTAATATGGTCGGTATGAAAAATCTTGAATTTGACTTTCTCTTCTCTTCTAGAAATTGAAAAATCTTGAAATGCTAGTAACAGCTTTTGACCATTATTCATTTAAATGCGATTTAATTTCGTAAATCCGGTGACACTTTGGACAGCTGTGGAATTCTTAAACTGTTTTTGGTGTCACTAGGGACACCATGGTTCAATTAGGGTTCTAATTCGCTCTTTCACTGATTAAGCACTAGTTTTTCTTTTTTCTTTATTGGACACATATCAAATTTAGATGTTCAAAAAGACACCAAAAGGAACGGTGCGTGCATGTGTGTGTGAGGACACGTGTCTGACAGGTGAGTGGAAACGTGACTCAGAGGTGACTCACTCTTATGTTGACGATGCTGGTGATCCTGGAGGAGACGGGGACCGTCGTGTCGACGCCGACGGAGCTGAAGATGTACGACATGACGCCCTTCGACGACCGGCAGAGACGGCAAATCTCATCGATCTTGACGTCGTCCGCGCCGTAGGGGTGCGCTTGAGGATACATCCCCGCGGCAGTCGCGACCCTCGATTTCGACGGAGAAAATTCGCGATTTCGGCGAGATCTTCGTCGACTCACAGAACCGGTGGAAGGAGGAATGAAATGAAATCGATGGAGGAGCCCTCGGAGCCGCCCTGGTCGGGGGGTGAAGACCCTGTGGGGTTCGGAAGCCCCCTACGGCGGGGCTGGGGCCCCCACGCCCCCTTCGCCCCGGACGGGAGCCCCCTCCAGTTGAGCTGCGCACCCCTTCGGATCGGACACCCCATTCGAGACACCCTCCCTGTTATTCAGCCCCTCCGCCGTCACTTCCCGACTCGCATTCATTCAACTTTTTACTTTCCTCAACCTACCGAAAATATGATGAGGAAAGTAGTGAAACTCTGCAACCAGCATAAACGCTGCAAATTATTACACAAAGGTTTATTATTTTTCTATATAAGTCACTCGTCTGCAAAGAACACGGCTTTGCTATTGTTACCACCAACCAACTTGAAGAAAAACATCGATCGCATTTCGGTCAGCTAACATTTAAACGGAGATTAGGCCTCTTTTGCGATTCACACTCGTGTTTCTGATTTATCGTACGTCCAACCGTTAAATTCTCGTAGGGAACGAACGGTTTGTCCTACAGGGCTCGACGTGGTCTCTAAAAATTCAATGCTATCTCAAATTGATGGAAAAACAATACCTTTATACCTAAATTTGTTGAGTTAGGGCGTTTTCAACATTTCAAAATTCATTTTGGAACCCTTAGAAGAACAACAACTACATGAACCAAAATCTTCGGGGCACGACTAGTCCCCAAATGAAGCCCATATACCAAATTTCATCATAATCGGTCAATGCTAACTGAGGTGAGTGAATTTTACGGCGTGAATTTTTTCAAGTTTTTCACAAATTGGTATGAAGTAGTTAGAATTGCTTTCCTAGGAACTGTTGAAGATCCTGTGAAAGAGTTGTGTCGGTCAGGAGTGAACGTATTTAAAATACCTAATGTTCAAAACGATCTTGTCTGAACTGAACGGGTTGTCAAAATGAACAAGGTCATTTGTTCATCAACCCATCAATCGAGATTTCCGGAAAAATTCCGAGAACAACGGCAGAAGGCCAACAAAACAAATTAATTGCCGGCAACATGGACGTATAATGTATTTATATACAACCATTTTTGTACGTGGATCATTAATGTGTAAAAATTACATGGAAGTGTCAACAGAAAGAAGTAGATGGCAGTGGTACTCTAAGGAAAACCTTCCATTATCCAGGTGAAGAATTACGTTCGAATGAACTGTGGACTAAAAAGACAAAACTGAAAGACCAAAAACACTCAAAGACTGATTCATCTTTGATTCAGCAGTTTTGGCAGTTGCAGACACAGTTGAAACCTCTACAGAAAAGCTACAGGAAGCTACAAATACCTTTGGAGATTGTACTCGAAAATGGCGCCTCAAATTAAACGAAACCAAATCCACTCATGTGAACTTCACCAACAAAAAAATTACAAATATGCCGCTGGTATTGAATCAATGCACAGTCCCATATTCCAACTCAGCTAAGTATCTGGGAATGACACTAGACACGAAGCTAAAGTGGAAAGAACACGTCAAAAAGAAAAAAGGCTGCAAATTATTACACAATGGTTTATTAATTTTTATTTTTCTATATAGATCACTCGTCTGCAAAGCCACCAACCATCCAACAAGAAGAAAAACATCGATCGCATTTCGGTCAGCTTTAATTTGAACGGAGATTAGGCCTCTTTTGCGATTCACACTCGTGTTTCTGATTTATCGTACGTCCAAAACTTAAATTCTCGTAGTGAGCAAACGGTTTGTCCTACAGAGCTCCGGTCGGTTTTAAAAATTTCTAAAAATTCTATAGAATCTTAAACCAAAGGAAAAACAATACCTTTATATCAAAATTTTTTGAGTTAGGGCGTTTTCAAAATTTCAAAATTCATTTTGTAACCCTTAGAAGTGACCTACATCAACCAAAATCTTCGGGGCACAAGTAGACCCCAAATGGAGCCTACATACCAAATTTCATCAAAATCGGTCAATGCTAAGTGGCAAAAGTGCCGCGTACGGCGTACGGCAGACGGACGGCCAAATTTTGGTTTATTATTTTCAATAATGA
This sequence comes from Apolygus lucorum, assembly GCA_009739505.2. Lineage (NCBI taxonomy): Eukaryota > Metazoa > Arthropoda > Insecta > Hemiptera > Miridae > Apolygus > Apolygus lucorum. Next base: position 14,348,523 of record CM019178.2, on the reverse strand, counting down.
ACCTTTGGAATCGACCAACAAAAAAAAATGTTAACACCCCCTCAAAATTTGATGGTTTACGTTTCAAGGTACGTAGAATTCAAAAATCGAATAAAAATTTGGCTGTCCGTCCGCCGTCCGCCGTACGCCGTACGCGGCACTTTCCCCACTTAGCATTGACCGATTTTGATGAAATTTGGTATTTAGGCTCCATTCGGGGTTCAGTTGTGCCCCAAAGATTTTGGTTGATGTAGGTTACGTCTAAGGGTTCCAAAATCAATTTTGAAATTTTGAAAACGCCCTAACTCAAAAAATTTTGATATAAAGGTATTGTTTTTCCTTCAATTTATGCTTCTATAGAATTTTTAGAATTTTTTGAGACCACCCGGAGCTCTGTAGGACAAACCGTTCGCTCGCTAAAACGTACGATAAATCAGAAACACGAGTGTGAATCGCTAAAGAGGCTTAATCTCCGTTCAAATTATAGATGACCGAAATACGATCGATGTTTTTCTTCATGTTGGATGGTTGGTGGCTTTACAGACGAGTGATCTATATAGAAAAATAAAAATAATAAACCATTGTGTAATAATTTGCAGCGTTTTATTCGATTTTTGGATTCCACGTACCTTGAAACGTAAACCATCAAATTTTGAGGGGGTGTTAAAAAAATAATTTTCTTGGTCGATTCCAAACGTTCATTATTGAAAATAATAAACCAAAAGGAACAGCTAACAATCAAATTCAGAAAACTGTATTGGCTCCTGGGCCGACATTCACAGCTTAGCTTACACAACAAAGTGCTGTTATACAAACAGTACTCATGCCAATTTGGACTTATGGTATACAGCTATGGGGATGCACAGCTAACAGTGACATGAAAATTATTCAAACGTTCCAAAATAAGATACTGAGGAGTATTGTGAATGCTCCGTGGTACATTCGTAATGATGACCTCCACAAGGACCTCAAAATTTTAGCTCAAGACTATTAGCGAGGTAGCAAAAAGATACGCGAGAAAATACGAAAAGAGGCTTCACGCACACACAAACCCAGGAGCCATCCAGCTTCTGAACAACACTCAAGAAATCCGACGTCTAAAAAGGACCTTGGATGCTGAAGTGCAACTTTAATGTAGTGAAAGTCAATGGACTAACACTTGCGTGAGAAATGCGTAATATACAGGGTGTCCCATGTTAACCATCTTTTGTCCGCGGGGAACCTCAGTTCCCCTTAACTTTAGTTAATTATTCCTCCACTCCTATGGAATGCAGACATTTTTCTTGTGTCTACACCACTGTCTAAACCTTCTCGATGGATTATGGTCAAATTCCGAATGATACAGCCAAAAATTTACTGGTTAACCCTAATCACAGCTGTGCCGGCCATTTCCCCAAAATCTTCAAATCTTCAAAATCTTCGTGGGCGTCGGTGGTCTAGTGGACAGTGTACCGGACTGCGGTGATAAGATGAGGACCGTCTAGCGGGGACGCGCGTTCGAGTCTGGTCGTCGCAGAAAGTTTTCTGTCTATTAGACGATCGGCAATCTCTCGTTCCACCCCAGGGCGGTGATGTTTGGGAAGCCATGAGCGTAAATCATCAGAACAAATTCTGATCTCCCCTTAGGGAGACAGCTGATGACGTCCGCGACGCCAAGAATGGCAGTCGGACGAAAATTCAACCTGAAATGGTTGCTTACTTTACTTTACTTTACTTACAGCCAAAAATTTACTGGTTAACCCTAATCACAGCTGTGCCGGCCATTTCCCCAAAATCTTCAAAATTGGAAAAATTTGAATTTTTTCTCCATAAACATCATTAGTGGAGGTCTATAGGTGAGAAAAGCGAAGAAAAGATTTTTTTTGCACCAGTAGTTCTGTTTGCGGACGAAAGAGGGTTAAGGACCGAAAAACTTCGGGAGTCGATTCTACATCTAATTTTAGTAAGAAAGTGTCTCATAGCAATTTTTCGTTAGACGCTTAATTTCCGAGTTATTTCAATTTCAACATTTTTTTCCGTGTTTTCGACCTAAAGCAATAAAAATGACCATAAATCGCTTAATTCACAAGCAATTCAAAATCTAATTACACCGTTGGATAGGGCGTTAAATTTACCATCTTTCCAGTGGTTATACAAAAATTTTTGTAAGGTCGTGATGGGTGAAAAATCAACTTGCAAAGTCATTTTTGTAAAATTGTCAAAATTTCCTACTTTTTCTTTTGATTGTTAAGGTGTTACTTTCTCATGATTTTTCACGTACCTCTACATCATAAACTGCGCAAAAAACCATTTTTAGGAATGTCAAAATTTGAAGCAGTGGTCATCATATTACCGATTCAGAGGAAATACTCAATGTGACCTCCTCCTTCTTCAGTACATAATGTGCATCGTCTCCTGACAGCTCATTCCTCAATTATTTTCTAGTTGGCTGTAAAAAACTTTGCTTTGTGTTTACAGGTATCCGGACGAATGACAAACGAAGTCAAAGACGAGGATAATTTATTATCTCATTTATGTTTAGTCAATAACGTACTTCGATGAAGATAAAGATTATTTTTGTTCATAAATATCATTTTTACTTTCTCTAAAATATCATTATTTATCTTTATTTTTTATTCCACATCTACACGCTATCCTTTATGAGATATCTCTTTTTTCATACAATCGAGAAAGTTGCGAGAATTGAACATTCAATTCGTGCATAAACACAAAGTAAATTTAAAAAAAACTCGGCGCATTGCGCCTCGGCGGGGGGCTCCGCCCCCCTGCACCCCCCCGGTTTATTTCTTTTTCCATACTCTGTATGAAATCATAGGAACACAGAATGTGTTTTTGCGATACTAGTCATCCGTTAAATAAAAAACAACAATAATAAAATTTATTATTCCACATTTAATGTGGAGTTGACATTAACGTGACAACCAATAAACATATCACCAGATGTTTTTTCTGTCGCTTTTTCGTGACGATTTTTTTTCGGTAGGTCATCGCAAAAACACATTCTGTGTTAAAAACGATTCGGACCCACCAAAATTCAATACTGAGCTTTCACATACCATCGGTGATGGAATCAGTCTAATAGCGTTGAAAATGACGTAGAATTCCACCCCTAATTCGTCGAACCTGCCCGAGGCCCAACGAACCAGAAAACCTTGATTTCCATGAGCGCAACCACGTTTTTGACCGACTTCAACGCGCCGAAGGCGCGCGAAAGAGGAGGTACTCAATTCGGGTTGTCGTGGGACGACGATTTTTTTTTTTTTTTTGTATGTCCGAGTCGCTTGCATTTCTTTATTCTGGTACCAATCTGTCTGGTTCTTTTTGAATTTTGTTCTACAAGTATCCGTGGTGGTCCCGTTTCAAACAGATTTCATTTTGCATTGTTAGAAGTATCGAAAATTTGTGAATGAAGTTGAAAAACGTGGGTCCCGTTTTCGGGAATATTGGTCCGCATTCACTCTTCTTGCCCTGTGACTTCCGACTGAGTCGATGGAGGACCATTTGTGTATAGTCAAATTAAAGGCCTGATTGTAAGCTTTAAAATGATATACTATATGAGGGGGGTCCGATAACTAAAAGGTGCTGCGGGGGATGAGAAAGGGGGAAATTATAGTGGGTTATTCGCTCAGAACCTGCATGAGCCATATCAAACGTGTTTATCAATGCTCGAGTATGTGAGTTCTCCTACCAAATATGAAGGATAATCATAGTACTGTTAGTTAAGGCCCCTTTACACTAGCCACATATATTGCTAGAATTGGGAAATATTGCTCTACAAATGTGGCCCGGCAACTCAAGGCAATATTTATTGCCGCAACTATTCCACATTGTGAGCAACATTTCTTGCCGGAGGTTGCTCAACAAATGTTGCTCCATAAATATTGCTCAATTTTTACGTTTACACTGGGAGGGAGATTTGGAAACAGTTGCTCTAGAAATGTATCAGGAAGAGGTCGTCGTTGCTGCTGCTCTCGTGATTGTCGATTAATTACACATGGGTACATTTTATACTCCACATGGGAAAAATTGATTGAAAATATTTATTTAATTAATTTTATTTCGTAGGTACTTACATGTTTACATGTTTTTTCAACTAGTAACTTGCTTGTTACATATACATATATAGGTTTTCCAAGTCAAATTCGGAATTTTCCAAATCAAATTCAGAATTTTCCAAATCAAATTCAGACTTTTCCAAATCAAATTCAGACTTTTCCAAATCAAATTCAGACTTTTCCTATTCAATGTCAGGGTTCATCATTTCAATATCAAAATTCTTGAACTTTTGTACCAACTTCCTATAGGTAACTTGTGTATAACTGTTAAATGAACCAGTGACCACCCCTCTACCCATTGTCCAACCCTGGAGTCATCGTATGCTAAAACGCTGATTACGTTGAAAAAAATCCACGTTTTTCAGCATTAAAATGAAATTTTCTGTGATAATTCCCACTTAAAAAAAAAAAATAAAAAAGTCCATTCATGCAGCATGAGTTAATGAGCGAATTTTCAAAGAAATTTTTCAATTAGATACCGTTTAGTACCTATTCGATGGGCACAGCAAGGGTAAATACAAAGGTTGGCATGTTACTATGTTTTCCGATACTTATTTGGAGGGAGAGGGAAGAGGCTGAGATAACGGGAGTTTCTTTGAAAAACCAGGTTGGTATGGTAAATCCATTCTCAACTCACTACCATTGTTGCTCAGAATGGCATTGATAGTTCCAGGTTCCAGCAGGTATGATGGATAAGAAGTAGAAGCGAAAGGTGGGTCGAACGACACCATGACCCCCCTCGACTGCATCTCAATCCTATATACGTACATGCGAACAGCATGAATTGAAGGTTCCCCGTCCATAGGAGAAAAAGGAATAGAGAAAAAGGAATTACCCAAAAAGCGATTTTTCTATATTTATATATATATATACGATATTGTTCAGACTCCATCGCAAACATTTTAAAGTGATCCTTAACTTAATTTGAAAAAATTCTAAATTTGATTTGGAAAATTCTGAAATTAATTTGGAAAATTCTGAATTTGATTTGGACAAGTCTGAATTTGATTTGGAAAAATCTTAATTTGATTTGGAAAAACCTGAATTTGATTTGAAAAAGTCTGAATTTGAATTAGAAAAATCTGAATTTGATTTGGAAAAATTTGAATTTGATTTGGAAAATTCTAAATTTGATTTGGAAAATTCTAAATTTGATTTGGAAAATTCCGAATTTGATTTGGAAAATTCCGAATTTGACTTGGAAAACCTATATAATATATAAAAGTTCAATTATGCATTAAAAACACCCGAAAAAAACGTCTCCAACCTTCTCCAGTTCGAAATGTTGCCGGAAGTTTTCCAAGGGGGTCGGACCACACCGGCAATACGAAAAAGTATTGCCGAAGTGGGTTCAACGCCCGGAAATGTTGCTCCACTCGCGGCAACAATTTCTCGGCAACCCCAGGCAACACTCGGCAATATTGCCGAAACGAGAATAGTTGCCCGGCAATGTGGAGCAAGATATATTGCCGACAGAAATGTTGCTAGTGTAAAGGCCCCTTTAGGTATTCTACCAAGTGGGTGTAGCACATAGCTTCCTCCTCATCCATAATATAGTTGGGTGGGCAATGGTATAGGAGATCGTCAAAACTGCATAGTGCCATACCAAATATGAGGTATATAGTACAACTTGGTGATGAGAGGGTATTCTACCAAGTGGGTGTAGCACATAGCTTCCTCCTCATCCATAATATAGTTGGGTGGGCAATGGTATAGGAGATCGTCAAAACTGCGTAGTGCCATACCAAGTATGAGGTATATAGTACAACTTGGTGATGAGAGGGTATTCTACCAAGTGGGTGTAGCACATAGCTTCCTCCTCATCCATAATATAGTTGGGTGGGCATAGGAGATCGTCAAAACTGAATAGTGCCGTACCAAATATGAGGTATATAGTACAACAAGGTGATGAGAGGGTATTCTACCAAGTGGGTGTAGCACATAGCTTCCTCCTCATCCATAATATAGTTGGGTGGGCATAGGAGATCGTCAAAACTGAATAGTGCCGTACCAAATATGAGGTATATAGTACAACTCGGTGCTGAGAGGGTATTCTACCAAGTGTGGGCAATGGTATAGGAGATTGTCAAAACTGCATAGTGCCGTACCAAATATTAGAAATAAAATAGTACAGTTAGGTGATAAGAGGGTATTCTACCAAGTGGGTGTAGCACATAGCTTCCTCCTCATCCATGATATAGTTGGGTAGGCAATAGTATAGGAGATTGCCATAACTGCATAGTGTCATTCCAAATATGAGGTATATAGTACAACTCGGTAATGAGAGGGTATTCCACCAAGTGGGTGTAGCACATAGCTTCCTCGTCATCCATAATATAGTTGGGTAGGCAATAGTATAGGAGATTGCCATAACTTCATAGTACCATACCAAATATGAGGTGTATAATACAGTTAGGTGATAAGAGGGTATTCTACCAAGTGGGTGTAGCACATAGCCCCCTCATTAGTGATAACACGATTGGGTAGGTAACAGTGTAGGAGATCTTCAGAAGTACATTGTGCTGTACCAAATATGAGGTATATAGTACAACTAGGTGATGAGAGGGTATTCTACCAAGTGGGTGTAGCACATAGCTTCCTCGTCATCCATAATACAGTTGGGTAGGCAATAGTATAGGAGATTGCCATAACTGCGTAGTGCCATTCCAAATATGAGGTATATAGTACAACTCGGTGATGAGAGGGTATTCTACCAAGTGGGTGTAGCACATAGCTTCCTCGTCATCCATAACATAGTTGGGTAGGCAATAGTATAGGAGATTGTCATAACTGCATAGTGCCGTACCAAATATGTGGTATATAGTACAACTCGGTGATGAGAGGGTATTGTAGGCCTGCTACTTGTGGCGATTGTGTTGAAGACCACAGAGGTAGCGTCCCGGCTTACTCGTGGCGGTTGTGACGATTGTGGCGACACACCAGTTGTAAGCGGGATTTACGTTCGACAGGGTTATGGTTTCGATCCGCGGCGTAGTTGGTAGCAGCACGAGGTTGTGACGCCACGTGCCGATCCCAAGTCCGCCGAATGACACAAAACCTAACGTGGCGAGCTCAGGTGGGAAGGGGAAGACAAACAAATATCGAAACAATAGTTAAATTTACAAGGGGTAGCGTGTGGTATTTACCTGTGACGAGGCGGTGAAGCGGCCAGTCGGATTCCTCGGGATGATGCAATCTGAAATGTTAGCCTTAAGGGCGTCCTACTGAGAAAATGGCGTCCGCCAAATGCGACGCTGCCGAAGGGGCCTACGAAGGTGTCTGAGGGACGCCTCGGAAAAGATGGCGGAGTGTGACGCGTCACCAAGCTCCGGTTTTCACACTGAGGAACCAGGTAAAATGAGAAAAGATATTCAAATGCAGATTTACAACAATAAAAGGTAAGTTTATTAAATATGCAAATGGTTTTCTGACTAGGCACACCGAAGGGTGTGTCGAAAAGAAGCCTGATGGGCGCAACAACACAAGTAAGTATGGCACAAGATTAAATGTTCAATAGGATAGATTTGCAGATAATATTTCAAATGTACAAATTAATAACTCCAATTTGACTTTGTGTTTCAGGTTTCCAGAGTATATCAGTTCAACGTTCCAGGTTTTCAACAAAGGTGAGTATGGTAAGTATAGGTTAACTTTGTGTTGCAGGTAAGAATTTAGCATTAAGTTACAACTTTCAATATTACGACTTTTGTCCAACTGTTTCAGAATTACTTCTACGCACTGTCCTAACTGCATTGGCCAATGGTTTAAAGGTAAGTTATTGTTTTCACTCACACGTGTCAGGGCCCTGAGGTATCCTTCCAGGTGTGATGTGGCGGTTGTGGTGGTTGTGGCGACGGACGTCCAGTGAATCCAAGGGTTCTTCAACCGGATCAATTCGGCGCGAGACGACAATTTCGATGGTCAGGGATCTTACGAAAAAGCGTCTTGAAAGTATTTGGGGGGGCGGTTTTGACTCTAGCAGGCTCAAGTTCACGGGCAGCAGGGCTCACGGTGACTCTTACTGAATATCTAAGGGGGTCTGCCTGTGGAGGGGGCTGCTCGTTGGTTTTGTTCTGGATGGTCCCCCTCCGCTCCCTCGACGGACGGGCGCCTGCCAGGTGGAGACTTCTGATTGGCCCCCCCCCCCCCCGCCGAGGGAGGGACGCTCTGGCTGGAGACGGCGTCTTCATGTTGAGGGGGGGGTGACGTCACCTTTTGAGCTGACCACGGATCCGAATCTGACAATCATCGCCGCGGGTGGCTATGACAAATTCGGATCGGAAGGGAGTTAACGAATTAACCCAGTCTCTTCACTGGAAAGGTTCCCCAGTGAGTGGAGACTCACATCCCCCTTCCCTCCGGGAGCCAGCGTTGTCAAAGACGACGCTGGGTATTCCCAGAGGAGCCAAGGGACGCGCCTTCCTTATGGCCAGCTCGTAGGCGTGGCGACGACACCCGCGACAGTTGGCTGGGTCGCGCTGTGCCCGATGGTCCTCGGGGCACTCCGGCAGCGGTCGTCCCTGGCGGTGGAAATTCTTGAGACGTTGCCAGAACTCCTTACATCCCGGGCACCGGAAGACGAAGAGTTGTGGTACCTTCTTGGTGCAGACGGGACATTGACGCTTTCGGCTTATTCGCAGAACGATCCTCGGGTGAGCCGGAGGCGGGATCCTTTTGGATGGTTCTGCTTCCTCTTCGCTGGATGTCGTGGGAGAGCGCCCGGGTGTTGGTGGTACGTCCCGGGTGGGGGATTCTTCATAGGAGCTAACTCTCTCACGAGCGCGCCGGGGTGGTCGAGGCGTCGTTGGCGGCGAATGTAAGGGTGTCAAGGCCACGTACGGGTCGAGCTGCGGATTCTTGACTTCGACGGCCTGAGGCGGTGGTGACGGGGCGGGGGACGAAGCGGGGGGCGGAGCCGGGGAGCGAGCCAACTTCTCCTCAGCCTCCGCAGACCTTGCCGCAGGTGCCTCTGCAGATAACTGGTTGATTGCCTCAGGTGTAGCGGTCTTCGCCGCAGGTGGCTCCACTACCACCTGTGCGGTGGCTGCCTTGGACTCCGCCACAGCTGCGTCCCGTTGCTGGATCAGTTGTTGTCGATCCAGCAGCCACTTGGTTTGGCGGTCCAACAACGCATCCCGCTCCTGCACGATCCTCTGGTAGATGGGAATCCACCTGTGTATCTGGAGGATCGTGAGGAGCGCCGAATTCCCGGAAGTGTGGCGGCTGGTCGGGGTATCGCCACACATCGTGAACCGCACGAAGTTTGAGAGAGTCTCGAGCACGTCGTAGGGGTCGTCGGGTGGCGCGGGCGTGCTCACGTGTCCCGGCGACTGGTCTTGAAGGCCGGCGACAAACCTTTCTGTTCGCCTCCTCATTAATTCCACCATGGGGTCCGGCGACTGGGGACCCCCGTCCACTATCCACTCATCTAGCGGTTCTTGTGCCATCCTACAACAGACAAATAAACGCCCTACTGTAACATCCTGCCTAGGAAAAGTGACTCAGGAATTGATCTCATTTTACTTCACACAAATGATTCTGGCCTTGTTAGGAAGGTAGCAGAAGTAACGGTTCGGCTTGGTCTGAAGGACCTAAGTGAAGTTTGTCGGTCTGAAGGACCCAATTGAAATTGGTTGGTCTGAGGGACCCAAGCTAAACTTGTTGGTCTGAAGGACCATGTGTCGAGGTCGTGGTCAGTCTTTCCTAGTAGTCAGTCAGTTTGTCTTTCGGCCTAAGTGGAGTTGCTTATAATTTACGGAAGGGTCACGCTGGCGGAACGAATATGGAGTGGTTCCGATTGGCGCTTCTCCTCTGGGTCTTTTCGGAGGTAGGCCTTCAGGTGTCGACGGCTCTTCAGCTTTGCGCACCACTGGTTCCTGGTGGGGGTTGTTGCTGTGGCGGTCGTGCTCGCTGTGGCGATCGTGCTCGCTGTGGCGATCGTGCTCGCTGTGGCGATCGTGTTCGCTGTGGCGATCGTGTTCGCTGTGGCGATCGTGCTCGCTGTGGCGAGTTTCCTCGGGGTGGTTGACCGGGTGTTGTGAGTTTCCCGCTAAATTCTCGGCTGATTTTTCCAAAGGGTAGCTGACGCTTTTATCTTCTTCACTGATCGAGGAGCGATCTGAGTGTCGATCCGCGTCCTCGAGGTGAGTCGGTTGTGGCGAAGCAGTCCCTTGGTTTGACTGTTCCGAAAACGGTGTAGTAGGAGCGTTCTCGTGAGATCCGGTCGGCACATCGCCACATTCCATCATGGCCGGGTTTGGAGACGGCCATCGCAACTCCTCATCAGAGTCCTCCATTTTTTCTTCCTGTGTCCCCGTTTCCGGTTCGTGGCTGTTCCTTATTGTGTCTATTTCCTGGGTTTGATTGGATTTGGTGTGGTCCAGGAAAGTATCGTCCGGTACACCCAGCACAAAGGCCGGTTTGAGGCGGTTAATGTGTACTACCTGACGTTTTATGTCGGGTGAGTCCCTGATTTCATAAGTAACATTCGAGTGTTTTTTCAGCACCGTCCACGGTCCACTCCATGGACTCCAGAATTTTTTAACGACCCCTGGGGGCGGCTGCATGTCTTTCAGGTACACCATGTCCCCTGCCTCAAAAGAGCGCAGAGAGCGGCGGGCGTTGATGGCTTCCGTCCGTTTCTTCCAGGCTTCGTGTAGGCATTGTGTCGTGGCGTCACGGGCCATTCGGAGATTCTTCAACAAGGAGGATTCAGGTAAAGGTGTTCGAAGTCCTTGAAAGGTGTCGTTCGGGAGACGTATTTCTCTCCCAAAGGTAAGAAAATTTGGAGTAAATCCAGTACTCTTATGTGGGCTGGATCGGTACGCTGCGAGTGCTACGGGCAACATGGTTTCCCAGTCCTTAGTTTTTTTGGTAATTTTCGCCAAAATATTGGTCAAGGTTCGGTGAAAACGCTCGCACACTCCGTTTCCTTCTGGGTGGTACGCGGTCGTAAAGATCTGCCGTATTCCCCATTGGGCACACAGCTCGCGTGTCGATCCGGCGGTGAAGGCGGTTCCGCGGTCCGAAACAAGTCTCTCGGGTACACCGTGTCTCGGTATAAACTCCTTTGCTAAAATTTGCGCGACAGTTGAGGCGGTACAATTGGTGGTAACGTATGCTTCAGCATATTTGGTAAAATGGTCGATCACGGTAAGGAGATATTTGGATTTTCCATTTGTCACGATGGGCCCCACGAAATCGATGCCGACGATGTGTCCGGGTCTCTCGGGGAGGAGCGGCTTCTGGATCGGGCTTTTCAGATTCGTCGGAGTGTTGCGACGTAAACATGTTTCACAACGTTGCACCTGTTCTTTGACGTCTCTCGATAGTCCGGGCCAGTTTCCGAGTCGCCTCACCACTTTTTCCGTCACGTCGACTCCGGGGTGTCCTGCCCACTCATTCTTATGGCATCTGTCAATCAACCATTCACGAAGTGAACTAGGGATGAGGGGTACCCATTCGTGTCGACCATCGTGTCGTACTCTCATTTCCCATACTCCGTTGGCTTTGCGCAATCCCTCCTTCCCGCGACTCAAAACCATCGATTGGACCCAATCATCGAGATCTTGTGCTGCGATCATTAGTTCGCGCGGGAAATCGAGATTCACAACGGCTATGTCCATTCGACTCAATCCGTCCGCATGCTTCATCTGAGTTCCGGGTCTGTATCGGGGAACGAAGTCGTATTCAGCGAGCCTTAGAACCCACCTCCCGATTCGTGACGTCGGGTCGCGGAGGTGCATCGCGGCCGTGAGTGCCATGTGATCCGTTTGAAGTTCAAAGGTCTGACCTAAGAGGTATTCTTGAAAATGGCGGACCGCCCACACAACAGCGAGTAACTCTCTCTCCGTGACGGAATACCTGGTTTCGGCCGGATTTAGTTTTCGACTCGCATATGCTACGGGCCTCTCTTCCCCTTCGAAGTTCTGCGAAAGGACAGCCCCCAAAGCGGAGCCGGAAGCGTCGGTGGCCAACACAAAGGGTTTATTCAGGTCAGGAAAGGCGAGTACGGGTTCCTCGGTCAACTTGACCTTGAGTTCGTCGAACGCTTGTTGTTGTTTACTTGTCCACTCGAAGGGTCGGTTCTTCTGGAGGAGGTCGGTCAAGGGCACCGAGAGCTCCGAGTATTGAGGTATGAACCTCCGGTAAAACCCAGCCAGCCCCAAAAACGACTGCAGTTTCAACGCCGAGGTAGGTACGGGAAATTCCTTAATGGCCTTGACCTTCTCGGGCTCGGTAAGGATTCCTTCAGGCGTGATGCGGTGACCTAGAAAGCGAACTTCGTTTTTTCAAAAACTCGCACTTCGACAAGTTCACTTGAAGACGGGCCTCGGTTAATCGATCGAAAACTTGAGTCAATTTCTGAAGGTGTTCCTCTCGAGTGGCGGAAAATACTATGATGTCATCCAGGTAAACGAGACAATGATCTCCGAGGATTCCATCGAGGGCATCATTCATGACTCGCTGAAATGTAGCGGGCGCATTCTTCAGTCCAAACGGCATCTTTTCGTAATGAAAATGACGTCCTAATACGGAAAAGGCCGTTTTCTCCCTTGACTCGGGGTGAACTGGTATCTGGTGATAACCCGATATTAAGTCGATGGTTGTGAACCATTTACACTGACCTAACATCGCAAGGGTCTCCTGTAAACGGGGAAGAGGATAAGCGTCTCCTTTGGTGATTTTATTGAGCTGTCGGAAATCCGTGCAAAATCGCCAAAGCTGCTTTTCTCCCAGCGGCGTCTTCTTTTTGACGAGTAGTACAGGCGCACACCATGGGCTAGTAGACGGGCTAATTACCCCATTTGACAGCATATCCTTGATTTGAGTTTCAACGACGTCGCGGAGGGCGTGAGGAACCGGGTAGGGTTTTTGTTGTGTAACGGTGGGTTGAGTCGTAACTATCTCGTGGGATACATTCAATCGACATCCCTCCCCCGTAGGTGGCTTAAATAAGTCCCGGAATTTACGCAACAATTCCCTAGTTGGTTCCGCGTCCGAAGTTGTGAGATGTCGTAGTTTCTCTTGCAAGGTCACGTCGAACTCGGGTAACGGGGCTTCCCATTGGTCGGTCGGTAGCTCCCCCCACTCCTCTTCTTCTAGACCGTCTGGCGTGGCGTTGAGACATACTTCTTTTTCATAGTTTTGAATCGGGGGAATAATAGAACAAATCTCGGCGCAGGCCTTTTCTTCTCTAAGGGATACGTTAGAACTCGTTTCATTAGGGGTATCGACTATATCGGGATATGGTTCAACATATGGGTCGATTGTGGCGAACTGGGTCGGGTTGTGCCGAGCCGCTGTGTCGAACTGTGTCGCACTGTGCCGATCCACCGTGTCGAACTGTGTCGCACTGTGCCGATCCACCGTGTCGAACTGTGTCGCGTTGTGACGATCCTCTGTGGCGAACTGTGTCGCACTGTGTCGATCCACCGTGTCGAACTGTGTCGCGTTGTGACGATCCTCTGTGGCGAACTGTGTCGCGTTGAGTCGATCCCAGCGATCGACATAAGTCCGATGGTAGTTGTGGAGCATCCGATCTAGGCATTTTTCGAGGGAGGTTTTCTCATCAGAGTCCGGTGCGGGGTCCGTGCTGTCGCTTGCGTCGTCAACTTCCCGGAATTCGGTCGGTGTAGTGGGGGTTGCACAACGTCGTGAAATGGGTGTGCTGAAATGTACTTTCGGAGGAAGTGGAAGGTTTTGGGCCGGATCCTTCGTCAAGTTTTTGTAGTGGGGTGTATCGTCGTACCGCTCCACGGGTGTATCGATAGGGACAGAAACGCCCCTGAACTGCCGATTCCAAAACTTCAGGCTTCCGGCGCCATCTTGATTTGTGGCGAAATTTGCCCGCACCTCCGAAACGTCGTCCGGTTTTTCGTAATCCACGCACGATAGTTTTTGCGTGGCGGAGGCAGTTGTTGCCGCCGAAGGGGTGCTAGGGAGAGGAGCGTTGTGATCATGACTTTCATTTTGATCCACAAACGTCCCAAATTCCCGCCCCTCGGGCCGCAACACCACCCCCACGCTGTAGATTTCCTCGGGTGTGTCGACCGGCGTATATGGGCGGATGACGCCTTTAGGGGTGCGGAATTTCATTTCCGGTCCCGTTGTAAACGTGATGGGCACCCTCCGAAGTACGTCGAGCCCCAAAAGATCAAGCGTAGCGCTTCTCCTTGCGAATACTAAAAATGTGTGCTCAAATACACATTCGCCGATCCTCGTGACGACGCGTTGTTCCCCGGAGAAATGTAGGGGCATTCCATCAGCTCCCCACGCGATCGCTCGGGTTGGGAGAATTGGAATCCCCTTTACGGGTGTTGAAAGTACCGAAAGCGTAGCTCCGGTGTCCAGGGTCATTTCTCGTTCCTCCGGGCCCAGTCCCACGGTGATTTTCATAGTCCGCGACATTGGAGCTTCCACGGCGGGAACATGTGCCTCCTCGATTGGCTTCCTGTAACGGGCGACCTCCATTGAATGTGCTGGCGCCACGACAGGTTGCGACACGGGGAGGAGACGCTTCTTCTTGTAACAATCCTCCTCCAGATGTTCTCGGACGCCACAGAAGTCACAAAATATGGTCTTGTTCGGGCTGAATGGGCAACTTACGGGGAAATGTGTTTTGTCCGCGCAAAACATACACGGATATCGTGGGGTTGGTTTCTCGGCGCTTCGGCGCTCGCTGGGTTTATCTTGGCGGTGGTCCTCCTCCCTGTGTCGATTGTGACGCTGTAGGGGTTCGTCTTTTCGCGGGCATCGGGCAGCGAAATGTTCAGGACTTCCGCAGTTGTAACATCGGCGGTCGTTGGTAATGGCCGCCAAGTCCCAACGTTCGTCTGTGTCGATTGTGTCGTCTAGGGTCTCCTCCAATTCCTCCGCCTTGCTCAGCACGTCCTGGATCGATCTGGGGCGATTTGTGATGAGCAGTGCGCTCATGTTTTTGCTGACACCACGTATGAAAGCGCTCAGGGTTTTTCTTTCTACCCAGTCGTGGCGTTCGTGACGTCGGAGTTGTCCTCCTTCTTCCATGACGGCACACCGGGCGAGGCTGCGGACTCGGTCGGCAAATTGGCGGAGCGTTTCTGTGGCGTTCCGCTTGACTGTCCACAGGAGTGCAGCGGCGTGTTGTGGATTTTCCTTCTGGAACCACTTGATCATGTCGTCACGGACGATCTCGTAGACGTTGTCTACGTCGAGCGTGTCATCCCGATCGATAAGGAATTGCTTAGCGGTTCCCCGCGCTTTTGTGCGGAGTAAACGGTATCGTTGTCGCGAGGTCAAACCCGTGGTCACCATATCAAAATTCGCAAAAAACGACACAACACTTAATGCACCGGTCGCGTCTGGGTCCCACGACTCTACTTCGAGGAATACCGAGCGCGGTATGTCCTCCCTATCTGCTTCATGTGTTACGTTATTGTATCGCTGAAGGAGAATGTTCATCTCCTTCATTGTCTGAGTCATTGTTTCTACAGCTTCCGTGCCGGAGGACGATTGGGTTTCGGTCCCCCTGTCGCTAGGTGTCGGGTTATTGAGGAACATGGTAGCGATTTGTACTAACTACCACCTAGGCACGAAGAAGTCTGTCGGCGTGAATCGGTCTAAGTCGAGAAAAATACAACTACGAGAAGAGACGTCTTCTCGCGTCGTTTCGTGCGGAAGGCTGCTTCTAATGTCACTTTTCCTGTATAATAAATGGATGTACAGCCTACCTATTTTTATTTTTACCTGTCTCAGTGTGTTTTATTTTCAAGGTTTGTTTCGATAGACTCTAA
The DNA here is from genome assembly GCA_009739505.2 of Apolygus lucorum. Taxonomy (NCBI): domain Eukaryota; kingdom Metazoa; phylum Arthropoda; class Insecta; order Hemiptera; family Miridae; genus Apolygus; species Apolygus lucorum. The sequence goes on along the minus strand of CM019178.2, from coordinate 14,332,715 downwards.
ATTTAGAACTGAGCTCGTGTCGAACGGCCTACGAGTTTGAGTGGGTTCGTGTGAGGCTTACTCACACCGGGATCCACTCCGCTGCCACCAAATTTGTAGGCCTGCTACTTGTGGCGATTGTGTTGAAGACCACAGAGGTAGCGTCCCGGCTTACTCGTGGCGGTTGTGACGATTGTGGCGACACACCAGTTGTAAGCGGGATTTACGTTCGACAGGGTTAAGGTTTCGATCCGCGGCGTAGTTGGTAGCAGCACGAGGTTGTGACGCCACGTGCCGATCCCAAGTCCGCCGAATGACACAAAACCTAACGTGGCGAGCTCAGGTGGGAAGGGGAAGACAAACAAATATCGAAACAATAGTTAAATTTACAAGGGGTAGCGTGTGGTATTTACCTGTGACGAGGCGGTGAAGCGGCCAGTCGGATTCCTCGGGATGATGCAATCTGAAATGTTAGCCTTAAGGGCGTCCTACTGAGAAAATGGCGTCCGCCAAATGCGACGCTGCCGAAGGGGCCTACGAAGGTGTCTGAGGGACGCCTCGGAAAAGATGGCGGAGTGTGACGCGTCACCAAGCTCCGGTTTTCACACTGAGGAACCAGGTAAAATGAGAAAAGATATTCAAATGCAGATTTACAACAATAAAAGGTAAGTTTATTAAATATGCAAATGGTTTTCTGACTAGGCACACCGAAGGGTGTGTCGAAAAGAAGCCTGATGGGCGCAACAACACAAGTAAGTATGGCACAAGATTAAATGTTCAATAGGATAGATTTGCAGATAATATTTCAAATGTACAAATTAATAACTCCAATTTGACTTTGTGTTTCAGGTTTCCAGAGTATATCAGTTCAACGTTCCAGGTTTTCAACAAAGGTGAGTATGGTAAGTATAGGTTAACTTTGTGTTGCAGGTAAGAATTTAGGATTAAGTTACAACTTTCAATATTACGACTTTTGTCCAACTGTTTCAGAATTACTTCTACGCACTGTCCTAACTGCATTGGCCAATGGTTTAAAGGTAAGTTATTGTTTTCACTCACACGTGTCAGGGCCCTGAGGTATCCTTCCAGGTGTGATGTGGCGGTTGTGGTGGTTGTGGCGACGGACGTCCAGTGAATCCAAGGGTTCTTCAACCGGATCAATTCGGCGCGAGACGACAATTTCGATGGTCAGGGATCTTACGAAAAAGCGTCTTGAAAGTATTTGGGGGGGCGGTTTTGACTCTAGCAGGCTCAAGTTCACGGGCAGCAGGGCTCACGGTGACTCTTACTGAATATCTAAGGGGGTCTGCCTGTGGAGGGGGCTGCTCGTTGGTTTTGTTCTGGATGGTCCCCCTCCGCTCCCTCGACGGACGGGCGCCTGCCAGGTGGAGACTTCTGATTGGCCCCCCCCCCCCCCCGCCGAGGGAGGGACGCTCTGGCTGGAGACGGCGTCTTCATGTTGAGGGGGGGGTGACGTCACCTTTTGAGCTGACCACGGATCCGAATCTGACAATCATCGCCGCGGGTGGCTATGACAAATTCGGATCGGAAGGGAGTTAACGAATTAACCCAGTCTCTTCACTGGAAAGGTTCCCCAGTGAGTGGAGACTCACAGTATTCTACCAAGTGGGTGTAGCACATAGCTTCCTCATCATCCATAATACAGTTGGGTAGGTAATGATATAGGAGAGCGTCAGAACTGAATAGTGCCGTACCAAATATGAGGTATATAGTACAGTTAGGTGATAAAGGGTTTTCTATCAAGTGGATGTAGCACTTAGCACCCTCGTCAATCATGTCATGGTTGAGTTGTTGAATTGTGTTGTCAGAACTACCAAGTACCTACGATATATGAGGGAAGTCGAACAGTTAAGGGATATGAGAGTAGATGGCTAAGAAGGAAAGTGACCCCAATACCTACTGAAACTTCCATAAACGGAAACTCATCTACACGTATGGAAACTGATCCGGATTACAAAATGTCGTCCACCCTATGGCTTCTAGTTCACCTTACTGAAATGGTGCACAGTATTGAAGTAGATCTACATTGCGAAAACTGATCGAAAAACTGCGGGTAAATTAATTTCTGATTTAAAATGAGGACCACTAAAAAGTGAAAAATAAAAAAATAATATAAAATGGAAAAATAATAAAATAAAAACCTTTTTAACAAAAAAATGGACCGACCTCAAAAATGATGTCCGTGAACACCAAAAAGGAAAAAATAATAATCTCAGCGAAAACACACTGATGTATTAGGTTGTTGGATATAAATATCTTGTCAACAGATGGTATGTTGGAATACCAACAATTATTTGTAATGTGATTCACACTCATTGTCACACTCATATCCTCCATCATACGATAGCAGTGACGTACTACCCAATAGTTTTGGATCACTTATCTCTACTCGTATTCATGTTTTGTAATACTCACCAGATCATGTGAGTATTATTTAATAACCACAGTGTATCCAGATAGGTAGGTAGGTACGCATTGAAGTCGCCGCCGTGCCCACCTGTAGACACAAACGTCTCCTAGATGTTCTACTTACCAACATTTTATTCGTTTTCGGAAATATAGGTACATACCTCCCATACCACAGACATGCTTCCACACCGAGTATGAACGTAGATATCTTTTTGTCTAAAATTGTGGACGGTTTTGAACGTTAATTAGGTAACAACGATTCCGAAGGTATGTTGCTACAATATAATATATCCACCAATAAAATCTCAAAAACAGTCTTAACAATTCTTAACCAATAAAACAGTCTTAACCAATAAAATCTTAAAAACAGTCTCATGTAATAATAGAGTCTCAAATTACTCGTCACAACCATTCCTAGGGAGGTTCACACTTAATATCATACTCATATGGCAGCAGAGACGTACTAGGTACCTGATAGTTTGGGGAGCACATTTTAACTCAACGGTAGGTACTTACTCTTGTAATGCTAACCAGATCATCGAGTAAGGAAGGTGATTAGTTTGTGTCTACAGGTGGGCACGGCGGCGACTTCAATGCGTACCTACCTACCTATCTGGATACACTGTGGTTATTAAGTAATACTCACATGATCTGGTGAGTATTACAAAACATGAATACGAATAGAGATAAGTGATCCAAAACTATTGGGTAGTACGTCACTACTATCGTATGATGGAGGATATGAGTGTGACAATGAGTGTGAATCACATTACAAATAATTGTTGGTATTCCAACATACCATCTGTTGACAAGATATTTATATCCAACAACCTAATACATCAGTGTGTTTTCGCTGAGATTATTATTTTTTCCTTTTTGGTGTTCACGGACATCATTTTTGAGGTCGGTCCATTTTTTTGTTAAAAAGGTTTTTATTTTATTATTTTTCCATTTTATATTATTTTTTTAGCATTCAATCGTATTTTTCACCCCTAATTAGCGGAGTAAAATCAAAACAAATTATTCCATTAGAAAGCTGAGATTTTTGCACAGTTTTTGATGTAGAGGTATGTGAAAAATCATGAGAAAGTAACAACACCTTAACAATCAAAAGAAAAAGTAGGAAATTTTGACAATTTTACAAAAATGACTTTGCGAGTTGATTTTTCACCCATCACGACCTTACAAAAATTTTTGTATAACCACTGGAAAGATGGTAAATTTAACGCCCTATCCAACGGTGTAATTAGATTTTGAATTACTAGTGAATTAAGCGATTTATGGTCATTTTTATGGTTTTAGGTCGAAAACACGGAAAAAATGTTAAAATTGAATTAACTCGGAAATTAAGCGTCTAACGAAAAATTGCTATGAGACACTTTCTTACTAAAATTAAATGTAGAATCGACTCCCGAAGTTTTTCGGTCCTTAACATCTAGATAGTTACCTGATGTACAATACCTCAAATGTAACTATTTGATAAATCAATATATCAATATATAACAATATCTTTGATTCGTTTTTGTCTTTTAGCCCATTCGATTCATTCAAATCGCCTCCTCACCTACTCATTGTAACCTATTCCGACTCGTTCGGTTTTTCAACTCAGCAGTTTTTCGAGTCTCGATTTGGATTCTTATGGACGTTGTTGGTTTGGTTCCAACGTTCCGACTCGTTCGGTTTACCAACTTGCTCGTTTTTGTGACTTCTGACCGGTTAGTTGTTTGTCATGTGTGTGAACGTAATGAACGGGTGAACGGATTCAAAAGACCTGGTCTCTGTTACGAGTGACCGTTTGGGATTCGAATCCGCCAAATGACCTTGCACACTTACACACCTTAATCAGTACCAATGATGGGATGCTCAAAACTAGCTTTTCTGTACACGAAAGAAGTGATTTTTAAAGAAGTTTTATTGTCTTGCTTCTTCACGTTTCATCAAACTTTTTATCTTTGGCTTGAGGCTGCCAAGGTACGGAAACTGATTGTTTTCACATTTCAAGGTTAAAAAAAATATGTTCTCCAAAATCAAATTTTTCACTCCCATTTTACGTTTTGGACAACTTTGGTTTAGTGTTTGTTAGATCAGGTTACCGTGCCGCTTAAGCCCCTTCCTTTTCTGATCCCTTCATTCTCCTCTCACTAATCTCCTTCACTCGGATGTTACAAATAGAACCACTGCTGGCTGTAATTCTGCCTCATCGGCCTTATAATGATGTCCTTACATCTCCAATAACATGTTTTAACGATAATTTCATTCTTATAACTAGTGCTACTAATCCCGTACATTTAATACCTACAAAATCCTGGGTCGTTAATTTGTAGGTCATCCTGGAGTATTACGAACTTGTGAATAGAAGTATGAGATCTTTCCAACATTCTGTCTAGATGGATGTGTCGTACTTGTTGATATGCTTTTATAAATCTAGAAATTTTTTTTGTCAGTAAAGTAAATTAAACTACCAAAAATATTTGAAAATTATTCTCTGACGGATGTTGAATGCATAGAACATGGTAATTTCGTGAAAAAAAAATCGTCATTGTGTCTCAAAACTTATTTTATTTACAAGAACACAAGTCCTGGTATTTACTTCGAAGTGGTAAATGAACGAGTATATATTGAGAAATCTCACTTACTTAAGTACATAGTTTTTTTTATAATTCCTTTTTAATCGAGTCAATATTAGAACTGTTGCACTTGGAAGGCATAAAAACTTTACCATCCACCAATTCTTCTTTGAGGCGAATAAATTCTTCTTGCATTATCTCTTTGACTTTTGCTGAAAGTTCGTCAACATCCATTTCTTCTGGGTGGACGGGCTCGAGAACGGATATTACGGTTTTACCTGAAATTTAAACCCGTGCGGAGGTACACCAATTAAACTAAATGGAAAACATTTAGATTACAGGAAGCTCGTTTTGTTTCTGTTAATAAAATCAGACTAGGTCGAGTGATGCCAACAATACATTTATTCGAATAGTGAATTATTGGAAATATCAATAGTTTAGTTGTCGTTGACGAAATCATTTCAATGGTTAATCAATAGGAAGATAAGAATTTAATCTTTTGAATGGTACTAAGAATGGTCTGACTATACGCCAAACGGATTGGGAATGGGGTTTACTGAATGATAAAATCTTTCTTCGCCGAGCTTTCGGTTAATATAATGCCTTCTTCAGGGCTCGAAGGGTGGTTTACTCAATGAGCATACCAAAAGTCATTTTGAAGGGGGTTGGTGGTTAATAATTATGGTGGAATCTCCACCAACCCCCTTCAAAATGACTTTTGATATGCTCACTGAGTAAACCATCCTTCGAGCCCCGAAGAAGGCAATACGTTAACCGAAAGCTCGGAGAAGAAGGATTTTACCATTCAGTAGACCCCATTCCCAATTCGGTCGACGTTCTATAATTAGTTGGGTCGATCCACATAGTTGCTGTTATTGTTAAAAGGAAAGCATATACAGGGTGTCTACACTTTAGATGGGCATAACTTCAAGGTTCGACTCTACAAGGTATATCCAACAAAAAATTTCTTCTAGCAATTTACTTTTAACCCACTCAAAATTCCTTTTTTTTCACATTAAAGTTTTTCTTCGCGTCTTCGACCTAACTGCACTGATATGGTCATAACTCCCTTATTTCACCTGAAATTCGACTCTGACTACACCGTTAAAAAGAACGTTAAATTCCTAAGCTACCTAGTGCAAAATCAAAATATTTCAGCAATACAATAGTTTCAAAAAATCAAGTCAAAAAGCAAACTTTAAAAAATTTGCGAAACTTGACTTTCTTTGACCAAAGTTTTTACTCTAAATCCCTGCCCATTTCGAAAGGCACTCTTCTGATGAAACATGCTCAAATTCTCAGCTTTCCTACGGTCTATCAATTTTTCTTTTTAACATTCAAATTGGAAGAGTAACTCAAGTTTGAATGCCAGAAAACGTGTGTTTTACAAGCAAATCCAGTGTTTTAATCGGTTTATGGTCCCCCTCGATCTTGACGATTTTGGTATCATTTCCTATGCAATTTTTTACGCTAAATTCAATGGTGATACGTCCGAATGATTCCGACTGCTAGAAAATGGATTTTTCAAAGAAAACCTTCGTTTTTCGTACATAAAATACGAATTATTCGTAGATATGGTAGTGAGCATGAAGTAACACCTTTGAACTCAATAAAAACACCGAATTTCTAGCTGATTGAAGTTTTTGTTGAGTTCAAAGGTGTTACTTCATGCTCATCACCACATTTACGAATAATGCTATGTACAAAACATATTGTTTAGTAATGCATGCATTTCAGGGGACGTCCCATTGGATAAGTATTGGATCAGTTTAACCAGTTGTTAAGCGATAAGACTATTTCTCGGGATGTAATTTATTTATTACTTTAGGGAAGAAATAGTGACCCCCCCCCCCCACCATTATAAACCATAACACTTCTAGCGGCATGATAGCCTCGAATCTGAAGAGCATTTTAAAATCCATGATCTACGACACCCTACATGCGAATTCGAGTTCATCCCCCCCCCCACCACCACCACCACCAATGGTGCCAGTCTGGCACCAAAGCGGAAATACGTCGTAACATTGAACTTTCATCTATTAGGTTTAGTAGGCAGTCCGTCGAATGTCACATCCGTATTCAAGGTGAAACACCAAAAAACCCAAGAAATATGAGGTTTATGGTGCCCTGGCACCATGGTGGCACCACTTTTATTTCCATGGTGGTACAGAAAGTAATTCATGCAAATCCTAAGGTATAATGAGAATTTTTCCGCAATTTCAAAGCTTGGATACAATTAGTAAGCAGTAAAGGAACCGAAATATTGAAAAATTGGATATTTTGTGAATATTATCCCCCCACCCATCCCCTCCCCTTGCAAATTTTGGTACTCTGGTGAAATCATGTACAACTCGGAAGTTATTTTAGTCAAACAAAAAAAGAAACACAAATCGGTTGGAAATTGAGGCCTGGGTAGAGTTTATAAGATTATGCCCGCAAACGTACGTTTTTTAAGCATTAACCCCCTCTTTCCCCCCTTAAAAGGTGAAATTCGAAATTCCGGCGCCGTAGTGCACAACTAGATAGTTTTCCGCGTCGAAGAAAAAAAGAACCACGAAAATCAGTTGAGAACTAAGGCCTGGGCAGACGACACAAGATTATGCTCAAAAACACACGTTTTTTGAGCATCAACCCCCCCTTTCCCCTCCTTAAAAGGCAAAATTCGAGATTCCGGCGACGTAGTGCACAACTAGATAGTTTTCCGCGTCGACAAAAAAAGAACCAGGAAAATCGGTTGAGAACTAAGGCCTGGGCAGAGTACACAAGATTTTGTTACACACACACACACACACACAGACATACACCTATGGTTTTTTTTCGCGGATTTGGATTCAGAATGGTCTAAAACGGATTACTGTGTGGTTATTTTTTCTTTTTTCTGTTGAGTGTTGTCCTCCTTCACCCCAGATCGATCGCATAAGGACGCCCAAGTCTTACTGTGGGACGTCCTAAAAACGAAGGTTTTCTTCGAAAAATCCGCTTTCTAGCAGTCGGAATAATTAGGAAGTATCACTATTGGATTTAGCGTGAAAAATTACATAGGAAATGACACCAAAATCGTCAAGATCGAGGGGGACCATAAACCGATTAAAACACTGGATTTGCTTGTAAAACACACGTTTTCTGGCATTCAAACTTGAGTTACTCTTCCAATTTGAATGTTAAAAAGAAAATTTGATAGACCTTTGGAAAGCTGACAATTTGAGCATGTTTTATCAGAAGAGTGCCTTTCGAAATTGGCAGGGATTTTGAGTGAAAACTTTGGTCGAAGAAAGTCAAGTTTCGAAAATTTTTTAAAGTTTGCTTTTTGACTTAATTTTTTTAAACTATTGTATTGCTGAAATATTTTGATTTTGCACTAGATAGCTTAGGAATTTAACGCTCTTTCTAACGGTGTAGTCAGAATCTAATTTTCAGGAGAATTAAGGGAGTTATGACCATATCAGTGCAGTTAGGTCGAAAACGCGAAGAAAAACTGTAAAGCGTAAAGAAGGAATTTTGAGTGGGTTAAAAGAAAATTGCTAGGAGACATTTTTTGTTGGAAATACCTTGTAGAGTCGAACTCTGAAGTCATGCCCATCTTAAGTGTAGACATCCTGGGCCGTATTCACAAAAATCGCCAAAGTGAAACTTGAAGTAGCACTTCCGAAAGGATACTTCAGGCCAAAGTGAAACTTGAGGAGAAATCGCTATTCACAATCGTTTTTAGTGTAGCTGCTCTTAGGTCAGCTTTGAGTTCAACTGATAAGGAAGTTGAACTTCCGAGAGGGTAACCCTTAGGGCGACTCGCTCCTATTGACCAATGGGAATATTCAGTGATAATATTGATAAGCGGTTGGTGATCAACAAACGATTGTCCATCTCTTTGCTTCATTCCTTTCCAAAACATCTATTTTGGCGTTTTTATTGATTTGAATGCGCTAGTAGTGTAGTGAAAGAGTGTCTAAAAGAAACAAAACTAACCATCGAAGAAACTATTCAATCGACGTCAGAAGTTGGCCATTCAAGAACGAGTTCTACCCAAGCAAGAAAAGCTGTGTTACGACGACGTAAGTATTTTCGTCATATTTTAATGGTTTTTCTTATCATCAAATGAGATTATTCAAAATTCAACAATTAATTTTCGAATTTCTGTTGTTCTATTTGTTCAGTTGTAAGTATATTGACGTGATAGAATTCACACTACCTGATTGAATTCATTACCAAGAAGCATTCCTACGAGAACGGCAAACACATACCGGCAACTTGACTTAAAATGCTCAAAAAGAATAGGTGTATTATTGTAAATACCAACTAGTTATGACATTCTTCCTACTATCTTACTTGTTTTTCTATCCTACTTGTTTTATTATACCCTCCTTCCTCATTTTTTTCAGGTGACCTAGGTACCATGTTCAATTGCTGAACCTGCGTCTTAGAAGATACGTCCTGTGTATTTACATTCGATATTGAAAAAGATATTCAATCAAATTTAATGAAATGTCTAACTAGCCGAGATTGTTAATCTTGTTCCTAATAGTTATGTTCTTCTATCCATACCATTTTATCAACATGTACTTACTGTTACCATCTAACTGTATAATACATATAGGTATTATAATTGTGTAACTGATTCAAGACCTGACTGATATTCATTTAATGAATATCAGATTTAACGTATCACAGATCAATAATTTTTGGAGATATTCTGTGAATTTACTCGAAAATACACAAATTATTATTATAATTTTAATTTTCAGTGATCACTTTTTCACCCCACTACCTACCCAGTTTTGTTTTTTGAAATATGGATAATTATGCTGGAGTACCTATTTGTCTATTTTTATGTTCGATTAGGTAGTTGAAGGCTCTTTCAAACTAGGTATCCATAAATTCCTAGATAAGAAACTTGATATATTTTTTTATTTAGGTAGATGAAAACCCATTGGTATTACACATTAATTTGTACATGAAAATGGTCAGTCGTGAATTATGACACCCAGTTGAGTGGTCCGGTAAATTTATTAAAATTCTTCATCACATAATTGAAATTGAGTAAAAATATAGGTAGTGACATATATTTGAATTGGATAAGAAAGTACATGATTTCTTGTTCCTTTTCGAGTTCGTTGTCTTCCCTCCTAAAAAACTGAAACTGTGATTAGGTGAGTTGTTGTTCATTGTCCGAAACAATAATGTTCCATTCTTATAATGAAGTTAGAAAATGAAACATTTCGAGAATCCAAGGCACAAAACGATCGTTCTGTCACTGGAGTTCTGTCATTCGACTTCTTAGTCCAGTGACAGAACGACTGCCTCAGTTAGATAGGTAGACATCTACAAGAATGTGTAGGGATAGTAAATTAGATCAGTTGTTGATATTCACAAAGGAAACATTTAGGATAGGAAGGATTGTTTTTACGATCGTTGATGGAAAACTGAGGAAAGGCCGACATGAAAGGTTAATTTGGGCTTGCCTACTGGTTCTTTGAAATAGAATTCACATAAATCTGACTACATTTTGGACACTTGAACAATAATGTCCTCAAATTGAAATGAACTGAGCACAATTATACGTGCTCACAGGTAGCTGTAAAAAGGAAAAGTAGGAAATTGTTTACCTGTGACGTGCGCGGAAGGTCTTCTGACCAACACTCGAATCCATTTTCGCTTTCTCTTCGCCTTCTTGGCACAATTTGTACACGTCTCCTTTCCGTAGATACTGCAAATATTCCATGTAGTCGTTTTCCATCAAAATCCGAACGGAAAAACTTCGTAAAACGGCTGTCGAAGCAAGCAAAATAGACGCACTCCTTGTCAAGAGCTGTACTAAGGGCCAGTAAAGTGTGGTAGGAGCCAAACTTACACGGAGAGTGTAACTTGACGAAAGTTCAGCTTCGGTAAAGTGGAGCTGAAGTGACGCTTATTCTAAAGTTCGGTTTGTGAATAGCGTTTTCTCTAAAGTACGGCTCTAAGTGGAGATTTCAGGCTTCACTTAGTGAAAAGCCCCACTAAGTGCGTTTTGTGAATACGGCCCCCTGTATAAGACAGGGATCGAAGACCACCAAGGAACCCACCCTTCTTCCTGGGCTGAGGAAGGACCTTGTTCTGAGACTAACATAACAAAGAATAGGTGGAATCAAAAGTACTATATTTGAGACCAATATTTAAGTGCCCTTTCTCTTTGACATTAGTTGGTCCTCCAAGCCTCTTTCACTTCTATCAGCAAACAGAATTTGCGTTAAACACTTTCACTCAGTCCGCCTTGAAGGGCATCAGTTGACCCTCCCAGGCCCTAATATTTCCGAGCTGATAAGGTTTGTAGTGATCCTATCACTTTTATCTACAGCCATTATGAATCCCTCCAGGAACCCTCAGGATTAAGGATGCCCTTCACTTTCTCAACCAATGGGGTTCGAGCTCCCTATGCCACGTGACTGTAACCGCTGCTTTTTGCGATGTTTGTCTTTTCTTCTCCTCCAATTCTTGTTTGGTACTTTTGAAGACCTTGTGAAAATAGACAAAGTCCTACATACATTGGTTTTTTATCGGTATGGGTTTTCCTAACTTCGTCGCGATGATTCAGTTCGATTAGAGTGCGGGTAAAGACAAGTGGCTTCAAGAACCGAAGCTGTTTTACTTTCCAGAATAATATTGCTATTGGCACAATTCACTGAAAACTTGCTAATAGTAAGAAACTCAGTCTCATCACCGTTAGGTACCATCAGAATCTAAAATTTAAAAAATGGACACGAATATCCTTACCTTTCGTGAAATAATGACGCTGACTATCGATGAAGTAAAGTGGGCTGATGACCATTGGAATAACAGGTACGTTATAGTGTTTAGCAACCCTGAAAGCTCCTCGTTTGAAATCCAGAAATTTATAATCTTTCATTTTCCTGTTCCTTTCGCCCTCCGGAAATATGAGGACTTTATTTTGCTGCAACCCATAATAACATGACATGAATTTAATATGAAGACATTTATTATTCTTGCCTTGAGGAGATTATTTTGTGATCCTTGTTGAGGTTGATTAACTTTTATTGCCGTTTTGGAGGTACCTACAACATCATTTTACTACATTTTAGGGAGAAATTAGTGTGTTTTACTCTCCAACTGAACAAACTAAGTAAGTTAGTAGGATAACATTTGTGAAACATTCACATCGTTTGACAACATTAAAGGGGTCTCAGTCGGTCGCCGTTCGTTCCTCGTTCCGAGTTAGTATTCCCCCAAATTTTAGGGGCAAAAACTTTAAAAGTTGTGGCTAAATTTGAAATTTTTTAAGATTTTAAAAATCCATTAGCGCATGAGCAGACGGATGCTTTATATACCTCAACGCAATCTTGGAGCAAATCCTGAAAAAATCCCTGGCTGAAAAAAGCCTCCAAGCCATTAATTCCTGGTTGATAGAGAACAAACGTTGAACATTTAAAAATCTAAGTTTATTACCTTTTCATTGATGTCGAAAACGCAACCAGCCAAAAAATAAATAAGAATACTTTGAGAATATACAATTCAGAGCATATTGACTATAATCAGTGTACCCAGAGCGGAAAAATTTAAAAAGTACAAAATGAAAAATATCTGGGAATTTTTATTGATGAAAAGTTAAAATGGGATCGGCAAATAAAGGAAACAACTAATGAATTGAGAAAGTTAACATACGTTTTTGCCGAATTAAGAGTCATAGTTGACACGAACGGCCTACGGATGGTTTATGATGCACTTGCCTCATCATTTTGCTCTACTTCCTTCCGACCTGGAATGGTGGTTACGCCACGGCTTACAGGTCCATAAATACCACACAAAAAACTATCATTCGAATAACTTCTCATTCTGGTTACCGAGCGCTTTCTCTGCCCCTCTTCAGAAGAATGAAAATTTTACCATGCTCTTATATGATTGACGTTAGTTGTATGTCGGAAATGCTGCGAGGAAACGCTTTAACACCTCCGGATCATCAACTCCATATGAGATCAAAGGAATCGTGTGTAATAAATTTGCCAGTCTACCGAAATACATCTGCACAATTGAATTATACAGGGTGTCCAAGTAACTACGCTCCCCCCACTTATTTTCTTTAATAGTGTAAGAAAAAACTTATTGTGGCACGTGAAAGAAGAAAACTCCTCTTAGATGAGCTGTTTTTCTGCCACATCGAATGACGAAACATTTCTTTGAGCCGTTTTGATTTTTCAACTTGAAAGTTTACATTTTTTTTTCGAAATTTTTCTCTCTATTGCTTCCGAGTCTACCGAGGTAGCGGGAGCTTTGTTTTCACTTTTCAAGGACGAAAAGAAAAGTTCTCCAAAATCAAAATTTTCACTCGCGTTTTGCGTTTTAGACCTTTCTGAACAATTTTGGTTCCGTGTCTGTGTGTCTGTCTGTCTGTCATGAATTCCTTGTAACGCGCATAACTATACGAAGCTATTGACCGATTTCAATGAAATTTTCAGGGATTGTGCGGGTTGGTGTGTGGACGGTCCCCTATGAAAATCATCATCCCCGGACTGATAGAAGCGACTGCGCATGCGCAAACATGAATTCCTTGTAACGGCCATAACTTCTACATTTTCCATCCGATTTCAATGAAATTTTCAGGGATGTTACAAAGTAGTGTTCAGATGGTCCCCTATGAAAATCATCACCTTCGAACTGATAGTAGCCACTGCGCATGCGCAAACGTGAATTTCCTTGTAACGGCCATAACTTCCACTTTTTCTACCCGATTTCGATGACATTTTCAGGGATTATGCGGATTAGGTTGCAGATGGTCCCTAATGAAGATCACCACCTTCGGACTAATAATAGCCACTGCGCATGCACAAACGTAAATTTCCTTGTAACGTCCATAATTGCTACATTTTCTATCCGATTTCAATGAAATTTTCAGGGATGTTACAGATTGATATTTAGACGGTCCCCTATGAAAATCATCATCCCCGGACTGATAGAAGCGACTGCGCATGCGCAAACGTGAATTCCTTGTAACGGCCATAACTTCTACATTTTCCGTACGATTTCAATGAAATTTTCAGGGATGTTACAGATTAACTTGTTTTGATGTTTTGAGATTAACTACTATGCATCGGATCATCTATACGATCGGGTTATGGATACGAGGCAGCTATGTGCCACGCCCACTTGGCAGACGTTTTTTACTTCTGACGGCAGTATTGTCCTTGTCAGTCAAGAAATAATATCCACCACGATCGGACTATGCATGAAGAGAACTTGTGATTACTCGCAAGTTTTAATCCTGCTTAGGTACCTAGGTATTTAAGATTAATCTGCAGTACCTTCATTAACGTTCTCTTTCTTCATTAACGTCTTTAAATGGTAAGCACTAATTTAACTCAACTTTGGTACGAACCTCACCTCGTTCTTTTTGAAATATTTTTCCGTCGTCATAATCAAAGTTTCCATCGCCGTTCGATTGCAGCCCCGGTCGAGAAATGTGTGCGGTTGTGTAGCAATAGCCTTCCTCAAAAATAAATGTTTTCTCAGTTCGCTGCCACCGTAAACCAGGGTTGAATTTCCAATCTGCTTCCACAAATGGATAAACGCTTCAACATTATCAGTAAGACATTGTTACGACGGAGTACTTTAAAATAAATTTTAGATGAAATAGAGGTACTTATTATAAGTAAACTATTGTTCACGTACCGATTGGATCGAAGAAAGATTGGTGGTTCACTGCAATGACAGCGTTTCCAGTATTATGCAAAATTTCAGCGTTCCTGGTGTTGAGTATTTCCAGTCCCATTCTATCAACCCATCTGCTTGCTAGTCCTATGCAGATTCTGCACACAAGAATAACAGTTACAAGTCAACCAATTTGCTGTAGGTATGTGGTAGGTAGATAGTATCTGTGGTTTGGTGACAATAGCAAGACCGAGTTCTTTGCAGACGAGCGATCTATATAGAAAAATAATAAACCTTTGTGTAATAATTTGTAGCGTTTTAGGAACTAAGGATTGCCCGACCGGCAATCGGTGCTGATCTATCCAAATTCCTGTGGTTCATTTACTCTGAATCACAAAGAGGTTCTGTTCTCCTCCTATTTCCTAATTTGAACAGTTCCATTCGTCAAACAATCAATACCGAAAATAACGGAATAATAATTTTTTCTTGAATTTAGGATTTTAATAAATTATGATACCGAATTAAACAAGTTTTATTTAGTTGATGTTTCCCCCAGTAAGACAGTTTTTTTCTTTTTTTCTAACGCATTTTTTTTTTTTTTTGATTCATTATTTTCAGTAATGAACCTTTGGAAACGACCAAAGGTAACGATCAACGTACGTAGAATCCAAAAATCGAATAAAAATTTTTCCGTCCGTCGTACGCCGTTTTTTGTTTGCCACCCTCTAATTAGTTCTAAAAATAAAATGATAAAAAATCAAAAAACCTGTACAGTGACAAAATTGTATGGTCCAACCTTAATCATCAGGCATGAGGGATGTGGTGATGGAAAAGTTTTGCTATAAAATTCTCCAACAATCGATGTTTCATGTTATGTTATGGGGTACTTTTGGGTAGACAGAGATGAAATTCAAACGGGACCATCCAGGGACTTGTAATGCTTTTACTTATACTGATTTTAGTTATGCCAGGGAATAAGGAACTAGGAGTGTATTGACGTAAACGAACCATTTTTATCTGCTTAACTATAAATTTTTACAGTAATTACTATTTTGCTTTGACTACGAAGATATTTAACTTATCTGATGACCCACCTCATGGCTTCCTCGATGGAGAAAACTGGCAGAAGGCAAAGATACAGACTGAGCATATATGTGCAACCCACCAGGTAAGCCACGTTGAGGGCATAATACCTGTCCGATCGGAAAAACAATGAAATACAAATATTAGTATTATTATAACTAATTACCCATGCAAACAAACAAAAAATGACGAATATAGAAGATAATTATCTTAGGAATGACTATTGGTAGGTATGAGACATATTAGTTTTGGTTTATTATTTTTATTAAGTAACTTTTGGAAGTAAAATTTGATGCCTTCCTGACCTTCGAAATTCGAATACATTATTTTTTTCGATTTTTCGACTTTTAAAGATATTATTGTTTTGTTTCCAGAATCGAATGGTATCATCCAAATGAACAGAAATAAGTGTTTATTGTCAAATTTAAATAAAACACCTGGACGCCAGATAGACTAGTCACCCTAGCGAGTTGGATACACAAATCCTCCCCCCACCCACCCAAGGACCAACCTACCACAGATCCTTGGAAGGTAGTTGAAAGTTGTCTCAGTTACTTTTTGTTGGACGAATGATTAGTCAGAAACACGAGCGTGAAATGCACGTGAACGTTCGCTGACGGAAGTGATCCAAATTTCACCTGATCAAATTCGATCGTTTTGGTTCATTATTTTCAATAACATAATTTGGATTCGACCAAGAAACTATTTTTTTTTGAACAACCCCTCTAAATATGTTGGGTAACGTTTCAAGGTCCGTAGAATCAGAAAATCGAATAAAAAATTTTCCTTCCGTCCGACGTACGCGGCACTTTTTTGAATTACCAAGGACCGATTTTGATGAAATTCGGTTAATGGGCTCCATTTGGGGTGTAGTTGTGCCGCGAAGCTTTTGGTTGATTTCAATCACTTCTAAAGGATAAAAAATGAGGATTAAAATTTTCAAAAGTGCCCTAGCTGGAAAACTCTTGATATAAAGATATTGTTTTTTTCACCAATTTGAAATAGTATTAAATTTTTAGAATTTGTTGAGACCACGAGGAGCTCTGTAGGACAAACCGTTCGCTCCCTAAGAGAACTTAAGGGATGGTCTTACGATAAATCAGAAACACGATTGTGAATCGCAACAGAGGCCTATTATCCGTTGAAATAATCTGACCAAAATGCGATCACTGTTCTGCCGTGCTAAGCCAGAAGTCGTATCTTGACTTCACCCAACTTTCGAGAAAACGAACTAATAGGTTTCGTGGCGAAATAACTCTTTCACGAGATTATTTTTCCTCCTTTTACCACAAGTAGAGGTTTTTCTTAAAGAAAATTATTAGCCAAATCGATTTCCGGAGTCAAAATTAAACATTTTTTAGTGTAAATTATCAAAAAACGATTATAAAATTATTTACGCTCTCGTAAACCCGAAGTTACGGCTATTCAGTTCTGAATACACAACCATGAGACTTTGGATTGCTAAGCACATTTTAATTCCTGAAACTTTATAATTATCTGTAAATCAAGATACCATTTCACCTTACTTATTTTGTCATCCTTCTTGGCTCAAAGTCAATCGTATTTCGTATCTGTGTTCAGAGTGTAACAGAAAACAGCTGTGTAAGAGAAAACAGCTGAATCAATCAAAATAATCGTTTATTCCGTATATAACGTATATTCGTATCATGCCGATTCAGAATGCAAGAAGTCGTATCCTCGGAATACTAAGGCCGACTCCCGTATCAGTGTCAAGATACGAGTTTTCTTCTTCTGAATCGCTCTGATACGACTAGTTCCTTAGCAGAATCAAGTTAACACGCCTTAACGCGAAAATTGGGAGGCTTGTTTGAGGCATTTCTAGTAGAGATACGACTCTAACACTTCTAAAATCGATAGAAATTGACCATCAAAACCCCGGGTACCAATAACTCAATTTGGTCAAATTTTCACGTTACGGCTTAGTACGGCAGTGTTACCTCGAGTTGCATTCAGTTTTTCCTCTTTAGCAACTAGTGTTCAAATTTCATAGTGAACACAACTCCCTATTTCTTCGAGGCGAGTGTGAAGCGTTGATTTCTTCCAAATAAACTTGATTGTGAAGGTGTGAAGGAGTATGGTGTGGTAGGTAGGTAAATATTGCTTATGGTTGGAAGGTAAAAAAAAAAATCACATATGATTGATAGGTAGTGACAATGGCAAAGTTGTGATCTTTGTAGACGAGTGATCCATTCAGGAAATCGAACGGAATTTTACATCACTCATTTGTGCTTCCTTAACGACCAAGAATAAAATCAATTGAAGGCACCCAAAACTTTGGGATAACGATGAGCTGCTAGGAACTTTCTGACAAAATAAACTTGACTGTTAACCCTGCGCGATAACATGGTTGGTTATGTTGGAAAACCGTGTTCTTCACAGATGAATAATAAACCGTTGTATTATGATTTGGTGGCAATTTGGTATGGAAGTGGAAAGGAGTAAGACGATACGAACCTCAGCGTGAGTGACTCAGGGATCACCATTGGGAGATGAATAATTATGAAAATGGTACCAACAAAGTACAACACGATTGTGAATATTGTTGGAACAAACTCCAACACGTTCATAGTTCTACCGTTTTGATTCTTCTGCTTCAAGAATCTTCTGATTTTTAGATCCTGGAATGAATAATAAGATCATAATATAAGTATAACTACGAGTACAGTAATTATGAACGTATTTTATTGTAAAATTTATCGTAATCTGTTGTAATGGCAACGGATAACAAGGCACGATAACAACACTTGAATTCTTATAAACTAGCGGAACTAACCCCATACATTCCTGATACCCGGCACAAATAATTTTAACACAGAATGTGTTTTTGCGATGACCTACCGAAAAAAAATCGTCACGAAAAAGCGACAGAAAAAACCGTTAAGCGCCTTTTATAATGATTTTCACGTGCAACCAAGCCGTTGGTAAGGAAATAGAACTCCCGCAGTGTTCATTGCACAGAAATTGTTCACCATTCGTTGGAAAGCTCTCAATTTATATAGTATTTTTCTTGTAGTTACATATTTATTTATATAACATTTATAGGGTTTTAGACCAAATTAAATGTCTAACAATTATTTATTTTATTATTGCCAAAGACTCCACATTTATTATTGTTGTTTTTTATTTAACGGATGACTAGCATCGCAAAAACACATTCTGTGTTCCTATGATTTCATACAGAGTATGGAAAAAGAAATAAACCGGGGGGTGCAGGGGGGCGGAGCCCCCCGCCGAGGCGCAAAGCGCCGAGTTTTGTATTATCGCAGTACTTACTTCATTAACCGGTGTTTATTACCGAACTTTCGAGGCAAGAGAAGATTGCACGAATGAAAAGATTCTCTACCTTGAAGGCGAGGAAACAAAATCATTTCAATAATTTAAAATGCTTCGACCGCCCTTCATTATTGCATCATAGTTCCGTGGGAAAGTGTTTGGAGAAAATTACTATCTTACAATTTAACCAAAATTTAATATTACATCTCATTTCGTGATAACTGGATCGCTGATCCGTACATAACTGAATTCAATACTGTAAAAGTAGCATTATTTATGTTATTACAAGATCAAGAAAATATTTGTAAAAAAATTCGTACCTCCTGGGATGTGTGACCGTCTCTGCATCGGATTGAGACTGAGAGTGTGGGGGATTTGGGAGTCTTATCACGTACGTGATGGAACGTTAACTTCGACCTTAATTGTTGTGGAGATGTGATAGGTATTGTCGTGCCCCTTAAAACTTGCGTACTTTCATAGTAGTGTAAAGCTCGTAACAATGCGCAAAACCACTCTGAAGATTGCACGATGGAGAGTTCACTTTGAATGTAATTGAACCCCAACTAGTTAACATGTCCACATATTACGATTATATTAATTATGTATGTGGTTTCTCCGACATACCTTTGCTTGTTGTATGTTCCTGACAATGACTTAAGTAACCGTCGAGATAAAATTACAGTTTTACCATTATTACGCTAAAACACAGGATTCGCACGGGATTAATATCCCGTGCAAATAAACAACGTTTTCATTCAATCAAATCAGATGTGAAGGAAGCCTTCATTAAATTGATCGAGGGTAACGGCACCTATTATCGACACATTAAGACATTTTTCTGGGCAATTTCGCTTCAACTTCCTTATTTGTCATCCGATTCTTTTCTTCTTTCGTTTTTTAAATTTGTCTGCAATTCGAGAAAATATTTAAACTACAAGTTTAGCAAAAAAATGTGTCTTTTTATGTTTTTAAGCCTAATTTGGAAGTTACGTTTTTCAACCAATTATTGACAGGTGAAATCCAATTATTGACACCGAAGTGAACCAGTTATTGACGGGTCAAAACCACATTTAGACAAAGATAGGAATCAGTTAGGTCTGAACAGTTTTCAACAAACAAATATTAGGTAAACAAAATACCTATATTTTTTTTTAATTGGTGACTCTTTTGTACAATTATTTTATTGGTATTACCAAGGTAATACGTTGAGAATAAAATATATATAAACACTAAGCTAATATTTATCGACTGGTGAAATAGTATTCTTCCGTTTCTATTGTTTCCAAATAGTAGGGGCTTTGGTGGTTTTTTCAAAATGTCCTCTTCTTCGTTATGGTCAATTGTGAACACAGTCTCCATTCTGTTGCACGGTGTAACCCATTGGGCCATTGCCTGTTTCCCACCAATCTTGAAGATTTGGCATGCCACTACTTTCTTCTTGTTATCCAAAGTCACAGTGATGAAGTCTTCCTCCTGAATTGCATTGATATTCCTTTATGATAGACGGTTCTTACTCCATTCTTTCATTTATATTCTCTAAATTGGTAGAGAAGCTGCCTGTGTTTCCTTCACTAATTTCTTCGTAGTTTGGTGGAGATCTATTATCAGGTCCATATTACATTTCTTGGATAGATTCAATAATTTCTTCTAGCATTTCGTCAGTCTCTATTCTTCATCATTTTCATTTCATTTCATTTTCAGGTCCTCCAAGATCAACGTTATCGCTTTCAATAACGCCAATTTCACCGTAATCACTTTCATCGTCAGGTTCCCACTCATCTTCTTCACTACTGGTGGTTTCTTCAGCATACTTTGCTTTCTTCGCTGCCGTTTTCTACTGCTTCTTAGATTGCGTTTCCTTCTTCTTCTTAGCTTGGGCCTTTTTTCTTTCTCTCTCTGCCACTTGTGGTAATTTTGTAATTTCCCTTTCTGTTCTTTTTTTGGCTCACTTAGCTGCCCTTGCCTTTTAATTCTCCCCATCTTGTTAATCCAGAGAACTAGGTAGCCTTCTTCTTCTTTAGTTAGGACAGTACTAGTACCTACCAGGGTTTTTGAGGATAGGTGACTTACCAGAGGCTTTATACATCAGCGTAACCCGAGAGACACCATGAGTTCTGTTGCTACTGGTGTACCATTCTTAACAGCATCGATTGCTACCATCATTTCACTCTCCTCATACTGCTTTCTTGTGATAAAGGAAGACTTCTTTGGCTTTTTCATATGGGAGTATAATTTTTGATCTTTTCTTGAGTTAGAACCATTTTGTCAGCCTGTAATAGTGAATAAACTCAAATGCAATTTAATCAGTCAGTTTAGTCTATCTATATGGGGAGTGTCAATAACTGGGAACTTGAGGAACACCAAAATGGAAGATAAAAATAGTTGCATAGGATCTAATAAACACTATAAACAGTTTTACGAACAATGAAACCCAAAAAAAATTGAATGGAAACAGGTAAATACGAAAAATATACACTCACCTCCTTAGCGAAAATGCTTAGAAAACGCACGGAATCTCCACCGAGAAGCGAATTCTTATTTCCAGCAGTTCTCGTAACCATGGGTGACCTGATTGAGCCCGCAAACTGTAGTAGATGAGACGACTTCTCAATTGGAGTAAAGCTAAACTTTCTAAGTGATGCCAAACGCTTATTTTTTAACAAGAAAGAGGAACTGTCAATAATAGGAGACATGTCTACAATAGGTGCCGCCACCCTACCTATGTTGGAACATGACGACGCGGAAAAACCCCGTGAAAATCATTTTCAGACAAGCAAATTATGTAGATCGACCCAAAAAACGGACTACGTTAATTATTCGGGACTGGGGTCAACTGGAAACACAACACCTTTTTCACCGAGGTTTCGGTAAATTTATTACCTTCTTCAGGGCTCGATGGATATTTTATTTTGTGAAACCATCAAACTTCGACATAAAAGGAGAAGGTGAAGATGCCACCATAATTATACAAGATACAATTTATGGTGAAATGAAAAGATGAATGAAAAACACCGGCTTTATGGTAACTAACTATCAACAAAGCAAAATGAAATACATTATTTGAAATGGGACCATCACGGATACTGGGAGAACACATCTCAAAAATAATCAGATAGGTAGATTGGTATCAGAACTTTATAAAATGCGAGGTGTCCTAGCGTACAATAAAAAGAAAAAAATTGGCATCTAGTGAGACAAATTTTAGTACATACCTTCCTTCTTCGCGCCTTCGGCGGTTTCGAACTCGGCCGTAACGGGACAACATAGATTCAAAAAATTTCCCCTAATGAGGATAAGATATAAATAAATAATTAGTTCTTGCAAGTGGATTGATCGACTATATTAGGCAATATTTCCGCAAATTTGAAAATTTTCAAACGTCCAATTTTTAAAGAAGGGGTTTTGAATGACAGAGATCCGTTTTCCTTCTCACGGCGAAGGACATTTGGTTTGTATCATTCTTAGAAGTACCTGTTTTGAATGGAGTCAAACAGGAGAGAAAAACGAAGAAGAAGAAGAAGAAATACACACGGAAGAGATACCTACGAAAGAATACAGCTGGGCCCACCCACAGCCCTCTCAATAGCCTTTCGTTTCATGTAAGTACCTACAGTTTTTTTGGTTTTTCTGTTTTACTCTTTAGTTTTGTCCCAATATTTGAGTACCTAACTGATTAAACGGTAGGTTGAGATACTAAGCGGTGATTTGAAAAGTGAACGAATTTGAGTGCTCACTACTTGAGGGGGTCTCGGTCGGTCGCCTTTCATTCCTCGTTCCGGGTCAGTATTTCTCTAATTGTAGACGCTCAAACTTTAAAAAAAGTTGTACCTAAATTTGAAATGTTAGAACATTTTTAAAATTCATTAGAACGTGGGTGTAGGTAATTGAAAAACTGAAAGATTGCCGCTTGAGTCATCAAAATCGAATAATAATTTCCAGAGGAATACGGGGAGAACAGTTTATTCAGTTTGGTTCGATTTTGATGATTCCAGCAGCAATCTTTCAGTTTTTCAATTTCCTACATCCATGCACTGATGAATTTCGAAAATCCTTGAAAATTTCAAATTTAGGTACAACTTTTATAGTTGTACCTTGCAATACCTTGCAATTTATGGAAATACTGACCTGCAACGAAGAACAAACTGCGACCGACTGAAACTAAGAAGGACTTTAGATTAGTTCTCACGTGAACCTACGGTGGATTTAACATTTAATAAATCATTAAACTTAATTTCTTTTATAGTATGGAGGAAGATATTTGAATCTGTGTGGATACCGAGATGAAGGAAGGACTGAGGACTTCTCACGTGAACTTCAGGTATGTACCTAACTTATTCATTAACTATTTAACATACCTAAATTAACTATAATATAATATAACTATTAACTATAATTAACTATGATGTACTTGAATATTTACTAACTATATCAAGCTTATATTTCAGCGTTGAACTCAATTTTTCAAAAATAGTTGAGCCTTTTGTTACTGAGCGTTTATATGGGAATCAGTTTTTAGCAGCGAAGGGCGACTTGGAGGTTACAAGTCCGTGTTTCCGACAAAATAATGAGCCATCGTTCGCAAGAGCGAATGCGTAGTCCTCTTTAACAGCATCTCTGATTTCTTAGAACCTGGAAACCTAAGTATTTAACGTCATTAACCAATAACGCACGAGTTATTTATTTATTCAGATGTAACAGCCTACAATAAGGCAAACAACAGTCGTAAACATAATACAAAAAACAAAGCTTCCGCTACCTTGGTAGACTCGGAAGCAATAATATAATGGGACAGAAATAAAAGAACCAACGAATCGGGCTAGGTTCAAACAACAGGAAGGATGAGAGAAAAATAAAATAAAAAAATAATAATTCAACCTATGATTGATGAAAATTGTCCAGTGGGTGGAGGCTGCGCAAGCGGGCCCCCACCCGCCGGCCGGGAACCACCCGACCGGCCCCGGGCCCACCCACCATGGCGGCTCCCCATACCAGGCACCCAATGACCACGACGTATAGCATAACTACTGGACGCCACCACCATCAGATAAACCTCGCACCACAATCTCTGACAAGTAGCCGAGAACGAGGCACCAAGGAGACCACCCCCGGGACCAACCAGGCGACAGCCCAACCAACGAGGGAGGACATCCACAAACACACACTCATACATACAATAAATACAATCACACCACTGTTAGACATTGAAAACACAAAATATCACAGATAACTACACAAATATCACAGATGAAAATATAACATAGGTAGGTAACGACAAAAAACAACTAGACAGTTTACTTGTATAAAAAATTCCTCTGCTAGATAAGACGACATACCTAATATTTAAAAATACAGAAAACTTGATTCGAGTAAACTTAAGTTCGATTCGTTGGTCTTAATTCAATACAAAAAATCTAGTATATTTATACAGGTTTGTTAACCCACTCAATGTTATAAAACTCGTCAATAGAATAAAGTTCGGCCTGAACAAGATTGACTTTCAGCGTCCTAATAAATGTTTTTTCCGGAAGGTTGCGGATCTTGAGAGGTAAAGCATTGAACAGTCTTGGACCGACTTGATACGGGTTACTTCGCAGTGCAACGCTGAGGCGAGTGAAAGGGATAGCAATGTCATTTCTAATTCTAGTATTGAAACGATGGGCGCTGAACATCAGAAGAGGGAGATTCGATTTAACGAAGCAAAGGAGTGCAAAGGCATATGCGCCTGGCAGAGTCAGGATTCCGAGACGAGAGAATGGTCCCTTACAGCTTTCACTCGAACCCAAGCCCTCCAGGATACGAACTGCTCTCTTATGGAGTCTAAATACGTCCACTGAGTGACTAGAATTTCCCCATAACAGCAGGCAATATAACATTCTACTTGAGAAACAGGCGTGATGAACCGATAACAACATCTTCTTAGAAACAGCTTTAGACAATCTACGCAACATGAACGTACATGATGTTAGTTCAGGAATAAGCACCTCGATGTGAGGCTGCCAAGATATGCGGTTGTCTAGGAAATAGACTGATTGGTCCTGCCGACGACTCAATGCAAAGTTGAGGATTTGCGTTTTCTCTTTGTTCGGCAACAGACCATTAGTAGAGCACCATTTCTCGATCAACTCACCATCACGACTAAGATTTATCTGCAACTCAATCGGACCAGGGCCCATAGCCAGGTTTGTCACATCATCAGCAAATAAGAACACACTGCCGGACTTCATGAATTGGTACGCCAGGTCATTTATAAAAATTAGAAAATTATGACTGAATTGATCGAAATAAGAGTTTACTGGAATCTTTCGTTTGTAAATTCCACCACGCAGATTGTTGAATCTGATTTTGATGGAATTTTCAGGGATTGTGTAGCCGATTGGGTTATTGAAATAATTTTATGCGTAACCAGCCAGTTGTATGTAAAAATTATACCTACCACCATATTCTTGATTTTGCGTGTGTTGAAGTCTATCAAAAGTCGAGATGTTGGGGGTTTCAAATCAGTAACTTTATCAGACATCCCGAGGGACCAACGTGACGAGAAGCACTTGGCACGAGCTTCGCTATCTATCAGAGACGCCCACCGCGTTGTGGTGTGTTCCCTGCAGCTGGACGACTCTCTTGTGAACTTCAGTTGAGGAAGATCAGTCGCGGTGTTCAGGGGGTTGCCCTGACGACTGAAAACTGCAGCGAGACTCGACAGTTGAAGCAGGATGGGAGCCAGCAGAGCCACTTGGGCCTTCCTAGGCCTGATGGCAACCATCGCCTCCGGTTCATCACCTTACTCCGACCAGTATGTATTGAATACCGCACTGTACAATAAATTGATCGTGACTAAACGCGATTGAATTCGATCAATACTACCACGTTCGATACTACTTCGATCTATACTACTTTTTAGGACGTCCCACAGTAAGACTTGGGCGTCCTTATGCGATCGATCTGGGGTGAAGTTGGACAACACTCAACAGAAAAAAAAATAACCACACAGTAATCCGTTTTAGACCATTCTGAATCCAAATCCGCGAAAAAAACCATAGGTGTATGTGTGTGTGTGTGTGTGTGTGTGTGTGTATAGGTGTGTGTATGTGTGTGTGTGTGTGTAACAAAATCTTGTGTACTCTGCACAGGCCTTAGTTCTCAACCGATTTTCCTGGTTCTTTTTTTGTTCGTCGCGGAAAACTATCTAGTTGTGCACTACGTCGCCAGAATTTCGAATTTTGCCTTTTAAGGGGTGGAAAGGGGGGGGGGGGTTAATGCTCGAAAAACGTGCGTTTTTGGGCGTAATCTTGTGTACTCTGCCCAGGCCTTAGTTCTCAAACGATTTTCGTGGTTCTTTTTTCGTTTGACGCGAAATACTATCTAGTTGTGCACTACGGCGCCGGAATTTTGGAGTTTGCTTTTTAAGAGGGGGAAAGGGGGGGTTAATGATTAAAAAACGTGCGTTTGCGTGCGTAATCTTGTAAACTCTGCCCAGGCCTCAATTTCCAACCGATTTGCGTGTTTCTTTTTTTGTTTGACTCAAATAACTTCCGAGTTGTACATGATTTTACTAGAGTACCAAAATTCGGAAGGGGAGGGGGCGAGTGGGGGGATAGTATTCACAAAATATCCGATTTTTCAATATTTCGGTTCCTTTACTGCTTACTAATTGTACCCAAGCTTTGAAATTGAGGAAAAATTCTCATTATACCTCCAGATTTTCATGAATTATTCTCTGTTCCACCACGGAACTAATAGTGGTGCCACCATGGTGCCAGGACATGGTGCCATGATGCCATAAACCGCTTATTTCGTGTTTTTTTTTTTTTTTTTTTTTGTGTGTTTCACCTTGAATACGGATGAGAACTTTGACGGACTGCAAACCAAAACTAACAGATGAAAGTTCAATGTTACGACGTATTTCCGCTTTGGTGCCGGACTGGCACCATTGTTGGCGTTGGGTGGTGGGGGGGGGGGGGGGTGAACTCGAATTCGCATGTTGTGTATCGTAGATCATGGATTTTAAAATGCTCTTCAGATTCGAGGTTCCCACGCCGCCAGAAATGTTAAGGTGGATAATGGTGGGGGGGGGGGTCAGTATTTCTTGCCTAAGGTAATAAATAAATTACATCGAGTGAAACAGTTTTATCACTTACCAACTGGTTAAACTGATCTAATGCTTATCCAATGGGACGTCCCCTGGAATGCATGCATTACTAAACAATATGTTTGAAGGAAATAATTACCGTGAGTGGCTGGCTTGATTTTGTCAAGTTCAGAAATGTCAGTACCCTGTATCAAAACCATAAATTGTAAAATAAATATTTAGTTGTTCATTAATATTTTCATTAATGGATCATTGGAATTGAGCAGGAAAAATTGATTTACCCACGTGGAAATTTGGAGTTTTACGTTACAATGTACGTAGAGTCCCAAAATCGTATATACAGACTTTTGACACGGACAAGAGTTAGATTCAACGACTCAAGCCAAGCAATTTATTGCGTTTATCATCGGAATTTTGTTGCATCGAATCTTTTATTCATTTTCATTTAGTTACTTGGTATGTGCAAAATTGCACGAATTGAGTATTGCTACCTAGTCTACCAAAGTAGCATTGTTTTCACTTTTCAAGGTTGACTAAAATGCCCTCCGAAATCGGAATTTTCTCTTGCATTTCACGTTTTGACCTTGGCGGGGAGCGTTTTTGACCTTCCTGAACAATTTTTCGTACTAACGAATCCAGCGACATTTTCAAAAGTTGTGCGGGTTGGGGTGAAGATGAAAATGAAATGAAATTCTTTGTAATAGACTGATATATTGGTAGCCACTCTGAATGGGCCTAAGTGATAACTTCCACAGTTTCCATTAGACTTCAAGAGGTGTTCCATGAGTTGTGGAGTTAAGTTGGGATTGAAGTGGGCGACCCGTAACTTCAAACATTGTTTCTTTTTATTTAATGCTTCCGAGTCTACCAAGGTAGCGGAAGCTTTGTTTTCACTTTTCAAGGATGAAAAAAAAAGTTCTCCAAAATCAAAATTTTCACTCGCGTTTTACGTTTTAGACCTTTCTGAACAACTTTGGTTCCGTGTCTGTCTGTCTGTGTGTCTGTCATGAATTCCTTGTAACGCGCATAACTGGACGAAGTTATTGTCAGATTTCGATGAAATTTTCAGGGATTGTGCGGGTTGGTGTGTAGACGGTCCCCTATGAAAATCATCATTCCCAGACTGATATAAGCGACTACGCATGCGCAAACGTGAATTCCTTGTAACGGCCATAACTTATACATTTTCTATCCGATTTCAATGAAAATTTCAAGGATGTTACAAATTAGTATTTAGATGGTCCCTGTAGTGTCTGATGTTGGTACCACAACATCCATGCCATGGAGTGGAAGGCTTTAACTGTTATCAATATGAGAACCTGGGATTGTTATTAGAGTGATTAGTGGAGACCTGGTGCTAAAATGTAAATACGACTATGTTTGTGCGATTAATAAATTTGTTCTAATACCAAGTGTTTGTCCTTACTACATTGGCAACGAGTTCGATACTACCTATGCGTGAGTATTAACTATTGTTTACTTTACCATGGATGCCAACGCAAATAAACCGGCCCCTTTTGATCCTTACACGGATCAGTCTTCTGTTAGTCAAAGGTGGACCAGATGGGTGCGCAATTTTGAGCGGTATCTCGTAGCCTTGGATATCAATAATGACTTGAGGAAGAAAGCTTTACTGCTTAACCTCGCAGGGGATGATGTTTCTGACATATTTGACAATCTACCTGATACAGGTACGACGTACAAAGAGGCTTTAGACAAGTTGAGTGAGAACTTTTCGCCCAAGAAAAACGTGTATTACGAGACTTTCAAGTTTCGGAAAGTTCATCAAGCGCCAACAGAGCCTTTCAATGAGTTTTATGCAAGATTACGATCATTGGCATCTACCTGTGAGTTTCAAGCGCGCCTTGACTTTGAACTTGTTATGCAGATTCTGGTGGGTACTAACTCAGAATCTCTGAGGAAAAATATACTGTCAACATCCGATATTACATTGGCCACAGTTGTTGAACATGGTAGGAGCGTAGAGGCAGTTAAAGCACAGACTCAAGATTTTGGTGGTTCTCCGGATTTGTGTCAACCATCTCAAGTGAACAAGGTGCGTTCTTCCAAGCCTATACGTGCGAAAAAATCTGTCTCAAAAATACCCGAAATTAAGTCTGAGCGCCGTTGTTTCAACTGTGGCGATTCTTGGCCTCATGATCAAGGAGTTGTGTGTCCAGCAAAAGGCCACAAATGTGCCAGGTGTAACAAACATAACCACCTTGAAAAGTGCTGTAAATCCAAACATCAAACCAAAAGTGGTATTGACTACATTGATCGTGGGTCTTCAGGAACAGAGTCAGACTCTGATACTACTGTAGGTAAAATCACTGAGACTGGATTTAAAAAGGGAACTAGCCCAAGGGCAGATGTCAAGTTGCTGGGACAGAAGGTTCGTTTTATTGTTGATACTGGATGTCCTGTAAATATAATCGATTCGAGCATATTTCAAGGGCTCAAAGATAGCAACAAGCCCCTTCTCAAAAAAACAAAAAGGAAGCTGTTCCCTTATCAATCTTCAGCCCAACTGAATGTGATGGGTAAATTTTCGACCGAAATGTCCCATAAGAATAGGACAATACAAGCCACAGTGTATGTTGTTAGGGGCCAAGGCGAGTCCCTATTGGGATGTGAGACTGCCCAGGATCTTCGTCTTGTTGAGATTCTATGTCCCATTTCTATGGACAGTATAGAAAAGAAATACCCATCTGTTTTTTCAGGCACAGGGAAACTAAAAGGCAGAAAAGTAGACATACACATCGATGACACAGTTCCCCCAATTTCTCAGATGCGTAGTCGGGTTCCATTCAGGCTGCGCTCTAAACTTGAAGAAGAACTCCGCAGACTGGAGAAAGAAGACATAATAGAAAGAGCTACAGGACCTACACCCTGGGTTTCGCCAATTGTATTGGTTCCTAAACCCCAAAAACCAGACAAGCTTCGTCTGTGTGTTGACATGAGGGCTGCAAATTCAGCTGTACTCCGAGAGCGCCATCAGCTTCCAACAATCCATGACCTGATTCTGGCGGTGAATGGAAGTACGGTATTTTCAAAATTGGATTTGCGAGAGGGATTCCATCAACTGGAGCTTGGCGAGGCCTCTCGCCACATTACAACATTTTATACTCATGAAGGATTGTGGAGATATAAGCGTCTGTTCTTTGGCATTTCGTCGGCCCCAGAGGTGTTCCAAGCAACAATCAGACAACTCATTTCTCCAGTGAAAAATGCTATAAACGTGAGCGACGATATCCTGATATATGGAAAAAGTCAGTCAGAGCATGATGCAGCTTTGGATCGAGTCTTGTGCATCCTTGCTGAGTCTGGTCTCACGTTGAATAAAGAAAAATGTATGTTTTCTGTTGATAAACTTAGCTCCTTTGGTTATGAATTTTCATCCAAAGGGCTGCGTGCTGATCCTCGAAAGATCAAAGCCATAAGCGTTTTGAAGAGGCCGACATCTGTTTCAGAGGTACGAAGTTTTCTCAGCACTGTCTCGTACTGTGGTCGATTTCTCCCAAATTTGTCGAAAATATCTGCGCCTCTTCGCAAGTTAATTCGAAAGGACACAAAATGGGCCTGGGGTGAAGAAGAGTCAGCTGCCTTTTGTGCATTGAAGGAAAAACTGGCAGAAAACATGAAAAATGAGTACTTCAACTCTAACCTTGAGTCTGAGCTGACAGTTGATGCTGGTCCTGATGGCTTGGGAGCAATTCTTGCTCAGCCTACAGCCTCTTCCCCAGGTATCATTGCATATGCTAGTAGGTCCTTGAGTGACACTGAGCAGAAGTACTCCTAAATAGAGAAGGAGATGTTAGCCGTTACATGGGGCGTGGAATACTTTCGTCTTTATCTGCTTGGAAGTCATTTTAAAGTAATCACAGACCACAAGCCATTGATCGGGGTGATAGGAAAACAGACAGAGACCACTCCACGACTTGAACGTCTTAGATTACGGCTGCAAGGATATAATCTTACCATTTGTCACAAACCAGGGTCGTCAAACCCATCTGACTATCTTTCACGTCATCCACAGTTGCCACCTCGGAAATCCAGATGTGCTGAAATGTACATCAACCTTATTACGAACGAATCTATCCCTTCTGCAATGTCTCGAAAGGAGATTTCTGTTCATAGTTCTCAAGACCCAACCCTAAACATACTGAAGAAAAAACTGCTGTACAATGTAGTGGAACTTCAGGATGAAAACATGATCAAACCTTATCTCAATGTTTTGGATGAAATTTCCATGACTGCTGACGGTGTCTTTCTACGAGGAAATAGAATCATACTACCAGTATCGCTCCAAAAGAGAGCCATGAAATTAGCCCATCGCAGTCATCCTGGAATGACCCGAACTAAGCAGATGCTCCGAATGTATACATGGTTTCCCGGAATGGATACTCTAGTGGAAAATAAAATCAAGGAATGCCTTACATTCCAAGCAGTCACACCTATGAAACAGCGGAACCCAATTCAGTCAACACCCATCCCTGCGGAGCCATGGACTTACCTTTCTGTGGACTTTGCAGGACCCTTTCCTGACAATAAATACCTGCTGGTTCTACTTGATGAGTATTCACGATACCCTTTGGCTGAGGTGGTGTCTTCCACAGCTGCAGAACCAACAATTAAAATTTTGCGCAGGTGGGTCTCCCAGTTCGGGATACCTAAAATAATTAAATCTGATAACGGACCCCCTTTCAATAGCCGGGAATATGCTGCATTCTTGGAACAATGGGGAATCAAGTCTCGTCACATTACTCCTTATTGGCCAGAGGCTAATGGCAATTCAGAAAGATTTTTCAGGACAACCAAGAAGTGCATACAGGCTGCCGTTCTTGAGGGGAAGGATTGGCATGCAGAATTGGATGCTTTCCTCTTGCGTTACCGCGGAACACCTCACGCTACAACTTCTAAAAGTCCCGCAGAGCTGCTTTTCAGGAGTTCTTTCATGATGGGCTTTCTGCCAACAATAGGCATTTCTGAGTGTGACCCTGAATTGGAGACAGTGGACTCTCTCAACAAAGAAAGACAGGCTTCATACGCAAACCGCACTCGTGGTACTCAGCCTCATAACATTGCTGTGGGTGACACAGTCTTGCTGAAACAGAGCCCACAGAATAAGTTCACCCCGGCTTATAACCCATCACCAATGAAGATTGTCTCTGTGAATGGAAATCAACTGACAGCTGAGAGTCCTGAGCGGAAGTTTGTAAGAAATTCCTCGTTTTTCAAGAAGATGCCAAGGAAAGATGATGTGGATCTGACTTCCTCAGTACAGCTTGACAGTCCTTCAGATTTTGCTGCGGAGTCTGCTCCACCTGACCTGATTGACCACGGGCCTCAACAGTCCCCTGTTCAGCAGCCACCACAGATTGCTCCGCCGGAACCTCGTCGCTCCTCGAGACAGACTAAGCTTCCAGGCCACTTCAGAGATTTTGAAATTTCCCCTTTGGGAGGGATGTAGTGTCTGATGTTGGTACCACAACATCCATGCCATGGAGTGGAAGGCTTTAACTGTTATCAATATGAGAACCTGGGATTGTTATTAGAGTGATTAGTGGAGACCTGGTGCTAAAATGTAAATACGACTATGTTTGTGCGATTAATAAATTTGTTCTAATACCAAGTGTTTGTCCTTACTACAGTCCCCAATGAAAATCATGGCCTTAAAATTTATAGAAGTCTCTGCGCATGCGCAAACGTAAAATCCTTGTAATAGCCATAACACTTACATTGTTCATCCGAATTTGATGAAATTTTCTAGGATTGTCCAAATTAGCGTGTAGATGGTCCCCTATGAGGGTAGTGAAAGGTACTTAGATATTAGTGTTTTGAGATCGGATCATCTATGTAATCGGGTTATGGATACGAGGAAGCTATGTGCCACACCCACTTGGCAGACTTTTTTAAAATCTTTCCTCAAGGACAAATGGACAAATCTTGAAGTGAGGGAGGGGGTACGGCGTAAAAATAAAAATAAATAAACAAATAAAATATTAATGGGGGAGGACGCCCTGGACTCACTCACTAGGGATGAAGGAAGATGAGGAATGTGGGGTAAGAGTGAGGGATGAAGGGAAGTGCCTCTATAAAAAACCACAAATTGAGGTACGAGCTTAGCAGGACAAGGGTGGTGTTACCACGGA
Source organism: Apolygus lucorum (assembly GCA_009739505.2). Lineage (NCBI taxonomy): Eukaryota > Metazoa > Arthropoda > Insecta > Hemiptera > Miridae > Apolygus > Apolygus lucorum. The sequence continues at coordinate 14,299,494 of CM019178.2, read as the reverse complement.
GTAAACCAACCGAGATGCCCTACTCTCGTAACTCCGCGTCACTTTTCCTGCACCACACCCCGAGCTGCGACAATGTAAAGCCCAAACTATTATGTCCAGCATTGCTCTGGAACCAGTGACAATGGTAGAACTCAAAGCAAAGTAGCTCATGTTTGCATAAGGGATCAATAGCAATTCAATAGCAATTCGCCTGCGAACAATTTGATAATTAATTACCAAATTAGTTACGGAACTGGAACTTAGCATGGGTCATCAATAATCACAAAAAAATCAAATGGAAGAGGAAAACATTTTTTTTTTTCGTTAGAAATAATGTGAACCAGAAGTGGTTGATGACAGAGATATATTTTACTTGAATAGTTCTCCTCTTTTTCAGACCCCGTCTTGAAAGCCGAGATGGCCACCTTTTGATCGTTGGGGCGTCCGGTGCTAACATCTCCTTGCAAACCAGCCAAGGCGGGCAAATCAACATCAACGACGAAGACATCATCCACGTCTTGAACATGGTAAGTTCAAAAATCCGAAATATTTATTAGCAGTGAATTGAAGTGCCCCAAAAAAATTTTTTCGATAAAATTAACTTTAGAACTCAAAACTACTGCTATATATTGAGTTATCCAGAAGTTATTTGTCCCGGAGTCGTATTTATTTTCCGTTATTTCTAGCTTAAAATCAACGTACATCATTACATCGTACGTCTTCTAACTCAAAAATTTAATGTAGCAAGTAATAACAGTTCAATCGATTTTCCACTGCTTCAGGCTCGCCAAGCGGCTCAAAAAGTGGACAAATGGGGAACCACAGGAACTGGCGGGGACTCGTCGGGAAATCCCGGCTTGAATGTATTTCTGGAGCCGCTAGAAAAACGACTGACGTTGGTTGAAAAGAAGATGTCTCTCAGCACCGTCGATCTCTTGACTCCTAGAGTGAGCTATTAGCAATTAACAATTAATCTTATCCAGTACTTACCTAATTTTGAGTTAGAAATACCTATTGTCGATTCATACATTTAGGCAGTTTAAGAAGGAAGCGGTCGAACTGCACACAGTAAATGTGACCAAATATGAATCCTTCAGTACCAATTTTATTGAAACTGCAATGAAACAGGGATTGAACTTAAGGGTTATTCAAATTGAAAAAAAAATTATTACACAAAGGTTTTTTTTTTTATATCGATCACCCGTGTGCAAAGAACACGGTCTTGCCATTGTTACCACCAATCAACATGAAAAAAAAACATCGATCGCATTTCGGTCAGCTAAAATTTGAACGGAGATTAGGCCTCTTTTGCTTTTCACACTCGTGTTTTTGATTTATTGTAAGTTCAACGCTTAAATTCTCGTAGGGAGCAAACGGTTTGTTCTACAGGGCTCCGCGTAGTCTCTAAAAATCCTAAAAATTCAGTACCATCTTAAATTGATGGGAAAACAATACCTTTATATCAAAATTTTTTGAGTCAGGGCATTTTCAACATTTTAACCCTTATTTTTCAACTCTTAGAAGTGACCTAGATACACCAAAAGCTTCGAAGCACAACAAGACCCCAAATGGAGCCCGTACACCCAATTTCATCAAAATCGGTCCATGTTAACTAAGGGAAGTGCTGCGTTCGAGGGACGGACGGAAAATGTTTTATTCACTTTTCTGGAGGGGGGGGGGGGGAGTTAGACAATTTTTTTTCTTGGTCGATTCCAAAGGTACATTATTGAAAATAATAAACCAAAAACACGGAATTCATAACCATTAACAAACTCAAAATCTACTTAGGTACATAATAGTATTCGATTTAAAAAAATTTGGAATCATCTTCCTGAATCTTCAAACGAATCTACATCATCTCCTTCCAAATGTTCTGAAAACTTTGGTTCCATCTTGCAGCAATATTAAAACTAATGTGAACATGCGGATTTTTGCAAAATCCAGTTTTCTTTACATTTTTCCCACCTAGTTACTTAGAGATTCTTGGAATCTCAAATTTTCGATGTGCGTCCAAAGCCATCCAGGATTTTGTTTCATTTTGATTGATTATGAAGGCGACTGCTGTATTTTCAGCGAAGTTCAGCACTCGATACAATCAAAGCTCGCCAGGGGGTTCGACAGAGGTTTCGACAACTTAACATCACAGTGAGTACACATTTCATCGATCAAATACTCAATTTTTTTTTTTTTAATCCGAATTGAACATTGAGGACAATGAAGAGAATACACCGTAGTTTTGTGTGAACCAAATAATAAGCAATGGGGAAACGCATGGGAAAATGTAAATTGATTAGGAGCATTCCCCTAACTTGGCAAAATCACAGGGTATAAAGTGGAATCACTGAGTTTAGAGTGTGTGGTAGAAACACAGGGTGTAGGGTAGAATCATAGATTATGTGCATGGGATGAAGCTAGCGCTTCATCCTGTACCTAGTGGTGCAGGGTGGTATGTTCAAGGTGGAAATACAAATAGGGTCCACCCAGGTTAAAGTGTGGTATGTATAAATAATGATGAACACTGTAATATAGCATTTTCACAGATTTAATTCAACCGTTTACAAATGTATTTCAACCTTTCACAAATTCAAATCAACCTTTTACAAATACTATTCAACTCTCCACCGAAGGGGATGGATATGGAAAGTAGCAGGATGATTAAAATTATCAGTAGTACGCTACATGTAGGTGAGTAAGTAGGTAGGTTACGGCTGCAATATTGTGGCGGAATGTGGTGCGGGAAAAGTGCCACGGAATTGCGCGAGTTGGGCATCTCAGTAGGTGTAGTCCGTGGTATCACCAAACGCGTACTGCTCGGCTCTTATTTGAACTGGTTGTCTTTCTTTATAAGCACTTCCCTTCATCCCCCCCCCCCCCTGATCGACCTCCCACCTACATCTTCCTCATCTTCCCTCATCCCCTGGACTGGCGTCCGGTGAGTCCTAGGAGTCCTCCCCATTCATAATTTTCCTTTATTTATGGTGTGCTCCCTCCGTCTTTAAGGGGAGTTTATTTTTTTTAAAGAGAAAAAAATAATTACGTACATAGTACATACCTACAGCCAATTCAATGTCTACTGTACGGTCAGAATAGGTAGCTTCTGTATACAATGCCGACAATCGCTTATGTTTGCATACCATTGAAAGCGACAACTTTCTCATTAGTCGCTATGTATCGCTGTTTACGATTTTTTCTTTTTTCGTGACATAAGATGAAGGGTTGGGATGAGTTAAATTGATAGAGAGTTGAATTGAATTTTTGAAAAGTTCAATTGAATTTGTAAAAGGTTTAATATATTTTTTTTATAAAAGGTTGAATTGAATTTGTAAAAGGTTGAAATAAATCTGTAAATGCTATAATTTACTCCGGGTAAAGTGAGGTATGTGATAATGATGGTCGTGTGAGGTGATTTTACAGAGTAGGTTATATGGCGTAAAAATGTGATACAAAGTGGAATGTACGTGTAGGATGGATGTTTGGTGTACCTCTGATATTGAAATTATAAAATATAGTTTGAAGTTTTGAAACATAAAATGGCTAGACTTTTTTATCGAAAGAAAACTGTGAACTGGTTTATTAATATAACATATGTTGTGACCAGCAACTAAAAAAATAATCATAACAATAATAATAATAATAATAGTTTTTAGTAGAAACAGCACAGATGTATTGGATGGAATCACAGAGTAGAGGGCTGCTGTAGTGAATCGCAGAGTATTGAGTATGGAGTAGGACACAAGGTTTAAGGTGAAATTTATTGAGTGGAATCGCAGAGTTTAGAGTTTAGGCTAGAAAACCTGGATTAGGAGTACAGAGTAGAATTACAGAGTTTGGAGTTTAGGGTGAAAACACAGGGTATATTGTGGAATTTATAGGGTTGATGTGTAAGGTGAAAGTGTAGTGCGGAATGTATAGAATTTAAGAATATAGAGAAGAATTTGAGAGTATAGGGTGAAATTTTAGGATGAATGAATGTTATGAAATCAGAAAGTACTGGATACTGAGTGGAATCACAGGATAATTGTAGAATCACGGAGTATAGGGTATGGCATGGAAACTCAGGGTTCAGGGTAGAATGCATTGGATGGAATCTCAGAGTACAGGGTACAAAATTAATCTCTTAACACAGTGTGGAATGTATGTAGTGGAATCACAGAATATTGAGTTCTGCTGAGGGCGCCAGAATCCTTCTGTATTGTCATTCTTACTTCCATGTATGCTATTCTTACTGGACCAATATTAATTTATAGTTCTTTTCCCATCACTTCAACGAATTGATTTAACGAAATTCCAATTTCAGAAAAAAAAATCCCCATCTGAACTATTTACTTGTTTCGAAGCAGCTTCTCAGCGCATCTGCTGCTTTGCGATATTCATGTACATATCAGTTTTCGTACTCAGGTAACACGTCTTGAGAAGAATCTCAGGAGTTTGAGGACCCTTCTCGAAACTAATGAGTGCGCCAGTGGACCTTGTCTGCACGGAGGAACATGTCAGGACATGTTCAACAGTTTTCACTGCATTTGTCCCGATCAATGGGAGGTATGAGTAATATATTGGCATGATTCAAAAACTATCGTAAGAAAACGTTTACGACTCCAAGGCTGATTATCAAATTTCAACAGTTTTCTTCATCAGTAGCTAATGTAGAGGAATAATTCATTTGAATTATTTCATATGTTTTTGAACGATTATAACTTTAAAGTGCGAGAGGCTGAACTTTCCAAATTAAAATGCTATCTTTTGATGGCCAGCAACTTAATTTGCCGCCCATGTTTTCATTAGAATTTATAATAATAATTGTAGCCCTATTTTGATATTGTTCAGCATGTTTTCAGATCAGCCCATAATTCAAAAACAATCTAAGAATCGAAAATAGTTAGTGATGAATATTACATGTTCCACCTTTCTTGAAGGGAAACATATGCGAAAAAGACGTTGACGAGTGCGAGGAATTCAGAAATACCGGACTAGGGTGCCAAAATGGGGCCACTTGCCAAAATCTGCCAGGCTCCTACAGCTGCATCTGCCCTCCAGAATGGTACGGGATGCACTGTACGAAGAAGAATCGAGACTGCAAAACCTCTGGCAGAGCCAGCCTTTGCGGAAACGGAGATTGCTTCGACACCAGCACTGGTGTCCTTTGTCAATGTTATCAGGTTATAGAACAATGAATTTATTTCGTAAATATTAGGTCATACTAAGCTGAGGTAGCATAATAACTTAGAAAGGTAACTTTTCAACTAGCTGCATGCTGAATTTCCATCAAGGATAGTTTTCAAGTCCAGCTTCATTCCACATTGCATTGATCTGTGTCTCCAAAATTATTAGGTTATCTGAGAATATGAAAACTCCAAATGCATTATATCAATAATACTGAAAACTGAAAAGATCAAAGAGCTCAGCCATGATGAAAAATTTCCTAAGTTAGAAGAGGAAGAGAAACTTCTGTATTGTTGATGCACCTAGAAAATTTGATCTTGGGGTAACAAAACTTAGATTCACGCCAGTGCTGAAAAATACGAAAAATACATTTTTAGAATGTATCATGAACAGCATCCAATATTTTGGGATACATGGCAACACCAACGTTTTCAGTTAGGAAACAATATGTTTTTAACATGGAACATTTCATTGCCCTAGAGTAACTACCCGAAAAAAGTTACGCTGGGTGGGTGATGGCGGCCCTCTTGACACTCCGGTTTTCGAGGCGTGAAGCACCGAGTTTTTCTTAATGCATTTTATAACATTTATGTTGCTAGAGATAACATAACTTTCATATCATACCTACGTACGTCTAAAGGTTCTGAACTAAATTTGGCTAAAACATTTTCCATGTTTTTATCATTTACGCCGTGGGCTATAAGTAGATAGCATCTGGGTGGAGGGGGTCCAGGGGAGCTTGCCCCCCAGGCGTGACGCGAAGCACCGAGTTTTGTATCCATTATCATCCACATTTCGCATCCATACTGGCGATATGCTATAAAGGGCTACGAGATGGACCATTCCTTGCGAATAATAATAATAATAATAATAATAATAGTTCTTTATTCGTTGTACCATAATGTATGTACATGAATGCGTCTTTATACATAAGTCGTATTAAATTTTTGGTCAAAGTATTCCTTTAGACTGTAGAATGGAGTTTCCTTCAAAAAAATCTTCATTGTCTTCTCAAATTGCCTCTTTGGTAACTCTCGTATTGAACTTGGAATGTTATTATAAATCTTTATCGATGTGTAGTGGTACTGCTTTTGTGTCACACATAGTCTATGAAACGGCAGATCGACGTCGTCTCTCCTTCTTGTACGATGAGCGTGTATGTCTCCCCGGGCTAATGTGTTTCTATCATTGATGTAGCAGCTTGCGTAATAAATATAAGCGTTTATGATCGTCATGATTTTCATCTTCTTGAATAAGGGTTTGCAGTGGTCTAGGTGGCCAGCTCTACACAATACTCGAAGTGCTTTTTTCTGCATACGCTGAACTCTATCAATTTCTTGAGAATTCCCCCATATGTGCAAGGCATACGTACATTTTGCATGGAAGACTCCGAAGTACACCTCACGCATGGACTCCTCCGGCAAAAATGTCGAGGCTTGTCTTAATGCGTAAACTGCACCATGAAGTTCTTTGATGAGGGACTCGACGTGGTGACTCCAATTCAGGCGTTCATCAATCGTTACTCCGACAAGTTTAGCTGACTCTACGGTAGATAGGTTATTATTTATTGGTTTGGTTCTAACGCCAACAAGTAAGTGCTTCGATTTTTGGGGATTCAAAACTAGCCTATTGGTACTGAACCACTCTTCTACATTGTTCATTTCATTTAAATACTTTCTTTCAACGTCTGGCTGCGTTTTACCCCGCAATACTATGGTCGTATCGTCTGCATATTGTACGAGGTGTGCCGGTGTGCAAATATTTATGTCATTCACATAAATTATGAAGAGTAGTGGGCCTAAGATTGATCCTTGAGGAACCCCAATCTCCTGCTGTCTGATTAAACCGGACTTGACCCCATTGTCAGTAAGTTGACTCCGCCCTGTCAAGTAAGACTCAACCAAGTCGAGAGCGACACCCCGTATTCCATAAAATTCCAATTTCCTGAGCAATATTTCTTTTGACAGACAATTGAAAGCTTTCGATAGGTCGCACATTGTCACCATTGCTATCTCCCTCTTGTCCAGACAGTCTACCAACTCGTCAACTACTGATTGAAGGAGAGAAATGGTACTTAAACTCTTCCTGTATCCGTGCTGGTGTGAGGCAAATACACACTCCTGTTCCCAAAAGTCTGTCAGCCGCTGTGCAATAAGCTTCTCTAGGATTTTGGAGAATATGGGAAGGATTGCAATCGGCCTATAATGCTCCATATTTTCTTTATCTCCTCCTTTGAATAAGGGTACGATTCTCGCTATTTTGAGATTGGTTGGGAATTCGCCCGTGCAGAGCGTCAAATTGAAGATTTGGGTTAAAGGCCCAGCAACGTGGTCAGCAACCAACTTGAGAATTTCCACGCTCATGCCGTTTACATCTTTGGCTGTAGATTTATTCAGATTTGTTATTATTCGTTTAATTTCTGACTCATTAGTGGATTTTAAGAATATACTTTTGGACACTTTGCCGTTGCTTTTTTTAAGATATCTTAGAGCATCATCGTTGCTGATGCTCCCAAGTGTTTTCAGCGTTCGCTCTGCAGTTCCGTCGAAATGCCTGTTTAATGCGTCTGATGACAGTGTGCCTGATTTTTTCACCTTACTCTCTCTGAGCTCATTCTTGATGATGTCCCATACTGCTTTACTTTTGTTGGGATTCATCTTAATTTTTTTCGCGTAGTACTTTCTTTCAGTTTGTTTAATTTTCTGTTTGTATTCTTTAGTGAGTTCCTTGATTATTTCTTTATTAGTTCCGCAATCCCGGAGTTCAAAAAGTAAATCCCGATGAGCTCTGAGTTCCGGAGTATACCATTTCTTCGAGTTACATTTTGACCTTTGTTTCTTGAATGTTCTGAAGGGAAACGAATCATTGTATAACTTTTGAAATCTATTCCAGAATTTGTTAAACATAGAGTCAGCAGTTGTTTCACGATTCAGAAAATCCCACTGAACTTCTTTAATTGCCATAAAAAAATCTCTTTTTCTATCATTATTTATTATTCTTATTGTTATGTAAGGGTTTTCATCACCATTTCCATGCTTGTTTATTTTGTTTAAAAAACTCGATTTCACCAACGAGTGATCCGAAATTTTACAGTTTATGACTTCTGTGGAAAATATTTTACAGTTCGTGAATATGTTATCCAAACAAGTACCACTAGCGACTCTTGTAACTTCATTGTTTGTTACTGTTAGGCCATATAATTCAAGAATGTATAGTAGGCGAGAGACCTTCAGATCTTCTAAGTTCCGGAAGTTCACATTAAAATCTCCACATATAATCAACTCATACTTTCTCAAACTAGCAAGCATGCTGAGCATAGTTTCAAATGTGTTCAGGAACTCATCAAAGTTCTTATTAATGGGCACTCTATATAGGGACACTACAAAATATTTGTCGTCTACAACAGCGCAGGAAACCTCAAAAACTTCCTCTTTGGACAAGCTATCCAGCACTTGAGATTTTTTGAAAGATCTTGAGTCCTTTACGTAGATTATGGTGCCCCCGTGGGCACTTGAAATTCTACAGAACGCTGATGCTGCTTTGAATTTATTAATAACACATACCTCCACCTCACTCTCCAACAACCACGTTTCGCTGCAGCATAGCACTTCAATATCTTTGTATTTGTCTAATAATAATTCAAGTTCTTCTCTTTTGTTCCTCAATGACCTCACATTCAGTTGTCCCACAGTTAGTGCGTCATTATTAACATCCATTCCTTTCCTCTGCATGCAATCAGACATCTGCGTCAGACATTTACGACTTATACGTCCTCTGGTCCCTATCCTACCCCTCAATGGGAAGGGAGAGTCAGAAGTTGGCTGGCGTCAGATTTCAGCATCTCCACCCCCAGCCCTCAATGGGATAAGGGTACCAACAGGGGTGGCGATTATGGTTTTTTGAATCCGGTTGCATAGGATTTGTCGGGCCCTCAGAGAGAAGTGAGGATCGACTGATTTTGAAGAAATCATGCCTTGGTCTATCATGGCAAGGTCCACTACCTGGACGCCACTGAACTTACTCGGAAGAGAAGACAACAATTTGTTCACCCGATACGTCTCTGCATTGACCACGGACCAGTGAGGAAGCTGATAATTAAATGGGACGTTCAGGATGATCAGGTTGACCTTATTGAGTGACTGGCAGAGCTTCAACAGCTTCAACCTGAAAGATCGGAACTCATTGAAAGCGATATCAACAAATCCAGCCGATAAAACCAAGTAGTCAGGCCTACATTTCAAGTCCGTCCAGGCCCTGAGTAGGTCAGGGAGAGTTGCCCCTGGCATACTGAAGGAGGTGCACTCATACCTGCTAGGCAGGATAGCAGACAGCTCCTCCCTCATCCCAAACAGGAACGAGTCACCTGCGAAAGCTACGCTTGTTTTAGTAATCTTCGTTTTCGCCCTCACTGGAATAGTGGGACGCGATACTAGAGTTTTCCGCTCTAAACTGGGAGCCTGCTTTTTCAAATTCGACTCTACGTCTTTCTTGAGGTCAGATATTAACAAATTAACCCCCATTATTTTCCTGTGTAGCTCATCGATAAGCAAGAGATTTTCAGAAAGCTTATGAGTCAATTCAGCATTCAGACACTCTGTGTTCAAATCACTTGGTGAGGGCAGTCCACTAGATGGACCCGGGGCAGAAATCCTGGAGGCTACCACGTTTAGAACACTATCAAAAGTGGCATTAAAGGAGGCCTTATCTTCACACTGGAGTTCCTCCAGCTCATAACGGACATTCCGCAGTTCAGACTGAAGATGGTCATTCCGAGACTGCAGTTCTGACTGATGAATAAGCTCCGCATTCAGCCTCTGTTGAACCTCCTCGATGCTACTAGCGTGCTTCTCCGCCTGGCGAGTCCAGGACAGACAGGCCTCATCATACACTGTTCCCGCTTTATCTAAGTTTAAGCGGAGATCAGTGATTTCTCTTTTCAGATCGTCTATTAGACCATCTCGTGAATAGTTCCTCGTGGGGACATTCCTTATCAACTCGGGCGTGCGAAGAGGAGGATTACCGAGTAGTCCATCGTCCATCTCGCATTGACTGCCAACATCCAACATAACAGCAGCTTGCTGGGCAGGTATATTTATGGGGCTGACTTCCTGATGTCTGCTCTCCAACACCCTTATCCTCTTTTTGTAATTAATTAGCTCTGTCCGGAGTGACTCCCGTTCGACCGACCACGCCTCTTCATATCGTAAATGGTCCTGAACTGATGAGTTGAACCTATCCCTCGAAGAGTTATAAGCATTATGAAGGGAAGAAACTTCAAGCTGGTAGCCATTTAGCTCGTCCAATCTATCACCAATCACACTAAACAGCCTCACGAGTGTTCCTCTGAAATGTTGAGCATTCAAGTCATCAGAATTCAATCTGAGAGGATACATAGACATAATAATATTTTCTCTGATCTCATTCAGCTCCGGATCTCCAATGACAGCCGATTCAAGAGCTTCCATAATTACAGCTCAGAGGCGCAGCCAGACCTGCAGGGCACCAACGCATAAACGAATGTAGTATAACCAGTAACTTGAAGGCGCCAACAGCAGAGAGGAAATGTCAACATAAACAACGCCAGGCCGCAAAGTGACGTCAAGTCCACGTCACCAATAATCTGAACTCGTCACTTCTTATCGCGTACACGTGCCGTCACCTTATCCTCCTACACGTGCCGAGATTTGCAAGTCTGAATCTCACTCTCACCTTGAACAGGAATTGGTTTGATCCAATGTATGAGGAAAACAGGAAGTAAATTAGGCAATTAATTGACAATTTGTTCAACACTCACGTAGAATATGACCAAGCAGAGTCGAAGAACAAGGCTGATGGAGTGCAGGTGCCAAATTTCAAATTGATCCGACACAAATTACTAGCGGACTTCTAAGTTTTCTAGAGAGACGATGTGTACACTACAAGAACAAGATAAGAACCCTAAATAATATCGTATCGAACTTTAGACTCCTTAGAGAATAGGGTGGACTTTGCTATTTGAAATCAGCATTGAATTAGTATTATTCGAAAGCACGTTGGTATTGGTTTCGCGACTTCAATCATTGCTAGCTGTCATTGCTAGTCATTGCAGTCCACGATTGAAGCACATGTGTAACATAAGATTTCAGGAACATCATTCACAACTGGAGGCTTTCAGGGTGTAGTTAAGAAGCTTTAGGCTACCAGAAAGAATTTTTCCAGTATTTAGTTGAGAAAAAAATAAAAAAATTTAAACAAAACCTTACGTCATTTTATTGACTTGGATGTATTTCCAACGCTATGTAGCGAAATTTGTAACAAAAACCCATACCTCATAATAATTGTTAACTCCATGTGAACGAGGATTCTACCTTGCATAACTCCAAAATATTGAAAACCTCAACTCACGAATATGTTCAATCTCAACAGGGTTGGACCACCGATAAGGTAACTGGAGCTTGCACAGTTGACATCGACGAATGTGCTGGCCTCACGAATCCCTGCTCTCACGACCCTCTAGTGCAATGTGAAAACCTCCCTGGGAGTTTCAAATGCGGACCTTGTCCTATCGGTGAGTGTATCACTTACAATAATTCATCAACTTTTCGTATAATTCAGTACAACTAAAGGGCAACTACTAAACAAGTCTACCAATAGGAAAGAACATTCAACATACATTCAAGTATGAAAAGCTTCTACCATGTTGGGTAGGCGAAAAGCAACCAAAATGTGAAACTAACCTCGTAAAAGTTGACACCAAAAACATTTTGTTAAATTGATTTGAAGTCGAGGAATTATAGGGCTTCAGCGATCGCAAATCTCCCTCGTCAAAATTATTGAATTTATGGGGGTTAGATTCACTGGTTATAAGAATACAATAATTGTATAATGTATAATAATTATTATTACTGTCCACGTGCCTTATTGGAGAATCGGTTACGACGGATTCTCTAATAATGCATAATTGAAGTTTGAATGAACATTTCAAAGTAATTATATGATTGTCCCCGATTAATGAAGGATGTTTACGTATGTACTTAACTCACACGTATCGGTTCTGAATCTTTACAGGTTATGCCGGCAATGGATATCAGTGTCGAGACATCGATGAGTGTTTTACTAACAACGGAGGCTGCAGCAACAATCCCAAGGTTCAATGCGTTAATACTCGAGTAAGTTGGCGAAATATTTCTGCGAAGTTGAGTTTTACTACAATCATATTTTCATGATAAGCGAATATAAGACTTGAAAAGACTATCATCATTTTGAGGGTGATAACAAACTCACATCAATCTGTATTATTGAGAGATGGCTGATGAATTCGCCAATATGAGTGAGGATTTTCAAGATCACGTTTACAAATATGTAAATTCCCGAGTTTACAAACAGCAATACGATTGTATCCTACTGATCTGATCGCGATGGAATCAATGTCTTTTTGAACCTAGCCTCTAACAACCCTCCAAATTTAATGAAATTGGGCTATTAAATCTATTGAAGTTGGTGTTGAGGTAAAATCACGCTTTCGCTTTCGCTCACATTAGCACGCCTATTGTTTGATCGATGTTGACGAAATCCATCTTGGTCAACCCAGAAACGTTTAACCCCTCGGCCCATTTTGCGAATACTGTGGTTCAAAGTGGCTATCCTGAGGACTGTGATTCACAGTTTCTTCCTAAAAAACCTCCCTGCAGGACTTTACCCTCCTCAATGTCCCTCAACCCGCTCAGGGCTCAGGGGGGGGGGGTTATGAGTCGCTTTCATGCACAAAACCTCCGGTGAATGTTCATAATTTCAATATCATAACTCTCAAAACTTTGGTACCACCTTCCTTACCACTGGTTAATGCAACTCAGGGATATAAATACGTTTAATATTCGATGGGCACACTAGGAGTACATACAAGGGTTAAAAAAGTAATGGTAAAAAAACTTATTTTTTACAATTTCGTCTTTCTGAGAAACAAATGACTGTTTTTACCAATATGTTTTTCATTGAAGACCTTTAGATACTTTCAGAAATGAATTGAATATCACATCTATCAAAATATATTATATCATATATATTCTAATATCACAACTAATCAAAAATATTGTAAATATTGATTAATTCGGGAGGAAGTACTAAATAAAAAATAATATAAAATGGAAAAATAATAAAATAAAAACCTTTTTAACAAAAAAATGGACCGACCTCAAAAATTATGTCCGTAAACACCAAAAAGGGAAAAATAATAGTCTCAGTGAAAACGTACTTGATGTAGTAGGTTGTTGGACATAAATATCTAGTCAACAGATGGTATGTTGGAATAGATACTCATCTGTAGATTCTATCATCTAGATGCTATCTAGATAGATAGGTAGGTAGGTACGCATTGAAGTCGCCGCCGTGCCCATCTGCAGACACAAACTAACCACCTTCCTTACTCGATGATCTGGTTACCATTACAAGAGTGAATACCATTGAGTTACAATGTGCTCCCCAAACTATCAGGTACCTAGTACGTCTCTGCTGCTATATAAGTATGATAGTAAGTGTGAACCTCCCTAGGAATGGTTGTGACGAGTATTTGAGACTTTATTATTATAGGAGACAGTTTATTATATTGGTGGATATATTTTAATGTAGCTACGTACCGTCGGAAGCGTTGTTACCTAATTAGCATTTAACACCTCCCACAATTTTACAAATATTTACGTTCATACTCGGTGTGGAAGCATGTTTGTAGTATGGGAGGTATGTATATTTGCGAAAAAGAATGATATGTTGGTGAGTAGAAGATTTTGAAGACGTTTGTGTCTACAGATGGGCACGGCGGCGACTTCAATGCGTACCTACCTACCTATCTATCTAGATAGCATCTAGATGATAGAATCTACAGATGAGTATCTATTCCAACATACCATCTGTTGACTAGATATTTATGTCCAACAACCTACTAGGTACATCAAGTACGTTTTCACTGAGACTATTATTTTTCCCTTTTTGGTGTTTACGGACATAATTTTTGAGGTCGGTCCATTTTTTTGTTAAAAAGGTTTTTATTTGATTATTTTTCCATTTTATATTATTTTTTATTTTTCACTTTTTAGTGGTCTTCAATTGAAATCTGAAATTAATTTACCCGCAGTTTATCGATCTGTTAATGTGGATCTGTTTCCATACTGTGAATCATTTCAGTAAGCTGAACCAGACGCCGTAGGGAGGACCACATTCTGTAATCCGGATCAGTTTCCATATGTATAGATGACTTTCCGTTTTAGCGAATTTTAAAAGAAAATGAAGCTATTGCAATGGCCTCAAAATTTTTAGAATCGACTTTTTCGAAAAATTTTCACACTGAAATCCGTTTTGGAACATTCTGAAACGATCCCTGAAGTTTTTCCAAAAATCATATGTATATATATATGTGTCATTCCGGACGATAACTTGAGTAATTGTTTAAAAATTTTCTTTTAGTTTTTGCCAAAATGTTTGTAACAACAAACCATAGGTCAAGTTCGTTAACCAGCAATTTTGGACAATCCAAAGTGGTCCAAAATTCAAAAAAACTCCAAAAAAATGGGTTTTTCCCGTTTTTTGAGGTCTTTACATTGAAAATCATGGTAATTTATGGTATATTCGGATTCAGCACAAAATTTCTGATATGAATGCTTTTTTCAAAAATGAAAATTGTCCAAAATTAAGAAAAGTTTGTAGCTATATATATATATAATGAATACGTGCGTATATTTGTTGTTACCAGAAATGCAGTAGCCGTGTGGGTACTCTATGAGTTCGTAGAGACGACTAGAACACGAATATGGACTCCTAAGATCTTCAAAGCATACCCAGCAATAATTTGCAGCGTGTTATTAGCGAATTTTAAAAGAAAATGAAGCTATTGCAATGGCCTCAAAATTTTTAGAATCGACTTTTTCGAAAAATTTTCACACTGAAATCCGTTTTGGAACATTCTGAAACGATCCCTGAAGTTTTTCCAAAAATCATATGTATATATATATGTGTCATTCTGGACGATAACTTGAGTAATTGTTTAAAAATTTTCTTTTAGTTTTTGCCAAAATGTTTGTAACAACAAACCATAGGTCAAGTTCGTTAACCAGCAATTTTGGACAATCCAAAGTGGTCCAAAATTCAAAAAAAACTCCAAAAAAATGGGTTTTTTCCCGTTTTTTGAGGTCTTTACATTGAAAATCATGGTAATTTATGGTATATTCGGATTCAGCACAAAATTTCTGATATGAATGCTTTTTTCAAAAATGAAAATTGTCCAAAATTAAGAAAAGTTTGTAGCTATATATATATATAATGAATACGTGCGTATATTTGTTGTTACCAGAAATGCAGTAGCCGTGTGGGTACTCTATGAGTTCGTAGAGACGACTAGAACACGAATATGGACTCCTAAGATCTTCAAAGCATACCCAGCAATAATTTGCAGCGTGTTATTAGCGAATTTTAAAAGAAAATGAAGCTATTGCAATGGCCTCAAAATTTTTAGAATCGACTTTTTCGAAAAATTTTCACACTGAAATCCGTTTTGGAACATTCTGAAACGATCCCTGAAGTTTTTCCAAAAATCATATGTATATATATATGTGTCATTCCGGACGATAACTTGAGTAATTGTTTAAAAATTTTCTTTTAGTTTTTGCCAAAATGTTTGTAACAACAAACCATAGGTCAAGTTCGTTAACCAGCAATTTTGGACAATCCAAAGTGGTCCAAAATTCAAAAAAAACTCCAAAAAAATGGGTTTTTCCCGTTTTTTGAGGTCTTTACATTGAAAATCATGGTAATTTATGGTATATTCGGATTCAGCACAAAATTTCTGATATGAATGCTTTTTTCAAAAATGAAAATTGTCCAAAATTAAGAAAAGTTTGTAGCTATATATATATATAATGAATACGTGCGTATATTTGTTGTTACCAGGAATGCAGTAGCCGTGTGGGTACTCTATGAGTTCATGTGAAAAAAAAAAAAAAAAAAAAAAAAGTCCTCGTTCAAATATTTAATCGACAACTGCCACCGATAGAAACGTTTAAAACCGAGTGTATTATTGAAAATCGCACGATTTTTTCGTACATATCGCGAATATATTTAAATGTTATTAAATTAATTACTTAGATGCAGCAGGTAACGCACCAAGGAGATAAATATGTGATAAACAAGGTGACTTGTTGTGATGAGGTTGGGAACAAGTGATCATGAACGCGATCTGTCGCACTCATCTTTAACTACGTCCTGGAGCTTCCCCAATCAGAACGCTTTTCGGGCTCCCAGATTCAGCTTTCAGCCCAGTGATTTCACGTCTTCCGGGACGTCAATTATTGGTGTAAAAGCATGTAAAAAAAAATATATATACATATATATAAACCAAGAATCGAAAAAAAAACTTTCTACAACAAATTGCAACACCATTGGTCCTTTTCTTAACCACACCTTAAACTGAATGATTTCTTTGAAAATTCGCTCATTAATTCATGCTGCATGAATGGACTTTTGGATCAGTTTCAGGAGGTATTTGGTTCACTTTGCTACTTAGCAATCTACTCTCATACCCCCTAACTGTTCGACGTCCCTCTTATTTGATAGGTACTTGGTAGTTCTGACAACACAATTCAACAACTCAACCATGACATGATTGACGGGGACTTATCACCTAACTGTACTATATACCTCATATTTGGTACGGCACAATTCGGTTCTGACGATCACCTGTGCCATTACCTACCCAACTATTTATGAATGACGAGGAAGCTATGTGCTACACCCACTTGGTGAAATACCTTCTCATCACCTAGTTGTCCTAAAATCCCTCATATTTGGTACAGCACTATTCAGTTCCGACAATCTCCTATACCATTACCTACCCAACTATATTATGGATGATGAGGAAGCTATGTGCTACACCCACTTGGTAGAATACCCTCTCATCACCTAGTTGTCCTAAAATCCATCATATTTGGTAAGGCACTATTCAGTTCCGACAATCTCCTATACGATTACCTACCCAACTATATTATGGATGATGAGGAAGCTATGTGCTACACCCACTTGGTAGAATACCTGTCATCACCTAGTTGTCCTAAAATCCCTCATATTTGGTACAGCACTATTCAGTTCCGACAATCTCCTATACCATTATTTGCCCAACTATATTATGGATGATGAGGAAGCTATGTGCTACACCCACTTGGTAGAATACCCTCTCATCACCTAGTTGTCCTAAAATCCCTCATATTTGGTACAGCACTATTCAGTTCCGACAATCTCCTATACCATTACCTACCCAACTATATTATGGATGACGAGGAAGCTATGTGCTACACCCACTTGGTAGAATACCCTCTCATCACCTAGTTGTCCTAAAATCCATCATATTTGGTAAGGCACTATTCAGTTCCGACAATCTCCTATACGATTACCTACCCAACTATATTATGGATGAAGAGGAAGCTATGTGCTACACCCACTTGGTAGAATACCTGTCATCACCTAGTTGTCCTATAATCCCTCATATTTGGTTGGGCACTATTCAATTCCGACAATCTCCTATACGATTACCTACCCAACTATATTATGAATGACGAGGAAGCTATGTGCTACACCCACTTGGTAGAATACCCTCTCATCACCTAGTTGTCCTAAAATCCCTCATATTTGGTAAGGCACTATTCAGTTCCGACAATCTCCTATACGATTACCTACCCAACTATATTATGGATGACGAGGAAGCTATGTGCTACACCCACTTGGTAGAATACCCTCTCATCACCTAGTTGTCCTAAAATCCCTCATATTTGGTACAGCACTATTCAGTTCCGACAATCTCCTATACGATTACCTACCCAACTATATTATGGATGACGAGGAAGCTATGTGCTACACCCACTTGGTAAAATACCCTCTCATCACCTAGTTGTCCTAAAATCCCTCATATATGGTACAGCACTATTCAGTTCCGACAATCTCCTATACTATTACCTACCCAACTATATTATGGATGACGAGGAAGCTATGTGCTACACCCACTTGGTAGAATACCCTCTCATCACCTAGTTGTCCTAAAATCCCTCATATTTGGTACAGCACTATTCAGTTCCGACAACCTCCTATAACATTACCTACCCAACTATATTATGGATGACGAGGAAGCTATGTGCTACACCCACTTGGTAGAATACCCTCTCATCACCTAGTTGTCCTAAAATCCCTCATATTTGGTACAGCACTATTCAGTTCCGACAATCTCCTATAACATTACCTACCCAACTATATTATGGATGACGAGGAAGCTATGTGCTACACCCACTTGGTAGAATACCCTCTCATCACCTAGTTGTCCTAAAATCCCTCATATTTGACTTGACTTACTTGACTTATTTCCTGTAACTCCTCAGGAGGAGCATAGGGCCGAGACGAAATTCCGCCATTCCTCTCTATCTCTGGCCAAGGCCTTGATCTGGCTCCAAGACTTCCCCACTTTAGCTGCCTCTGCCTCAACAGATCGCCTCCAGGTCATCCTTGGTCTCCCGCGTCTTCGATATCCTTGTGGGTTCCATTCCAGTGCTTCTCGCTCCACTGCTCCCTCGCCCTTCCTCAAAGTGTGACCAATCCACTGCCACTTCCTCTTCTTCACCTCAACAGCAATGGGAAGCTGTTGAGTCCTTCTCAGCAACTCATCATTAGAAATGGTGTCGGGCCACCACACACCGAGGATCCGCCTCAAGCAGCGATTCACAAATACCTGTAGCTTCCTCGATAGATTGCTGGTAACTTTCCAGGTCTCGCAAGCATAAAGGAGTACCGACTTGACGTTTGTATTGAACAGTCGAAGCTTCGTCCGCAGAGAAATATTTCTATTTCTCCATACCGGGTATAGCTGGACAAACGAACCATTTGCCTTCCGAATCCTGCTCTTAATATCTTCTTCGGCACCCCCGCTGGCATCGACCATGCTACCCAGGTACTGGAACGAGTTCACCTGCTCTATACTTTCCCCAGCAACCTGCAGCTCATCTCTCAGTGAAACATTTACCCTGATTTCCCTCGTTTTCTTAACATTTATCTTGAGCCCTGTGACCTCTGAGTACTGGTTAAGTTTGTCAAGCTTGAAATACATATCACTTAGACGGTGTGCCAGCATGCACACATCATCAGCGTAATCCAGATCCTCCAGTCTATCCCGAAGGTTCCACTGGATACCCCGCTTTCTTCCACCAAGTACTTTCCTCATCAGCAGGTCAAGGACCATCAGGAACAATGTAGGAGAGAGCACACAGCCCTGTCGAACACCCGAGGTGACCGGTATGGGAGAGGAGAGGACTCCATCATGCATGACCTGGCATGTGTACCCATTGTACATCTCTTGTACAAGACGAAGGATCTTTCCTGGAATTCCGTAGACCTCCATAGTTCTCCACATTGCGTCTCGCCTGATCGAGTCAAACGCCTTGCGAAAGTCAATGAACAGGGCGTAAAGAGGACTCTGCCACTCTGCACTTTGTTCAAGGATTATACGGAGAGTATTGATTAGATCAACACAACTCCTGTGCTTCCGAAAACCAGCCTGTTCTTTCCGCAGCAGCCGCTCCACATGCTCCTTAATCTTATTCAAGATGACCTTCGATAGAACTTTACTGGCCAGGGTGAGAAGGGTAATCCCTCTCCAGTTGTCACAGCTTGTGAGGTCTCCTTTCTTTGGCAACTTAATCACTAGACCTTTCTTCCATTCAGAGGGGATTTTTTCCTCGGTCCACATACGACAGATGATCGGATGGAGCAATTGTGCAGTAGTGTCAGCATCCACCTTAAGAGCTTCCTCATATTTGGTAAGGCACTATTCAGTTCCGACAATCTCCTATACGATTACCTACCCAACTATATTATGGATGAAGAGGAAGCTATGTGCTACACCCACTTGGTAGAATACCTGTCATCACCTAGTTGTCCTATAATCCCTCATACCTATTTGGTTGGGCACTATTCAATTTCGACAATCTCCTATACGATTACCTACCCAACTATATTATGGATGACGAGGAAGCTATGTGCTACACCCACTTGGTAGAATACCCTCTCATCACCTAGTTGTCCTAAAATCCCTCATATTTGGTAAGGCACTATTCAGTTCCGACAATCTCCTATACGATTACCTACCCAACTATATTATGGATGACGAGGAAGCTATGTGCTACACCCACTTGGTAGAATACCCTCTCATCACCTAGTTGTCCTAAAATCCATCATATTTGGTAAGGCACTATTCAGTTCCGACAATCTCCTATAACATTACCTACCCAACTATATTATGGATGATGAGGAAGCTATGTGCTACACCCACTTGGTAGAATACCCTCTCATCACCTAGTTGTCCTAAAATCCCTCATATTTGGTACGGCACTATGCAGTTACGACGATCTTCTATACCATTACCTACCAAACCATGTTAAGGATGACGAGGAAGCTATGTGCTATACCCACTTGGTAGAATACCTAACTAACAGTACTATAATTATCCCTCATACGTATATGGTAGGAAAACTCACATATTCGAGCATTGATAAACACGTTTGATACGGCTCATGCAGGTTCTGACCGAATAGCCCACTATAATTTCCCCCTTTCTCATCCCCCGCAGCACCTTTTAGTCATCGGAACCCCCCTCATGTAGCATACCATTTTGAAGCTTACAATCAGACCTTCAATTTGACTATACACAAATAGTCCGTCATCGGCACAGTCGGAAGTCACAGGGGAAGAAGTGTGAATGCGGACCGATATTCCCGAAAACGGGAACCACGTTTTTCAACTTCTTTCACAAATTTTCGATACTTCTAACAAAGCGAAATGAAATCTGTTTGAAATGGGACCACCACGGATACTGGTAGAACAAATTTCAAAAAGAACCAGACAGATTGGTACCAGAATAAAGAAATGCAAGGTGTTCAGACATACAAAAAAAAAAAAAAAAATCGTCGTCCCACGACAACCCGAATTGAGTACCTCCTCTTTCGCGCGCCTTCGGCGCGTTGAAGTCGGTCAAAGAGTGCCGCGCTCCCGGGTTTACCATTTGCGGGATGAGAAGAGGTCTATACTAGAGGGTTAAACCGAACGAAGATTTTGTCTAGTTAGTTTTGTACGAAGATTGGTCAAAGTCACAAAACCAGAGTTGGTAAAAAAACTCTGAAACGAAAAATGCGAGTAAAAACTTAGAATTTGAATCTCCAAACTCTTCCATTATAGTGGATATACGCTGTATGGTTTGAATAGGTAAAGTATGAAAATATAAATTTCTCTTAACAGAGATAGTAGAGATTGATTATCAACTCCGGAAATGCATAGTACCTACCCACTAGAGAAGATACAGCTGATTTCAGCTTAGCTAACCTCCTGTATGAAATACAGTATGAAATGAATACACTCCTTTCCAAGATCCTCTCCAAGGAACACTAATGAACGGGTTAGAATTTCCCTGAATTGTAGAGGCAAAAACTTCAAAAGGTGTAGCTAAATTTTAGATTTTCAAGGATTTTGGAAATTCATTTGTGTTCAGGCCTACTGAATTGAAAAACTAGAAGATTGCAGCTGGAATCATAAAAATTGTACTATAATTGCCAAAGAAAATTGGAAAACCCGTTTATTCAATTTGGTTGGCGGCTTCTTCCAGTTTTTCACTTCCTTAGGCCCATGCACTAATGAATTTCTAAAATCGTCGAAAATTTCAAATTTAGCTACAACTTTCAATGGTTTTACCCCTACAATTTAGGGAAATGCTCACCCGCAACTGATTCTTAGTTCATATGGTACTAGCGTTGCAGTATACTTTCTTCCAGCTTACCTTACTGAGTGAACATCTTGTCATAATCTTACTATACGATTGTTATCAGAACAAGTCAGCTATACAGCCATTATATCAACAAAAAAAGTCAATTAAAAAAAATATATATATAATTTTTTCACCTTTTAATTAGGTAAGTATCTACTAATTGAAACAGTATTGTTCTAGGGGATCTGGAGGATCTGATTAATTAATGAGAATAATTTAATCGTTGCTGTTTTCTACCCCTAGCGAACTATACGTTTCGTTAGAATACCTATTTCTTGGTGGAGATCAACCTAGCACTAGGCATGATGAATGAAAGATACAAATTGAATTAGGAAAGATAAATAGGTATATTATCCTATAATCAATGAGGCTGGATCCTATGATCTATATATGAGGGGGAGAAGTATCAATAGAGTTTACCTATTAGATCTCCGAATTTGAACCACGAGGGTAAGGGAAGTGATCTTGATGGCTGGAATGAGACTGGAGAGCAATCCCTGAGTTGTGATTTGGGGGAACAAAGGAACTGTTTCATCAAATCACAACAGTAACAGCATCTGTTGCTTTGTGACATAATTTACTAAGTTTGTAATTCAAAAATTTAAATATATCCTGTGTTAGAAACTATTCCAGTGAACCAAGGCGAAAGCAAAAATTGAGATAAAAAACGTGGTTCTAAAGCCTCAACCAAAAAAGTCCATCATGACTGTAGTTTGACATTTTGTTACTTCAATGTAAATCACAACATAATCAAGCCAAGTCACTTTGCAGGGATCTCGCTTTTGTGGTCCTTGTCCTCCTGGGTACTCCGGAGATGGAGTATCTTGCTCCAGAGTGGATGACCTGTGTCAAGTCAACCGTGGAGGTTGTCACCCTCTTGCACAATGCATCCATAATTCAGGTTGGTGAATCATCAATAATCAAACAGTGATCATGAGTTGCGCCTGAATAACGAATAAATATGTACACTAATTAATTGTGTAGGTCTCACGTACGTGCAGTGCCGATGTCCTGTGGGATGGGTGGGGAGTGGTGTTGGAGAAAACGGCTGCACTCAAGACAACACGACAGCTACCGACATTTGCCCATTATTCTACTGCCTGAATGGAGGAACTTGCTCCATCTCATCTGATCGAAATTTCCGATGCAGCTGTCCACCAGGCTTCACAGGTTTGGCCAATACATGGGGGGCTCTCTAGGCTCAATAAAATGCTCGGTTATTCGTGAAAATAATCCATTTCTGCTTTCAGGTCCTAGATGCGAGATTGGTGATATTGTTTGTGCGTCTCAACCTTGCCAAAACAACGGAACTTGCATAGCAATCCCAGGCCAAGTGTCCTACAAATGTGCATGCCTGTTTGGATATACTGGCGATAATTGTGAATACACCAGTGTAGGTAATGTATAACTCTAGAAACCATCAAACTATTCTGCATTTAGGCGTTTGGTCTTACGAGATACGTCCAGAAAGAATTAAGCAGTCTTTTTCTTCTTGTGGCATTAATTATTTCTTCAAGGAGCTTTAGTTCTATGTGTCCTGTCCAGAGGACTTAATCCACTCTTATGAAACAGACAACATTCCTATTTATTTTTCGTACAGATTCTCGACCTCGGCGTTAGTGCATCCCCACCACACTAGTTTTTGCGCCAATTGATATAATCAGAATAAATATTTTCTTGAACGTAGGCAGTCGTTTTTTCTGAGCTTAGAGCAACGTCCAGCTCTTAGAGCCATACTGGAGTAAGTACCTACCAGTCTTACCAATTTGTTTTATACACGGATCTTGGTACTCTGGGATCAACTCTGCTTTTGAGGTACCCAAAGAGCTCGAAAAAGAGTCTTTGCCGTACAAATTCACCAGCAATCTTGAACGACCCAAGACAAGCAAACTCATCACCTCCCACACTATCCACTCTTACACACACACGTATCCACTCCTATTCTTTCTGTGAGAGATAAAATTCAGTTTTGTTTCCACGGAGCTGCATTTCTCAAAGTTGGCTTGCCTTATTGCTTCTTCCGAAATGTAGAGATCATCCGCATATCCTATCAATTTTTTAGACATTCGATTGCAATTCTTCGCACTTGGACACCTGAGTCCCCTGTCGCTCCTTCCAGTACAAAATTAAACAGTGTGTAGGCAACACCATGGTCCTAAGATGGCTCTTGTAAGATGGGGATGC
Organism: Apolygus lucorum; assembly: GCA_009739505.2. Classification (NCBI taxonomy): domain Eukaryota; kingdom Metazoa; phylum Arthropoda; class Insecta; order Hemiptera; family Miridae; genus Apolygus; species Apolygus lucorum. The sequence goes on along the minus strand of CM019178.2, from coordinate 14,275,358 downwards.
TCCAGAAAGCTCACAGCCAACACGCAAAAAGCTCACAATGGATGCCACAGTCAAACTTAATAGCCTGATTAATTTGGCTGGGTCCTATTTCCTGCATTGGAAGAGTGTTAGGGAGGAAAATGTGGTCCATGAGATTTTGACACTTCATAAACCCTGTATGGCACCTTTCTTCTGGGAAGGTCAGAAGTATTTAAGGAATAAGATGTGGATGAGCACCTTATACGCGCTGGAGAGGAGAGGTATCCTTCGGTTGCTACTATGCTCAACCACTTGAAACGTTATAGTTCTATGGGGATCTCCAAGATTGAATTGTTTGAAGAGAATAATTAGATGACCTCCCTATCTACCCTTAGAAACAATACTTTCGTTTGAATTCCTACTTCTTGATGGTAACCAACCTGAGGAAGAGGGAGATGAAGAGATACAAGTAAATATGGAGAGAGAGATGTATATATTATCCTATAAGCAAACGAGGCTTCTATCTATGTATTGGAGGGAGTAGAAGAACTAGTAAGAATACTTACTAGATCTTCAGATTTGAACCACGAAGGTAAGGGAAGTGATCTTGTATGAAAGTAGGACTTACAGATCGATGTCTGGAATGAGACTGGAGAGCAATAAATTCCTGTGGTTTCGGGAAACAAAGGAACTGTTGCATTAAATCACCAATCAGGTTGGTGTCCGAGCAGTTGTTGCTCTTACACTCCCACCCTTTTTCAAAAATAATAAATAATATTAATACATAATAATAAAATAATAATTTTCTCATCTACGTGTTCGACATACGTTATTCTCATGCCAATCATTTGGAATTTTCCCGCCTTCCCAAGTTCCGAAGATCATATCGTGCAGGATCTTCACATTTTCATGACCTCCGTATTTGAAGAGCTCAAAAGGGTGACTATTAGTTTTACCGTTAATCTTGAACTTACTCAATGCCACATCCACGACTGGCGTATGGAAATCTTTTAAAGTAGGCTCGGTCATTTCCCCATTCAGGGATTCACTCAAAAGATTTGTTCTTACGTGCTCTTATGTGTTCTTATCTATCCAGACAAATAATCAACAAGGAGGATAGATATTAGTGAAACTCCCCCAAGGCATACAGACGTATTTGAGCTAAGGCAGCGTATGTACTTACTTTAATTGGTTTTCTGCATAATTGTCTCATGTGTCCAATTTCCAGGATGTGGAGGTAATATTGTAGCTTCCGAGGGAACATTTTCGTTTCCCAACACCTCTTTAGAATCTCATCGTCTGCCTTTGACCTGCCGTTGGAATATCAGGTTGCCGAACGACAGCCTGGTTTTTAATTTTACGGTTAACTACAACATATCTTGTTATATGGATTTCTTAACTGTGAGTACAATTCAGATCAGCCATTTATCTCAATCTTCCAAGATATACTTTAGATCATTGGTTTCAATAAGAACCTCTGGAATCGACTCTCTCTTAAAATGTGATGTGTTACGTTTGAAGATACTCTGCAAAACACTTAGCATCCATATTGTGCAGGCAAATTTTTCCAAAGATTCAATAATCCAATAAATTTAGTGCTCATAATTATTTTATGCTTCCATCTGAAAAAATCGGAAAACATGCATTGATCGGGGTATTTTATTTAAACTTTTGAAAATACCTGGGTGGACTTAGATAGAGGAGGGTTTGGCTGGCACAATATGGATACATCAGATGATATGGTTTATAACGAACTAGAAAGGACGGAAATTTTTTCTCATTGTGTCCGATTTTCTGTACAACCGATAATATTATCGGTCTCGCGATTTTTGGCTTTAAGTTCCTAAATCCACTCGTTTGTCACTAGCTGCTTCACCTTTCCAAAATTGATGTCGTTTTGCTCAAAATCTCTTTATCAAAGAGGTAGTACAGTTGAAATGTTCCTACTTTAGTAAAAATGCTAAGTCGTTTGCTTTTGCCTGAAGAATAGGACCGTTGATGAGGACGATATTTGCTCTTTGCTGCTTCAACTACTTCGTCTTCTAAATCGGTGTGAGAAGTATTCCTCATATTTTGCTTCCGAGTCCACCAAGGTAGCGGAAGCTTTTAACCTTGAAAAGGTTTTAGCGATGGGACCCCCCGCCGAAAAGCGACAGGAAAGTAGCGCTAAAGATAAAGAGGGAGAGGGAGCAAAAACCTTTTCAAGGTATGTCACATTTTAGCCATTAGGCTCTAAGCGGAAATCATCCGGGGGTGCAGGGGGCGAAGCCCCCGCCGAGGCGCGCAGCGCCGAGTTTTTTTCACTTTTCAAGGTTGAAAAAAAAAGTTCTCCGAAATCAAATTTTCCACTCGCGTTTTACGTTTCAGACCTTCCTGAACAATTTTCGTTCCGTCTGTCATGAAATCCTCGCCACAGCCATAACTTCTACAATTCTCATCCGATTTCGTGATTTCGAAATTTCAGCGATTATGCAGGTTGGCGTGTAGATGGTCCCCTATGAAAATCATTGCTCTCAGACTGATAGTAGCCACTGCGCATGCGCAAACATACTATATTTCCTTATTACAGCCATAATTTCTACATTTTCCATCTTATTTCGGTGCAATTTTCAGGAATTATGCAAGTTGGAGTGGAGATGGACCCCAAATTGAAAGTATTTTGTGCGCATGCGCAAACGTGAAATCCTTGTAAATTACTTCTAAATTTTCCAAGAATATTCAGATATTGTGCCGGTTGATGTGTAGAGTCCCCTATAGGGTAGTAAAAGGTATTTAGAGATTGATATTTTGAGATTATCTACTGTGCATTGGATCATCTATACAATCGAGTTATGGATAAAAAGTAAGCTATGTGCCTCACCCACATGGCAGACGTTATTTACTTGTTAACACTTATTAAACTATCCCATAGTCTTCTCTCGATTTTTTAAATGCCCGCAATAGTCGTTCGGCTTGTCTTGTTCGCTCGCCATATGCACAAATTTCGCCTGCTCCAAAGCGACAAATAACGGCGAATTTCTCCTCAACAGTAAACGATTGACGAGGCATTGTTAAACGGACGGAAGACAAGGGACAACTGATTTGAATGGAGTAGTAATGTGAAACACATAAAATGTTTGTTTATTATAGAAGATCAGCAGTTCATAACTGAGCAATTCGTTATAACCGATAGCAAGGCGCCCGCCGTCCGAAGAAATGTGTTTATCACAGCCAGTTTGTTCATTACAATCGATAGTTCTTAGTAGCTGATATCAACGGTAAATTCTCATAAAACTGCACGAGACTGGAGGTTTCGTACATTTTAACCAGTTCTTCTTTAACCCTGTGATTGGCAAAACTATCCCCCGGCGATTCTTTCAAATTTCCCCCTAAAGTTAACTTAAGGCCCTCCAAAAACATGGTAAATTGAAAAAGCTTCCAAAATGTTAAAATTTGAACAAATTTTCAACACGTATGGTATATTGAATACCTATTTATCTTACACTGCCGAGTCACCGACGAATAAGAATTGTTGTTACACAAAACATAGTTATTTCGTTATCTTTCAATCAGAATAAATTTAAAAGGACGAAAAGTTGGAAAAAAGAATCGATAAAATAAATAATGGAACAGTTGCTGGTAATTGAACCTTCTCACTTGCTGCACGCACAAATTCGATAAAGTAGTAAACGTAAATGTACACAAATACAACTACGCAGTCTCGATCGAAGGTTTAACAAGTTTATCTAAAATTTTGGCAGTTTTCCAATGACGAATTGTTTAAATTGGTCCTTAATAAACATGGTAAAACTGAAAAAGCTTCCATATCGAACAGAAATCACGTATGGTATATTAGACGTTGCGAAGTATAGGGTTCAAAGTTACTTCTTTTTGATTTGCAAGAAGGAGTGTAACCTCAAAATTGCACCCTTAATAAAACTAATGTGTGCTTATCATCGTTCCATTTCATGAATCCACTTTCGTTTCAGATCCATGAAGGGACCAACTTCCAGTACCCAACCGAAAAATTTTGCGGATTCGGTTTGAGCAAAAATCACACTACAACAAGAGAATTCATCAAGGTGATTTATGAGTACGTTTCCTCTTCTAAATCGCTGTGGATCAACCAAATAGGAAAGTTTAAATTGAGTTGGACATCAGTTCCTAAAAGTAAGTACCAGACATTGAAACAACGAGTTCGCCTATTTTCGATAATATTGCAGTGTAATTTAAACAAAAAAGTCTGCCAAGTTAGCTTTTTTGGATCTACAACATGATGGGGTAAATAGAAGATCATAAAGGTGCCCCTACACTATCAAGCGGCTTGATCAAATGCTTGAACCTCCGATTGATGGGAAGCGTGCTTCAATCAATCCTTCAATCTTTTGATCAAAACTCTCTAGTCTGTCGAAGCAGAGAAGTGGAACAGTGTGTGAACATTGGTTGCTGTGAAGCGAAAAAAGAAGCAAAAGAGTCTGGTCTAAGGCGTGGTACAAACTGAGAAACCGCTTCACTCATGAACATCTCCTAAACTTCCTGTGTGATTCGGAACCAGAGGACTGCAGGAACTTTTTGAGATTGGACCAATAAAGTTTTGATTATCTACTGGATTTACATGGCTTCCACCGAGTGACTGACGCAATGCTTGACGGAAATTTCCCTAGACTATCAAGCCGCTCCCTCAACCGCTTGAGTCATTCAGAATTTCTATCAATCACCGTCAACGCTTGATTCAAGCGTCAAACGAGCTTCTAAACTATCAATCACGCTTGATACAATCAATTTGGTCAAGCATTTGATCAAGCGGCTTGATAGTGTAGGGGAATGATCAGTAAATACAATTGGGTATAAATTGATGGAAATGGTTGCTGGAATGAATCTGAAAATATGAGTGATCCATTTGGATTCCCAGATCTTTCTGGAATTATGTGAATAAATTAATATGTATATCGGTTATGTTTACACACCAACTAAGTGAAATGTAACATTTATACATTTTCAGAGTGTGGTGGTTTTATTGCTGCAAAATCCCACGGTCAAATCAGCTCTCCTGGCTTCCCAGGCTACTATCCGAATCTTTCAAGATGTAAATGGACGCTATCTGCACCTCCCGGGAAACGAATTCTATTGACATTTTCTGACATGGACATTGTGCCACATAACGATTCCGATGATGCTCTTAAGGTACGTTGGTGAAAAAGAATCCAAACGTTTTCGGAACACAATGGTTATGGTTTAGTTGTCATGAATTTCTAGATTTAGGTGTAGCTGACGATCGCCCGTCTCATGGTAATTACAAAGGATTCCCGTCCTTGGTGAGCAACATGTTCCATCAGAATCTGATCACGCTAGTGGCAACACCAGCTATCTCATTTTTTGGCTGTTTCGGTTTAAGAACCGTTTTAAGGTAAAATTTTGTGGGGAATCGAATGGTGAAGTTAGTTTCTTCATCAGGGCAACAGGGAGCGCGTAAATCGCAATTTACATTAAACAAATTTTGTTAGTTAACAGTGGTTATCTCAAGTTGTTCGTCAACACATGCTATCTCAGGATGGCTACATTTCCGATGGTAAGTTTTCCTAAGTGTATTATTGAGAAAATCATGTGTTTTTTAGATTATACACCTGTTAAGAAGTTGTAAGGGAAAAGTGAGTCCTATGAAAGAGATAAATAAGTTGTTATTTATCAATAATCAGGGACACAAAGTTAGGCGTTGAGATAGCGCCTGTTGCTTATTGAGATCCATTTCTGAGATAGCACCTGTTGTTCAAATCAGTTTTTTGGCTCCCCTGAAAAATTGGAAAAAAATGAGATACCTGGTGTTGCCACTAGCGTGACGAGATATGCTTTCTAACATTTCTTGTGGTTTAGATCTTTGATGGCCCCGAAATCACTGAGACTCCATTGGCTACCTTCAAACAGAAAACCATTCCTGCACCCATCACTACGAGCTCAAACGAAGCTACCTTGCTATTCGAAACAGATGATTTTGGATCAGGTATCAATTATTATCAGTAGAATTTATATTAGTAAGACATTATCGAGAATACATTGACTGATAATGCTGAACAATTTTGGACATGTTTTCAGAACGAGGTTTCCAAATCGTTTACAGCCTTGTGGAAGGAATTCCAGGCTGTGGTGGTCTGCTGACCGCCCCATTTGGACGGATTACGCCTCCACAAGGGCACAAGTCTGACGGAGATTTGGCTGAACAGCTGACGTGCGAATGGAAAATTAGAATGTCAGGAAGGGATACGATCAAGGTGGAGACAAAGAACTTCAAATTGGAATACAGCGATGGATGCAAGTACGACAGTCTTGAGGTTAGTTACTACACCGTCCACATTTGAGCGATGTTTTCCCCTTGATCTCACCAAAAATCAAATTTTGTTGGTTTTATAATTGCAAAAAACACGATTTCATTTTGAAACTTTCCAGTTCTACGATGGACCAGACACAGAATCGAGACTGATTGGTAGATGGTGTGGCGAATCTGGCCCAGAGCTCTTGAAATCTTCGGGAAATAGTATGACGATAGTCTTGATTACCGACCAAACTTACAACGAAGGATCCTTCACTATAGATTATTCTACAGGTGAGGCGACCATAATTATTACAAAATTAGGGAATGTGTCAGATATGGTCCATGGCAAGCGATATCCGAGCTTAGTAACAACAAGGTCATGGAGACCTTGTCATAAATCGTGCTGATAGAACCCAAGCTTTGATTCCAGAAAAAATAATCTTTATATAATTTACCCTTCTGCCAAAACCGCGAATGCGCGAATTTTTCGATTTTGAGTTTTTAGCGTCATCTGCATAAGCTTGAGGTAAATTCAACGATATTCGGCTAGTTAATGCTAATTAGCAGAAATCGAAAGCCATAATAATCTTTATTGCGTCATAAATTTAATTATAGCAACACGTCATAAATAGTCAATGGTCTGATAAATTCAGAATATAATAATAACAAAATATGGAGACAAGTTAACAATTTACGGTCAGGTAGTTGGACAGGTTGTTCTATATAATTTAAAAAAGTCTTCAACACAATAAATTGCTGTTTTTAGGCATACGCATTTCATAGCACTTTTGAATGTTTTTATTGGGAGCAACCTGTACGTGTCTGGTATTGCATTATACAGCTTGGTGCCCGCGAAGTCTATGTTGTGTTTTTGTGTCGAGGTTAATCTGCATCGGTCGACTTTCAGCAAATCGCATTTTCGCGTATTATATCCGTGTTCCGCAGCAGCATATTCGCATATTCACGAATGTGATCAAAGTGCCTTACATTATGATGCCAAAAACGCGAATGTACTCGAACCTGATTTTTCTAAGCCATTAAAAAGTTCTAATCGCAATTCCCAAAAACTGACGAAGTGCGCATTCCTGGTTCTGGCATAAAGGCCAACGATATGTAAATAGTCTTCTCGCCACATAGGACCAAAGAAGTTATGTCATCTTGGTGCCAGGATATCAGAAACCACATATTGCACAAATAAGAATCATTTTGTTATCTCTTACGGTCATATGTTTGAGGAACGTCAGAAAAACCGCTCTTGTCCTCATCTGTATCCAAAGCGTTACAGACATGATGACGCGACGGTGTACTTTTGCTGAGACTCCTAAGACTTCACGCCGCACCGGCTTATGGACCAAAATATGCCAAAAAAATAAAGGGAATTGGAACTGCCTACCTCATATTTTGTAGTAATTTAGTGCAGAAGAATTGAAGACCCCTGCAGTAATAATGAGCCAACTCCAAAAAAGTTGTTCATGAGTTAACACTCGTTTCGAACAGTTATGTACTCCCCCGATCTAGTGGTGACGCGAGGAACTTCCCGAACTACCTGCTCATCTGAGCTCGCTGTTGCTGCAAGATCTTCAATGATTTTTCAACTAACTGTAATACGTACCTCTCTCCACCTTCAATATGGGTTGAGGGAGTATAATTTTTTTTTTTTTTTTAATAATCTCCCCTTGAAGACAAAATGTCTTTTGTGACGGAGGGGGCACGCCATAAAAAATAAATAAATAAATAAATAAAATAATGGGGAGAACGCCCAGGACTCACCCGACGCCGGCCCTAGGGATGAGGGAAGATGAGGAAGGTGGGGGTGGGAGAGAAGGATGAAGGGAAGTGCCTCTATAAAACGACCACCAGTTCAAATATGAGCCGAGCAGGACACGGGTGGTGATACCACGGAGTACGCCTACTGAGATGCCCAACTCGCGCAACTCCGTGGCACTTTTCCCCGCACCACACACCGCGCCACGACAAGGTTGCAGCCATCACCCTGATGTTGTTGGGTGCCACTCCTTTTAGCTCCGACACTGCTTGCCGTAAATCATTTCTGTCATATTTCCTTATCTTGGCCCGCCAAGTCTGCTCCATGTCCAAGCTGCCATTGACAACTTGGACATCCAGGATAATGCAAGACTGGTCGGGCTTGACAGCAACAATGTCGGGCTTTCTTACCCTGGTCACTTGGCATGTGATACAATCTCTCTCTCTCAACATCCCAGCCGCTAGATGACAAAGCACCTGCTATCTGCTTGGCGACCGCATCATGACGTAGGATTGCCGCCCCATGAGTTCGTGGACACTGCTGCACCACATGATACAGGTGCTCATTTCCACTCCGACAGGCACGGCAAAGGGGTAGCGTAGTCCCGCGACTACCTCTCGAACACCGCACCGCAGTTGGCAAAGATGCACGCGGATGGCGTGAAAGTGTCGGTAGTCGCGGGCCCCAATGCCCTCCGAAGCCCAATCTACCCATTGGGATGAGACAAGGCTTTCGGAGCACTGTCGGAGTTCTTTACCATCCACCCATTCATGCAGCGCAGCAGCGACTCAGCAGACGAACTGGGTTTTGGAGCAGATGGTGTTGCTCGGGTCGCACCATGCTAACTGCTGCCTGACAAATCAAGATCAGCAGCCGCACGAGCGACCTCCCAGCTCGACCCTTGAAGGGCTAGCAGGCGCCGGCGGCGCAGTGAAGGGATACATGCCGAGAGAGACACAATGCCAAGCCCACCGGATTTGACCGGTGCATGAATATAGGCACTTGGGACACCAGGTGGGAATCTTCAGCCAAGAGCGCACAGCAGAGCGAACTTCTCGATCTAATTGTTTGCAGCCTCCCGCCGTAAGCCTGCCAAAGACTAACCCATAGGTTAGCTTTGGCAGTAAGTACGTTGCAGAGGAGGCGCAGCTTTTGCTGCGGCTTCAATGGAGCCTTGGTAACGCGAGCTAGCGCTCTACCAAGGTCCACACGGCTGGCAGTAATAGTGGCCACCCCCATGAAGTCGACTCCAAGGTACCGCCAAACCTCCAACACGGATCGAGATGGAATGGGGGATTGTCCTACGACAAAACCCCCATCCACAACTTTCACCTTATGTTGGCGATCCCGACGGGACCAAGGAGACCGACCCACACTTATCGGGGTTAACCAAAAGTCCACACCTGGCTAGCTGCTTAGCAAATGCATTGAGGGCAATCTGCAAGCCCTCACGGGTTTCTGCGAGTAGGATAACATCATCGGCAAATGCCAATGCTCCTACTCGCACCCCAGGGGCGAGATCAAACCCTACTTCAGTGGGCAGCTTACCCAAGGCCGTATCCACAACCACGTTGAAGAGGAGTGGTGATAGGGGATCCCCCTGGCGTACCCCACGCCCGATCCGTACATCCCCTGATACCTCACCCTCCTGCCTCGAGGACCGTCACGCCTTCCTGGTACAGACAGGCCACATACTCGATTAACCGAGATGGGGCCCCGACACCACGAAGGCAATCGGTCAGGGCAAGGTGACTGACTGTTGTCAAAGGCCTTAGCGACGTCCAGAGCGGCGAGGTGGAGTGCCGGCGTTTAATACGGGCCAGCGAGATGACAGTTTGGAGAACTGTAAGGTTCTCCGCTGTGCCATCCGCTGGCCGAAACGCTCTCTGGACATCACCAATGACACCAGCCACCTGGAGGCGAGATGCCAGTACTTTTTGGAAGTGGCGGAAGACTACCGAGGATTACAGAGATCGGTCGATAGCCTCCAGGCCCACTTCCCCCTTTCTTTGGGATAATACAACGGTTCGGGTACGGGTTAACGCTTTTCGGGGGTCTTCCCGAAAGAAGGAGCAGGTGAGGATGAGCAGCTTAATATATAAAATATAAATAAATAAATATATAAAATATATTTAAATACTAGTACCTACCTTCTTGATTCTTTCAGTGTACATGTTGTATTTTTTATGTACGATTTTCTAGTCTGTGACATTGAGCTCTCAACACCGAATGGAATTCTCGCGTCCCCCCTGTACCCGAATCACTACCCTGCAGATCGCGTATGTCACCTACTTGATAGCACTTCCAGTTGGCTACGCCATCAGCTTGCAGCTGCTGGACCCTCGATCAGGAACACAAAGCCACCATGATTGATGACAACGGAAATGATGTAGAAAGCTGCTTATATGATTCTCTCTCAGTGAGTTAATACGGAAAAATTTTCACATCCAATTGTCACACTCCTAGAAGTAAAAGATTTTGGAATCGACCGACACACAGGCATCTAATTAGCATACCAATAGTAGCATACTAATCCGCTGCCGCTCTTCCCACCCGCCATCCAGCTCCGAATCCTCCCATCAAAACGTCGATTTCATCGAAAAAAAATTACCGTTTTTCCTCGTTCAAACACAAATTTTTCTCCTAAGTTTCATTGTAAAACATTCTCTATTCTACTGACATAAGTTTTCCAACGTACTCCATTTAAGTTGGAAAATGGTGATTGAATGCGAAAAATGAGTTAATTTAGTGGACATTGTTTATTACCTAATTACCTTCGTTTTTTTACGTTTACTTTGAAAGTAAATTAACTAGATAGGTTCTTTATGCGCACTTTTGTTATATTATTGACATTTCATCAATAAAATATCATTGAAAGAAAAAACCAAATTACGATTCTTATGACTTTAGGGGCACACTAATTTAAGTAACGTTCATCGCTGATTCGAATGATGGCACTCCCGAGCCTCCTAAAAAACAAAGAAAAATTTTAAAGGGAATAAAAAACAAATTCGGCCTTTTGGTCCACGCCAATGCTTACTGCTAAAAGAAATTGGCTAAAATTCAAGAAACATGGAATATGCTCTAGCCGCGCTTTTCGTGCTATGCTGTCCCGCGAGACACTTTCGCGTCACCCTTCCTGCGTGACGTTTTTCAAGGCTAAAGCATGTTCCACTCACAGTTTTCAAACTTGATAATCGTTCTGGTGACTCAAAACGTGATTATAGTAGCGGTTCCGAAAAAGTTACAGTTAGAGCGGGTTAACAAAAGTGCTAGGAAGCATAGGTTTTTACAAATTAGTTGTAAAATCGATTTTAAGTGTTGCTGATTTGTTTCGGGATACCCTGTAGGGCTGACACACAGTCATTCGATATCCACTGAAGGTGACTGCAACTTTCATAAGTGTCCTCCGCGAAAATCATGACGAAAAAGAATAATGTCCCTGAAAGAGATAAACTCTCTAAACACATACTTTTTCTTGTTTTTGAATGCTTTGAAGTCGGTAAATTGAGTTGCAAAGGAAAAAAAAACGTGGGATCCATGTGGTCTTTGTTACACAAAGTGTCATTCTAGATACTAATTTTGTATTGTTAAATTGTCTATTTAGGGGGTAATTTAAGTATGTTAAATTCTGACATACTTAAAATCTGGTGGATCGTTGCCACAGATGATTACACGACGGTTTATTACTTTTCTATAATACTCGTATATCACCCATGTGCGAAGAAACATACAACTAATCATGCAATTTTTTGTTCAGATATATGATGGAGACTCGCCGAATAGCAAACTTTTAACTGAACTATGCGGCAACGGGACTATTAGTAATATTATTTCAAGCCACAACTACATGCTACTAGTCTTCAAAACTGACGTTTCAGGAGGAGGCCGCGGTTTTAAGGCTAACTACACGTCAATAGAAAATAGTAAGAACAGTCAATCACAACCTGCCATCTTAGAGTACCTTTATTGTTTAGAATAGATATCAAATCTCCTTCGATCACAAGAGGGCGTGAAATATATTTGCAGCGCTAAATTATGGAATTATCTACAAACTCTCATACAATCAATTTGGAGGTGTCTACGAAGATACCTCCATGGAAGTCTCAAATAGTAAAATTTTGGCTCATGGCTCTAAAATTATATGGAGAAAGATAAGAAGTAGCCTCATTTACGGAAAACAATATGTAACGCAGGAAAATGGACATAACATAACAAGAAATATAATCGACTCAAGAAAAATGATTATTTAGGTTGAACATATTTGATACTTATTCAAAATAATGTTCGTTCTACACCTCCGAAGTGCTACTGAGTGCTACATGCACTGCAGCATGAGGCATGGAGGCAATAAGGGAGGCGGAAAAGATGAGCCTGGGATCCGCCTGGACATCACCTAGTTGACTCGATCATTTTTTC